>OZ029923.1:8947684-9300184 GCA_964023275.1 Norana najaformis | reverse complement strand
ATACACATATACATACATGAGTACATACATACATACATACATACATACATTACATACATACATACATACATACATATATCAAATAAAAAACATATACATACATAAATGAGTACATACATACTTGCATACGTATATACACACGTACATATTTACATACATACATACATACATGCAACAAAATACAAACATACATATATGCATACACACTGGCTGCATGTGTTCATTACATTATGAGCGCGCGAATGTTAACAGCTTGCCCGAAGATTATGCCAAGCATGAAATGCCCGCCACAGAACCTACCGACGAGATCAGGGGCGGACACACGAGAATTCATTGTCACCTGACGATAGCAGGTCATTCTGCAGATAATGAAGAACGCATTTAGCAGCTTCTGTTGAGAGTTTCCTCAGCGCCCACGAGAAGGTCGGAGAAGACGGACAAAAGTACATTTTCCTATCCATATATATATATTTATATATACATTATATTTGCATCGGCATATATATATATATATTTATATGACTATATATATACGTGTGTTTGTTTATATATATATATATGCGTCGTCGGTTGACACAAGCACAATAGAAGTTACAAATTTTAATTTACTAATTAATGATGATGATAACGAAGGGATGATGGTGGTGATGATAATAATAATATATGCATTCCTACATAGTAAAATGTAGGCTTATATATGTATATATATATTTGCCCACATTTAACTGTGCAGGAATATATATATATATATATATATATATATATATATATATATATATATATATATATATATATATATATATATATATAGTACAGGCTTCCTCCTTATGCTTAGCAACTAGATTCACCAAGAATTTGACAAGCATCCGATTTCGGTTAGCAGCAACAATCGACTGATGATCCCATAACAATGGCGCTATATAAGTTCTAAGATTGTTTATATTTAACCTACTTATTTATAGTGCGCTATTATAATAGAGGAAGCAGAAGCGCATATACATAAATAAACATGTCTATAGATATTTAAAGATTGGTGCCTAGACCACAATTAATCTACAATCCGTGCATGCATGTCAATATGCTTGCTGCAACGCGTAAACAATACTAAAGACCTAAAAAAGGCCTGCGTTATGAAATTGTAGGCTCAACACATCAAGGCTCGGTTAGACCAGCTGGGGTCTATGTTCCCATGTCGCGCTATCTGACAATTAAAGCTATGATTAGGCCAATCTCCAAGCATCAGTCCGATTAAAAAACCAATATCATAAAACCACATTCGGGTCTGCCGTCGCGCAGTTGAAAAGGAAAGCAGGCATGCATGCGTCACTTAATTAGGTATTTGCATCATGCACGCCTAGAATCAAGGCGCAGATCAGTTGCTGCTGCTGCTGCTGCTGCTGCTGATGATGATGATGCTGCCTGTGTATTTGCTTTTCATCTCAACGTCCGTGATTCGAAGCCTGGTGCTTAGACTATGAAACAGACACTGCGTAATGTAAGTTAAGGGAATACATACACGCCATGTGTCCATCGTCTGAGCGAGGAATCGTAGGCGTGGATGAGGCGTATGTTTGCATATGTATGTAGGCCCTATGTATGTGGGTAAGTATGTACGAATACATGTCAGAGCTGCCATAAGTGCCCACAGGATCCGATGATCAAGTAAGTAAGTAAGTAATCTTATTAGCGCGGGACAAATGGCCACACTCTACAAGAGCAAAGCATACAAAAACAGCACAAAAGGAAAACACAATGACCGTACTTATGCATGTATATTTGTATGTATGTCTGTATGTCTGTATGTCTGTATGTCTGTATGTATAGATGTATGTGTGTATGTATGTATGTATGCATAGGAGCTGTGGTATGCGGCTGATGAATGTTCTGTCGTGTTGACTGCACCTATTGACGTTTTGGCCTTTCTTTGATTGTTTTATGTGCTTTCCGAAAGGCTAAAAATTCACTGGAGCCAGACTGTCCTACTAATCCCATACATGGATGGATGGATGCATGCGGTGCGGCCATAAGAAGCCTTGCTGCAGGCTTCCTTTGATGGTGCATGGATATAGGACATTAAGTCGGTCTATTTGTAGGCGCTCCGCTTTGAAGTCCCAACTACAGAGGACTGCGCATTATTAGCTGATCTGCGTCATCGGCTGCTGGCAATTTTTTTCGACTGCCACTCCTGACTCGATGTTTCTCTTTGGTCTGGCACGCAGCGTTCCTTTGGCCGAGTCTCGAAAACTTGTAGCTTGAAATCCTTGAAAAAATTGCGATCGCTCCCATTGGCTAAGGACTGTGATCTTGTGCATGGTTTGACGTGAGGGTAGCGTTCGATTCTGCGGACCATTATACCTTGCTTACCAGATCAGAAGCAGTTGACACAAAATTATCCGTGGTGCAGCCAATCCTAGGCTAGAGGATACATACGCAGTGCAAGACAAGATAAGATTGTTGAGATCTCATCTATTATCTACAAACAGTTGGAATTTTCTGTTTACTGTCTTACTCTAGTAGTATCAGTTTTTGATTTTGAATTTGTGCATCATCCAACATTTATTGTTGGACCCTTGTGCGCGCCGACATTTGACATTGTAAAGCACCCTTGAAGTAGCTTGCTACTGACGATGCTGTATAAATTGTGGTGATTGCAATTACAATTACAATTACACGAAAAGACCAAATAAAAAATTTCTTTTGTAGCTAACGTTGGAATGGCTTCGCTCCTTCCGTGTATGACGAACAATGATGGTACAGTCGTGTCGCGCAAGTCGAAATCCGCACCGGTTTCATTCAGAGTCTCAAAAACCTCACTGTTACTGTACATCGTGTAAACGGCTGACCTGCTCAAGGTCATCATCGCTTTAGGAGACCGAGTTACATCACACGCCGACGATATCTGACATGTCACATAACTCACCACTCGCTTGTGTATCTAAAATGCAAGCAATCGTGACATAAGTCTAGAAATGGACATCAGGGAGAGCTGTCTGTAGCTACCCTGGTCGACGATCGTTGTTCTTGACTGAGCGCTGACGACATAGTGGGGTGTGGAGGTGCTCCAAAGGAAATTACCCTATCCCCCAAACTCAGAGAACAAAGGGCTATTCACCATCTTTCAGTAAACAACTTATGTGAGCTATTCTGTAGACATGTCGGGCCAAACCCTTTGCGTTACTCGTCAACTTGCTTTGTACTTTTTCTCATACCTATGCGTTAAATCTTCCACCAAGCTACTTCTTTTTGAGATCACGAGATAAACCGTGTCTCCTTCAAACTTTGGGGGCACCTGTTCCCGTGCACCGGCATCTAAGAAGATGATGACGATGAGCAGTACCTTAAGCTAGTCTTGAGGGGCAACCATAGGCGTGAAGTGTTAGCGACTTCATTTTTCACTTTTCTTTGCCTCGGTATATGAGGGTTGGTGGCCATTCCTCTCCCTCGCCGTCTGTTCTTCCCACTGATAGAGTGCGGTCACTGCAATCATTTCAGCTGAGTTCGCTAGGGAGCGCAAGTGGAATAAAATCGGTAACAATGTCTGCACTGGAAGGGATTTGAACCCAGACTTTTAGATTAACAGTCCAGCACTAGACTATCGCGCAACTTATATCTTAAGCTGCTTCGAAATCGATACTGCGACAATTATTGCACTGCATTCGCCAGATGGCAGCAGTTACACTAACATTGCCATCTGCTGAACTAGACCCTTTTCTTGTGGCCTATGAATTGGTCTGATCTCATGTAATGTCCAGTTCTTGGATATTAACGTAATTTAAATTGACACTTGAGAGTTATTAAATCCGTTTATATGATTGGTCTCACAATTACAATAATACTAATACATCAACTTCTATAGCGCCATGTAATAATGACCAAGGCATCAGTTGGTTGTCGCTACTGAACAGAGTCGTTGTGATTACCAAATTCCACGGAAAGTCCAGTCAAAAGCCAAGAAGAAAATCCGAGAAGACACAGAAACAACCTACGAAAGAAACGAGTCCAGGAAAATATATATTTAGTCGGCGCTACATCAAACTAGAGCTAGGTTCTTGGGTCAGTTGCAGTGCCAGATGACAATCCGGAAGGTGTTGGGCGGGGAGACAGCGTGTTGCTAAGCAACGGTCGTCGTGGGACGATGCAGGGACAGGAAGCAGTATAGAATAATTTGACATGTTCGGTTCTACACCCCGTAGAGCTTCATAATATATTAATAGACGTTTCCGGAAACGTCTTGATCCCTAGGCCTACTCTTCCCTCCGCATTCAATACGGTCGACCAAGATATTCTACTGAGAAAGAGCTTTGCCAGTGGCGCCTTTTCTAATTATCTGAACATTATTCGTTTACAGATGAACATTTTATTCTTAATGAACTTCAGCACCACTTTGGTTAGCGCAGGCAGCGTTTTTTCTAAAGTAATTCAAATGTGCTATAGTAAGCACTTAGTACGTACACCCATACATATATGCATACATGCATATATGCATACATACATACATATATGCATACATACATGCATATATACATACATACATACACACATATAGATACATACATACTGTATATACATGCATACATACACACATACATACATACATACATGCATACATACATTCATGCATACATACATGCATGCATTCGTACATACATACACACATACCTCCATACATACACACATACCTTCATACACACATATACACATACACACATACATACATATATACATACATACATGCATACATGCATACATACATACATACACATACACGCATATATACATGCATACATACATGCATACATACATTCATACATGTATGCATACATACATTCATGCATACATACATTCATGCATGCATACATTCATGGTTTACCCACATACATGCACGATTACCTACACAATAATACTCATAGCTATATTATTATATCCTTTAGCTATTTATTTCAACTCCAGATGACACCCTATTCGAAACTCGATTAGAATTCACCAGCAGACCAATGCTCCGTCTCATTATTTGCTTTGTTTAGACGTCGGTTGGACTCATAGCCATCTGGTGTCCAAGTGGCTCATTATTTTTGCATGGGCCACATAACTGACCTGGTATTAGCGCGATTAGCCACGTAGCCATGGCTGTTCTAAACCGCGGCTCAACGTAAGCGAAACTCGCAAAGCGGCTTTTGAACTGTAAACAGTGGCTTCCGGAAATCGATTTCAGTTGACAAATAGGCCTACTCAATGCAAGTCTGAACGAAATGGCTTTTGCACTTCTTGGAAGCCGTAACCATGGCAACAACTACAACGACACTGTATGGAGGCCGATTACGTGTAGATTCAGTTGTAACAGAGGAATTTGTGCGTAAACAACTTTCCGAGGATCCGACAAACAAGATAGTCCATCATAGTTAAATATTTCAATCCATCTAATCGACGATTAGGCCTACTGCTATCTCTGCCAAAATTAGTTTCAGTCTGTTAGTCGATCGCTAATTAGGCCTACGTATGAGTGTAGTTGTAAGTCATACGTAGGCCTATGTGCGTAAGTACGTAGGCCTACGGTGTATGTGTGTGTACGTAGGCCTACGGTGTATTGTAACCACGTACGTACGTACGTATGTATGTATGTATGTATGTATGTATGCATGCATGTATGTGTGTATGTATGTGTGCATGTATGTGTGTATGTTTGTATGTGTGCATGTATGCATGTGTGTATGAATGTATGTATGTATTTATGTACGCACGTATGTATGCACGTATGCACGTATGTGTGTGCGTATATATAAGTATATGCAGGCATATATGCATATGTACAGTATGTATATATCTATGTATATATACTAAGTCGTTATGCGGTTCCCGTATGTAGCCCACAAGACAAGTCTTCCAGATCAGTCGAATGCCAGATGGGCGCCATATGAATTCGACCGAGGCTTCTGATAAACACGAAGATATCCGACTGCTATACGTGTGTGGGTGTCGCTTATGAAACTTCATCGCGAAGGGAAAGAGCGCTTCTCCTTGGGCGGCCAATTAGCCTTTGCCATTTGTTATGCATGAGACCATTTGGCCTCTGCTTGGTCGTCATGAAGCCACATTACTCGAGAGTTTGGTTGTCTGTAGATTGCAGAGTCGTAAATACTGGCACTCCATAGCCATATGCATTCATAGCCATATGCATTCATAGCCATATGCATTCATAGCCATATGCATTCATAGCCATATGCATTCCAGGTCCCAGTCCACCTCTGGTAAACTTATGCAGGGACCAATGCGAGTCCATATTTACAGAAACATCTTCGTGCGTACATATATTCCCTATGCTTACATACACGTACATACATACACGTGTACATGCATGCATACATACATACATACATACATAAATAGATACATATATAAATAGATACATACATACATACATGCTTACATGCATACATACATGCACACATACATACATACATACATAAATAGATACATACATAAATAGATACATACATACATACATGCTTACATACATACATACATGCACACATACATACATACATACATACATAAATAGATACATACATACATGCTTACATACATACATACATACATACATACATACATACATACATACAAGCATGCTTTTTATGCATGCTTAAATACATACATACATGTATACATACATACATACGTACACATATACACATATATAGATATATACATATATACAAGTAATCTAGTCTAATCTAATCTAATCTATCATGAGGCGCAGTTACATTAAATGACAGTCGATGACGCATCAAATGACGAATCAGAAAGGCTGCTTATGGAACAGACCTGCTGTTGAATAACAAGAGAGAGAGAGAGAGAGAGAGAGAGAGAGAGAGAGAGAGAGAGAGAAAGTGAGAGAGAGAGAGAGAGAGAGAGAGAGAGAGAGAGAGAGAACGAGCATTTGTAATTATAAATAGATAGATATATAAATTAGACAGACAGACAGATAGATAGGTAGATAGATAGTAGATAGATATACATACATACAGAAACACAGACAGACAAACAGATATATATACAGACAGACAGACAGATAAGTGAGCTACGCTCCGTAATCGTAATCCCGAGATTTCTACAGGGCCTCGATATGAGTATATTTATGATAGATAAGTGCATAGAGATAGATAGATGGATGGATGGATGGATAGATAGATAGATAGATAGGTAGATAGATAGATATATATATAGATAGATAGATAGATAGATAGCTGCCCCCGTCAAATCGTAATCGTAATTCCGAGATTTCTACAGCGCCCAACGAAAGCCACGTCACGGTGACCAACTTATTCACAGGCGCTCAGTCAAAACAAAATCGAAAGGCAAAAGGGTTCGGTTCCAGGTCCAAGATCCAAAAGTCAAACAGAGAGACTCCGTGGCAGCTACGGTGGGTGGTGTTTGGGATCGGAGCGAAAAGAGAGATAAGAGGAAGATAGGTATAGTCGGGATAGGATCTGTGAAAGAGGAATGTTTTCAGTTTCGAGTGGAAGGACAATGCAGAAACTGCAAGCGGTGGAGCATTGATGAGGTTGTATGCATAAAGTGATGGGTTCGAATGTCACCCAACCAATCGCGCGGCTGCAGAACGCGCCATCAGGATTCATTTGGCGAGATATCAAAACCAGAGGATAAATATGGAAGTTCCTTTGCTATCGATCAGTTTCAACAACCGCAGCCCAACCAATGCGCGCAATTCACTCACCCGTCAAATCTCACCCTCAAGATCCAACCCTCCTTCCGGAACTCGCACTGGAAACCCTATCTGCATGCATGCAGTCAGGCAGAGCTAGTTTTTCGGAGTCCAAACATAAGACCCTTGCGTGACAAGAGACATCGAGAGCGCTATATGTGTAGGTTTTACACACATCTATATATAAGAGTAATCGAGCGCGATCTGAGTTACATGACCACGAAAAGCAATCGATGAACGCAGCCGGAAAAAACAAAGCATATACTTTCTCCGGCAATTTCAAGCTCATCACTGGAACAGTTTAAAGGTCAACGTTTAGACCATATGCAGTAGGCTATACGCCGCATTCGGCTGATCTGCCTGTTCCACGGGAGAGAATATGGCAGCGGGAAAGACGCCGTTTCATCACGTAGAGGGAAAAATTCGTGGATATTGATTAAGTTTTTACAAATTTACCCATCACTGCTTTTCATTTGGAAAGAAAGTCATCTCGTATATAAGCACGTATATAATGGCACGTAGGTATCTGTATATGATAGCATATATGTAAATAAATATATCGGTATATATGTAGGCATATATATATAAATTGTATATGCAGGTATATATGCATTCATACACAAGTGGATGTAGGCCTTTACATATAAGCTTAAATACATATATATGCACATATGTCTATATATTCATATTCTTACATAAATGCATGGGAATAGATGTGTGCAAAGCCTACATATATAGCGGCTTACATATATATTATATATAAGTACATATATATGTTTGTGTATATATGTATATGTATATATGTAAGTATGTTTGCAGCAGCCGGTGTAGTGTACGCTTGGTTGCCTCTGTACACGACCAGTGAATTGTTTGCGTGTTCTATCCTTTGTGAGGCTGAGCTCGATTGAGTCGTATATATAACTGCCTCACGGTTGGAAAGGTTTCGATGAGGTCCTGTTCTCCCCTCCCTGCAACCGCTGCTGCTGCTGCTGCTGCTTTGGACTATCGGACGTATTTTGCGCATAGGTCTGTACGACCGTCCGTTCGTCCGTTTGCGTGGAAGGCTGGATAGATGGATAGATGGATTCCAGCTAGGAGCGGAGGATGAATGGCCAGTCTAATCAACTTTTATAGGCTCAAACTGGGTCTCCTCGGTTCTCTCGTCGTCGACGCAATCGTTGCAACAGGCAATATTGTGCGAGTGTCATGGATGCGTCACGAGCCGCGACAGTTAAGGAGCGTGGGAGGGGGAGCAACTGAGAAATGAGAAAACAGACATCCAAGCAGACGCACCGATAGGCTGAAAGTGACACGCAGAGAGCATCGGTGATCGGTGAAGATACCCAGGGCAGACAGGCACGCAAGGACGCACACCACCATAGACCGAACGAGAGACAGACGGTCAGAAGCTCAGATCGGCGGTCACTACTCTTAGGACTTAAGGGAACAGATCATAAATGGCTTAAGTGCCGCCCTTAGATGCAATTCAATCCCAGTAGATATCCGTCCGTCCGTCCCTCCATCCGCCGAGACAGAACTTGGCTCCTCGACCTCCCGACCTATCAGTCTTTTCGCAGTTGATAAAACTTTCACGAGGGCCATATCGTCGCCCGGGACCAGGTGCCATCGCTGTTTTCACGGCTGCTGCTGCTGCTGTAACCGTTCGATTGGATGTCGATATTGTCCGCAAGAGTCGTCACGATTCACACCACCATTCGAAGCGCCGTGGCATGAGCTGGCTTTAAACAGTATCATGAATTCGGGTAAGTTATAACTTAGTAGTAACAATATAGGAAACGATGTCAGTAGTATCGTTATTTAAGTGCCGTGCTGTGTTTCAAAGCTGTGCTAAGAAGTTTCCAGATTAGATTACATATCATGCGTTGTTAATAATAACATTTTTATAGTGTATTTCTGTTGTGTTATAGTTGCGCTTCAGAAGTTTCCAGATAAGCTGTAGTTTCCAGATAAGATCATGCGTTGTTAGTAGTATAGTAGTCTATCTTGAAGTGGCGCTACATAAATTCTAAATTACAATTACACTTGTGTTGCGAGTTTACTTGATTTGGATATCGTGCAATCGAACATTTATATAGCGCAATTTCGCGGAGTTACAGTGTACTATGCCCGATGTCGACCGCTCAGCTCCAATGTATACTTTAGAAAAAGTTAATTGGGTGAGTTCATTTGTTTCTTCAATCGTTCGTTCGTTCATTTATTCACCAAATTTGTGTAGCGCCAAGAAGTTGCTGAAATGTTGCTGAATGTAAAGATATGTGTTAGGACAAATTAAGAAGCCAATCGAAGCATTCTTGCCGAGAAAGATATTTGCATAATGCATAGTAGGCGTTACATTGCATTTGCATGCTATACCCTACCTATGAGTGTATGTGAATGTATGCGTGTAGTGTCCTATACACTGTATATCGTAATCGTAATCGTAATCGTAATCGTAATCTCGAGATTTCTACAGCGCTCAACGAAAGCTAAGTTGCGGGAACCAGCTTATTC
This sequence comes from Norana najaformis, assembly GCA_964023275.1. Classification (NCBI taxonomy): domain Eukaryota; kingdom Metazoa; phylum Annelida; class Clitellata; order Crassiclitellata; family Hormogastridae; genus Norana; species Norana najaformis. The sequence continues at coordinate 9,289,953 of OZ029923.1, read as the reverse complement.
ACAGGCGCTCAGTCAAAACAAAATCGATAGGCAAAAGGGTCAAGATCCAGGAGTCAGGCACTCAGACAGTCGGACGGCTACGGTGGATGATGTTTGAAATTGAAGCGAGAAGAGAGATAAGAGGAAGAGGAAGAATCAGGATAAGATTTCTGGAAAAGAAGTGTTTTCAGTCTTGAGTGAAAGACCTGCGCAGAAACTGAGAGGTGAAATGTTGGTGAGTTCGTATGATTGACCAGACAACTGTCGCAATTCTGGCGGGAGTTTATTCCAAAGGGGTGGGGCAGCTATGGCTATCGAGCGATTTCCAAATTTTAAGGATGAGGTGACGGGAGGGCGAAGAAGTGTTAGGACAGATGAGGAGCGGGTTGAACGGAGTGGTTGGATAGTAAATAATTGACGAAGATAGGAGGGTTGGGAGGATTGAAGTGTGTTGTAGGTGAGGGATAAGACTTTGTACTCTATTCGTTCTGGTATTTTAAGCCAGTGCAGTGATTTGAGAACAGGGGTGATGTGATGGTGTTTCGGGGTTTTGGTGACAGCACGTGCGAGAGCATTCTGGATAGCTTGTAGGCGATTTATCTGGGTTGTGTCAATATTGAGGAAAAGTGAATTGCAGTAGTCAAGTTTTGCATGGACTATGGATGTGGCAATGATAGATGCGGTTTTGAAGTCAAGCATAGGACGGATTCTGCGAAGGTCGCGGATATGCATAAAGCAAGAGCGGGAAAGATGGGTGATATGATCAGAAAAAGTAAGGTTCTGGTCGAAAATAACACCTAAATTACGGACAGAAGAGTTAGTATTAAAGGTGTATACAGCCCATTTGAATTATGTAGGCCTTTCCGTGATATAATCATATATGTATAGTTGTATACCACCATGCTATGCACACGTACATAGTCTTGCGTGGCAACTGCATGATGTATCGTACTATGGGATGCAAGAGTGTTGAGTTATAATCGATTTTCAATCGAAAACGGAGGGCGATGTGGATGGACGTTTATGAATAACGACAGGTTGACGGTGAATACAGATTCTGGCAACGATCGGCCTGTAGGCCTATATTTGTATTGTATTTCGCGCAGTCAGGCCTTATAGATCAAGCGGCAATCGATAAGAAATGCGATTAAAGGCAATCAATAGGGGGTGAAACAATGTTATGGATCGGCTACGCGGATAACGAGGAGCAGTTAACGGCGCAAAATGGACATCGAAGAATTTCTTATGTGATCTTGAACATTCGTCTACACAAATCGTCATCATGAAGAATCGCTTAACTGCCTGAAAATGAAGACCAAGAATGAACAATGAAGATTCGGTGACGCGTTGCTCTTTCTCTTTCTCTCTCTTTCTCTCTCTCTGTCTCTCTCTGTCTCTGTCTCAGTCTGTCTCGCTGTCTCTGTCTCTGTCTGTCTGTCTCTCTCTCAATCTCTCATTCTCTTTTTTAGTACACACATATATAGAGAATGAGAGAGAGAGACAGACAGACACACAGACAGACACACAGACACATAGACTCACACAGACTCATAGACACACACACAGACAGGCACATAGACACACACAAACTCATAGACACACACAGACAGACAGAAGGACGGACAGGGAAGACAGAAAGACGGACAAATTTAAAAATTATGAAGTTGAAAAATTCACAGATGCCTTGAACATTATTATAACTGCTCTATATAAGTCACAAAAATAGTTAAGCAAATTAAAAGCGCACAAGAATAGACCAAACAGATGATTTTAACTGCTTTAGCTGGTTTTGAATGGCGATATAAACTGCGTCCGTAGATCACAAAGATCGGGTGCATTGTTCGTGAGGACTTGAGTGGCACAGATCAGGAATATGAAATAGTTTAGAATATGAAGATAAAGTTGCGCAAACAATGAAGAATTAATGTACGAATAACGAAGATGAATTGCACGAAGAACGAAGATTAGCAGAAAAACTGGTTGGGCTATTCTACGTAAATGTGCCATTTCCTGTCACCGATAGGTTACATGCAATTTACCGTCTGTTCTGATTGGTCCGGCATTAATTGGAAGTTGCATGTTGCCGTTAAATTACCTTAAAAGCGGCATAATAAATGAGAAAATATTGTCTCGATGATTTTTAGCATGTTGGGGCATTAGGCTTTTGGATATCAATATAACAGACTTCAGGCTGAATAGACCTACTTATTGGCCAAGTTAGCTGCATCGGTTAAAGCGTAGGTCTACGTCAAAGCGCCTCTGTGCGTGAGGATGCCGGTTCGCGTCCCGGTCGTGGCTTATTTCAGAGACTTGAATCTCGGACTAGCACGGTCCGTACACGGGGACCTTAAATGGCGTGGCGCCCACCCAAACGGGCATCGGTGGTGAACGATATCACCCGGTAAATTCAATGAACAGGGTCGAGGTCATGTAGAAAACCGTGTACATTCACAATTTACTCCTTGAAATTTTAGTTTTCTGAGCAGATCAAGCGTCATGTGGGTTAAAATTGCCGTGCTACGTAATTTAAGCCCCTCTAATTTTTTTGTAAAATAAGACTGTGCTTGCATTCATGTGCCAGGAAAGTTTGTCATTGATGGAAATGATGTGAGTTGCTTCTGCTTATTTGTTGCTGGGATAAGAGCAATAAGTTCAAGCTTTAAAATAAAATCTAGATTTCTTTCTCAAAAATACTCCAATCCAGATGGTCCATTTCTGTCGAATGACCCATTTATTCGAAGAAAATGCTCAAATATAGGAGAAATTAGCAGGAAAATGCAGGAAATAGTATAAGTTACTGCGTAATTATGGAAATTCAAGGAGCGGGTAATGGAGTCTAACTTCCGCTACCAGATGATGTCGAATAGAGCCTCGTCTAAATTCGGACCACTTCGCCAATTGACAGTTTATACGTCTACTGGGAATGTTCCTCGAAGCTCTGATTTTAAGAGCACGAAAAAATTATAGAACGCTTCAGTACCTAGGCCTATTCATAATTTGCCTTTATAGACTTAAAGCCACGTTCATCAGTCAGCAAGCATTCGTTCAGATACAAATGGAAGCGTCACCAGTAGCAGCTCGTGCAGACACGCTCAGCCCAACCAGCGTGTATCCATATAGAGTCAACAGATGACACTTGTGTCTGACTATCTATAAGAAACAGACCCAGGTACAGCCTCTGTGTGTGAGTATTTGTATTAAGAGGTTATTAAAAGGCGCTATACAAAATGTCTATTACAATCAAAAGCGTCGACTCTGTGGGGAGTGACGAACGCAGAAAGGAACCATCTAAACCTTGCCGTACGTAATTCGTCAAAAAATTTGACGACCTCCTTGTAGCTTCCCACTTGTCTGATGACATTATAGCCACCCAAAATTACATCTTTAAGGTCAGAGTTGGGGCCAAAAGCACCCCTAGCCTCCCAGATTTTCGAGTCGAGGAACTGCCCTAGTTTCCTATGACGACGCCCTTGGGTTCAATCACAATTACAAGTACGCTGTGTGGTAGTCTTGCTCGCAAACATAGCGCCTCTACATAATGGAATCACCTCATTGAATAGACTCCAGGCTTTGTCTATAGATGCGGCAGTTTCTTATGTATCGTTATTGCTCACTGAGAATCAGTTGGGCGAATCAAAACGGCTGGTGATGCGTGGCTTTCTTATTCTACAGAGTGACAGGAAGTACCGTCGACTGCTGTGTTGCGTGCCTGCATAATGGAATGCTTGAACGTTTATTACATGAAATGTTACGCGTGGCCGATTTCTGAGATTAGCCGCTTTCTTTCGATGCCGGGTCGAATTCAAGTCGATCGTAATTCATGGATTGAATTCAGAAATTCATTATGCTTGCTCGATAGAAGTCGGCATCGCCGGCAAGCATCGACCAAGATGTCTTAGCGGTAGTTTCTGCAGCTAGAAAGCTTTTGCGGCATCAGCCGGCGATACCATTCTGCGCTGATGGCGATGCTATTGTTCTTGCTGCTGCTGCTGCTGCTTCGTCTTCTCCGATGCAAACTGCAGATGCTGCTGCTTGGTTTGGTTTCCATAAAGCATATGGGATGTTGTCGCTCAAGGCGTGCATCTGCAGTTGATGAAATCCACTCGAGGTCTTCGCCTGATTCAGCGCAACAAAATACATGATCAACTGAACATCTATTGTAATGTAGAGATTTATATAGTGCGCATATATCTGCAGATTATTTGCACGTGTAACTTCGCTTTTACGTGTATATATACACCATAATCATCATCGTCGTCGTGATCATTGACACCATTGACCAACACCACCAACACCATCATAATTGTTACTATCATCATTGTCGTCGTCATTATCATTCACCACATCCATCATCATCATCATCTCTACTACCACCTCCACCAATCGCCTCCTGTTTTGCTTAAAATATTCTCGTAAGTTACGTGATAGAGTCTAGATATTTTTTTAGTTTGTTTATTTAACGATGCTTCTGTAGCAATATATTCTGTATATATTCCATATATTCCGGTGTATGAGTGTATCATGTACACAGGCTTACGAGCACGCAGGCCCAATATACAAGTCTAGGCCCTATACCTGTGTGACCCTATAGGCCTAGCACATGTTCGATGTATGCTTAGAAAGCCTACAGAATATAGTACAGGTTGCCTACGCCACAAGCAGATGTGTATAGGTTGGTATTGACATTAAGTTGCTGCGGGAAAATAGAGGTTTCGACCTGCGTTGATCGTTCTGCCGTATATCACATATTAGCCACGCATGAGTGGACATACGCTGATTTCGTTTTTACGACCCTACTGTCCGCCATTTTCTATCGTTCACTCGCAAATTCTACAAGTTTTTCCACTCTAAATCTTTGAACAGTAATAGTAATCGTAATCCCGAGATTTCTACAGCGCCCAACGAAAGCCACGTAACGGGGACCAGCTTATTCAAAACAAAATCGATAGGCAGTGTTCGGTTCCGGGTCAATATCCAAGAGTCAGACAGAGAGACAGCGTGGCAGTTACGGTGGGTGATGCTTGGGAATGGAGCGGAAAGAGGGATAAGAGGAAAAAGGGAAAGGAGAAGGTTTCATGAACTCTGATATAACAGGCCTAAATTTAAAGCCCTAGCGTGATTCTTATTTCAGTGGTTGACCTGGTGACCTGGTGACCTGGGTGACTTCAAGGTGTGAAACGCTGAAATCGTTGCTTCACTCGAGCGCCTTAAAATCCGTCTATTGTGAATTATTTATAGGCCTCTTTCTTCGGCTACTAATACGAGAGGTGGAACCTCTGGACGAACGACTAAAGCGTAGGCTTTCCGCCTCTTCGATCCGGGTTCGATTCCCAGGCCTGTCACGTGTAATCGATATGGAACGTATTGGCGATTGTCGAGCTGTGCATAACCTCGAATGCCGTCGTCTACGAATGAATGTCTCTTTATGGCTAACACACATGCTGCTAATGTGGAAATAGCTTTATTAAGTGACATCAGTTTCAGAGTTTCAAACGTGCCATAAGAATGGTCAAACAGCTCACTCTACGGATGATAGGCTAACATATCAGCTAGACCTGTAGCTATGCTTTGCACTTAATAAGGCAGTTTTTTTTACAAAAACGGAAAAACTGCATTGAATCACTTGGAATATTTCGCAGGATGATCTACATCTTCGCTTATTGCCCATATATATAAAAATGAGTTATGTAAGTATGTTCGCGCATTTATATATACACACAAAATGTGGATGTCCTGTTTCATGGAGACAAGGATGGTGCATTTCATGGTTGTTGGTTTATTGAGGTCCATTCCAGGGTCGGAGATTTGGACGACCGCATGCATCAGTGAGCAATTGCTCAACTGCTCGCTCGAAATTATTTTTCTGCCCGATATTGACACGCAAACCGATATCTGAAACAAACAGCTCATCGGACACGGGCTGTTGACTTTCTGCAGCTTCCTCGATCGCGGTGCCATCAGCGCGGATGCATGCACGTTGTTGCAGCAGCTGCCTGTAGTTAGATTGCGAACGCTTCGATAGGAAGGCTCTCTCTGTAGGAGTCTGGGTTGGTGGATGACTTCCCAGCTTGCACTGGCACTGTCGTTTGCGTCAATGTCAGCTTAGATATGGGCGCACCTGTATGCCACGAGATTTGTGGCAGTAGGAAGACCGAGATATCATGTTTAGAAGCGCCAGATGTCATGTTAGGTACACCAGATGTCATGCTTAGCTACACATATGCCATGCTTAGATACACCAGATGTCATGCTTAGATACACCAAATATCATGTTTAGTTACATAAAATGCCATGTTTAGCTACATAGATGTCATGCTTAGATACACCAGAATCTCGATACAACGCTGTCTCAAGAACTGCCTTAGTACGGGATTTTATTATAATGAGTTTATTTTATGTAGGTGAAATAATTTCAGTTCCACATCCCAACCCTGTTATATCAGAATTTGTGTCATAACGAAGCGCGTTATAGCGAATCTCAGGTGTAATAATTCTAAACAATCATAGCCTATTAACGTTACCTTTTCAGTCGATTTTTTGTCATAATCATCATCGTCTTCATCCTCATCCTCATTGTCTTCAGCCTCATCATCGATGCCGTATTCGTCGTCGTTATCATTGTCATCGGTTCTATCGCCGCCATCCACCACTCAAGTATAAAAACAAATTTGGAAACGGATTCTGTATTTTCATCTACACATTTTCAGTGATTTGGCTGAAACTTGTTTCGTCTAGAGACCATTAGTTCGACGACGACAGGTGCGAATTGAGATTTAGACGTTTTGCTCAAAACACAGCCACACGAGGCAAACGCCGTCGCTCTAAGGTCAACCCAGATGAAATAAAATAAAATAAAGCCGATGACAAGAAAGGAATTGAGACAGAGACGCCCTAACACAAGAACTGTCGCTTAGGCCGCGAAAGGTCAACAGAAACACATGGAGGGACCAACGGTACGAGTCAGCAAGAAGAAGAAGCGAAGCGCTCGGATGAACATCAACACGGCGCTGAACAACTTCGCCTCGAGTGCATCGATGCACGGCGTTCCGCGCATCATCAACGCCAGGTCCGTTCCGGCCAAGGTCTTCTGGTCACTGGTCTGCGTCGGCGCATTCCTGACCTTCATCTGGACCGGCGCCAACCTCCTCAACCAGTACTTCTCCTACCCGAAGAAGGTGAACGTTGAGATCATCCAGCGTCCCGTTCCCTTTCCGTCCGTCACCGTCTGTAACACGGACCATCTCAATCTCCAAGTGGTTGACCGGCTGGAAAAGGTGTTCACGGTGGCGAACGACAGCGACGACGAGGATGAATTCGAGCGGAAATACCAGGACTACTCGGCCAGGACGTCGACGCTGATCGCCATAAACGAACAGGGCAGTATTTCGAGCGAGAAGATGAAGGACTCGCTCGAGGTCCTGTCGCGACTGGGATTTGTCGCCAACGTCGGGCCGCAGCTGGCCTCGAAGGCCGGCATCAACGCCGAAGACTTCATCGTCAACTGCCGCTTCATGGACGAGGACTGCAACATCAGCCAGACGTTCGTCAAGGTCTTCGATCCCTACTACTTCAACTGCTTCACGTTCCAACCGCAACGTATCCTCAAGTCCAAGTCGACGCGCCTGTCCGGGGTGGAGTACGGTCTGTCGTTGCTGCTCTGCGTCGGCTGCGCCGGCCAGGTGGGGAAGACAGAGGGAGGCGGCGAGGCTCTTTCCACCATGCCTGGCATGTTCGAGTCCGACCCGGCTCTCGTCACGGGGCAGGGAGCCCGTGTCGTAGTCCATTCCCCCAACACGATGCCTCTTCCGACGGCCGATGGCTACGACATACCGTCCGGATACTCGGTAAGCATCGGACTCAGGGCTCGCGAGAACATCCGGATTGGACTTCCGCACGGTAACTGTACGAAAACGAAAGGCGTCATCGCCGAGGGAGAGGAGGAGGAGGAGAACGGGGGAGATTCGGAGGAGAGGGAGGGAGGAGCACCGTATATCTACACCCTGGTCTCGTGCCAGAACGAGTGCATCCAGAAGACGATCATGAACACGTGTAACTGCATCGACAATCGCATCCCGACGCTGCACTCGTCCGGCGCAGACACATCCCATCCGCTCCCGTTCTGCCTCCAGCTGATGGCGCTTCCCAAGTACTGCAACGTCGACACGGGCAGCAGTAGGGAAGCCGACCTCGACTTTGAAGAGGAGTCGTTCGAGAACGCCCAGGTGGCGCAGAACTGCGAAAAGATGGAGCGGCGAAACGCCATCGAGTTCAACGAACGCCTCGAGTGCCGCAAACAGGTCTACGAGAACATGACGATTCGGGATCCCGAGGCAATGGACTCTTGCGGGTGTCAACCGCCGTGCCGCGATATCGTCTACGATACGAGTAACAGCCTGTCGATGCTGCCCGAGAACCAGCGAGGGCACGCCTTTTACCACCTCGTCGACCAGTTCGTGGAGCAGATGCCGTCGGAGCGGAAGAAAATCCTGAAGATCAAGTTTGGCAACGACTTCCGTGACTACGTCAAGAAGCACACGTCACGCGTCAACGTCCACATCGCCGACAGCAACATCATCAAGACGACCGAGTCGCCCGACTACGACCTGATCCGGCTCGTGTCGGACATCGGCGGCCAGCTCGGCCTCTGGATCGGCATCTCCGTCATCACGCTCGTCGAGGTCCTGCAGCTCTGCGCCGACATCTTCGGCATCATCATCTACCAGGGCAGGAGGCTCAAGGGCGGAGACTGGAAGCAAGAGTTGCCCAAGTCTAAGCAGCAGCAACAGCAGCAGGTGGCGTCGCCAAACAAGATAAAAGGAGAGGTGGATGGAGTAGCAGGAGGAGGAGGAGGAGGAGGACATCAAGGTCATCGCTATCCTAACCTGCGTCATCAGCATCTTCTTCGTCTTCATAAGTCGCTTTCCGTCGGAAACGCTGACGATGAAGAAGCAACTTTTGAAATTGACAAGATGACGTCAGTTTAACAAGAACTTTGACACCTGTTTCAGGCTTTCTATAGCGTCTTTTAAATCACTCGTTCGCAGAGAGATATACGCAAATGCATGCATAAGCCTAACACCACAGTACGGCAAAAACCCTGAGAGCCACTTTAGTTGGACCCAAACTGGGTTCTTAGCTGACCACCAGGCATTAATTGTCTATAATGGCGCCAGTTGATGGCTCAATGAATGCGTCTGTCTAGGAATAGACTAGGCGTCCTTTACAGCACACTATCAACCATAGAACAATACGTGGCTCTGTAGGGGTATACACCAGTGCATAGTCCTAAACGTAGTGATCCTGATCAGCCTACATGTTTTCATGGGAGTAGGTCCGCTTCAGATACCTCTGAGAAATGTCCGGGCCACTTTTGATATTGGGACCTACCTTTAACCCTGTTTACTTGGCAATGAATCGGAAGTCATAAGCCGCTAAAATCTGAAAACTGGAGGACCACTAGAGATTGGGACGAGGGCCAAACGACCTGTCAGCTCAATCGTTCCGTCATGCTTGGTTGATTCGTGTTTGTGTGCCTGGCGGCGCGTGGGGTGTTTGTGTACTGGTTGTGCAGGTATTAATTGATGCTAGCCCAGGTTTGCGCTGAAGCGTAGACGTGCACATGTTGACTGCGGGGAAGGGGTGGAGCTGGTCTGCGGCTCGCTTCTTTATTGGCTGGCGCCTATGTTGCAGACCTACAGAGGTTTTTGTTTCGCGTCGCAGATTTCTTGCATTTTGATGAGCTGTATAAATCAAGGGTGTACATTAGCAGACGTGTCTAGGCAAGTAGTCTGAGATTTGAATTGAGTCTGTATGGTTGATTTCAGAGAAGAGCTGACTGTGTGATGTTATCGTTTTAACTGCGACAGTCTGTTGATGTTAACAGGAATCGGGTTCTTGACAAATAAAGTTTGATTTCTGGGTTAAAGAGGAGAAAAGAAAACGTTCTTTCAGTTGTGAATTAGGGCGAATTTTGAGCAATTTTATTTAGACTAGGAGTCACAGTGTAAGGTTACAGTGCTAAGTCCAGGGTAGGCATTATAAGACGATTTCTACGCAATAGTCAGCAAACACAGGAGCTCAATAGTTCGCCAACCATTTGGAAACGTTACCATTATTTTGTCTGCCTAGGAAGAGGTGGTGACACGACCCTTGAAGTTATAATTCTGTGAGTGCAAGTGTTAATGTTTCTAGAAGAACGCCAAAGATCTATAATTGAAATCAGACTCGATTTCGCATATGTTTTATTCTAGAGCTGTGATTTTTTTAGTTATGAGCCTATAAGCCTACGGTGTAGGCCCATCATATGATTAGTCCAGTTCTATTGCAGACACTGATCTCTCTTCTCCCACCTGTGTGGCACAACAGTATATCCAATCTTCGTCATTTTGTCAAGATAAATGTTTCGCTTTGTATAACCTCTGAACTTAAACCTTTGTTGACCTCATAAATATTATTGAGGCGTTTTAATTGGCTTACATGACACGCGGTCACTTCTTGAATTAGGCTACATCATTATATTTACACATAGGAGTAACTGATCACTAATGTAAAGCTACTTGTAAGTTCGTCAGAGGATAATCACATGGTAAGCCTACCCTTCTTCCTTCGAGAGCGAGGATCTTGCTCTGGTGGCAAGAGTTGCGTCGCTAGGGTCCTCTGAGCCCGGAGAAAAGGCACAAAATCTACGCCCTGTGTCCAAAGTCAAAGCCAAATTTCGAAAATTAAAAGCGAGGTAAAGTTAAAAATTATTCTGGCTTCTTTGAAGTCTTTGCCCGAAATTGTTGTGTAAACTCTTGCACAGTTTGCCATTACTACACACTGCAGGTTCACGATGATGGACCCTCATCAGATTCACCGCATGCGAATCAGAACTTCGTGTCATATTACGACCAACCGCGAAATAATAAACAAGTACCAACTATCCACAGACGACCCATAGCATACCCGCAACGAGTATCCGCGCACACCCAGGGGTATCTTAACAGCGCGACAACGACATCGTATATCTGCCTTCGCATCATGCGCTATATAATTACAGCCTTCGCTAAAGATCTGCGAGGGCCGATGGGGACCGATGTTTTTCGAAGTCTTCGATTTTATTCAGCTCGGCGACGGCGCAAACCAAAGATTTTAAGAAGGGAACGGTGCAAAGTATATGCGAAATTTTATAGCAGACCGTGGTGTATAATTTACAAGTCCCTTCCAAGACGATAAGAGTTTAGCTCGTGATGTAGAACTGCAATAACCGTCTCACAATGGCAGCGTAAATAACGCGTCAATGCTGTTAGGAGGCGTATACGCCGTCTTTAGGACCGTTACTGTTCGTATTCGTTGCCTGATATTATTTTGATAAGCACTAGTTCTCTTTTGTTTATCGAGCGCATATCTGACCTTGGCCCGACCATTCTTTCGGTACAAGATTCACTCCCGAGACGGTGCACGTACGCACCGGCAACACATCGCAGCATTGACGAAACAGTCGAAGTTCACATTTTAGCCTCGTTTCTTGCAAAATGCATGCATCTCGTTAATGCAGAGCCGTGTTCACTGTGTCGATTTTGCATTATATACCATCCTAGAATGATCTGGCCTCGTAAAATTAAATTGGGAATGGTGCCACAATCATCGTAACAATGCGTTCACAGCGTTTCACGAAGCCCAAACCAACCGCATGCCTTGCTTGATGTCTTAATGATGCTATTAACTTCCACGAGTGCTTAAAGACATTCCAATGGGCGTCAGCCACACACCTTGATCGTCAATTGGAATTTACTTCTCCATGGCCATACGGAACCACCCACCACGGAACCGACCATTGCTTTTCAGTATATGAAAATGATCAGAATTCATGGGCATGTTTGCACCTGCGACTGCTTTCTTTCGGAGCTGTAGAAATCTCTAGTTTAATTTAAATAGGGGACCTTTGTGACTGCATTTCACACAGAATTTGCTTATTACAAGAGCAGCTTGTTGTAATGACAAGGCCATTCTATACTTAATTAAAAAAACCACACACATACTTTTCAAAAACTGACATTATATAACTGGTTAGGTTTCCCAGAAAATGCACACTTACATCAACAAAATAAATAGTCCTTAACAAAGATTTTACAAAGGAATACACTTACGTGAAGTGACACAATAATTCCATCAAACAAATTTCCACATCACCCATCTTAATTGTCCTTGTGAGAAGAAATTCCCACAAGATACTCTAAAACAAAGAGATGCATCAGTAAACAGACTGGATACCTGGCAACACAATTTGAAGGAGTTCACCAGTTTCCTTCAATGAAAGCCGCATGTTTGTTACTAAAAAAAATTTCAGAGACATGTGGTACAAAATTTTCACCTGTGCTCATTTATCCAGCAAACAGCCATTACTCTGAAATTGCCATACCCCACCGGTAAACAGCCATAAAAATACAAATAAACCACTCTTTCATGGAAAGATGATAAAAAACTGGAATGTCAACCTTGCCAACATAATTTCAGAAACATGAAGTTTTAGAACCATTTTCAGACTGCATTTGTTTGAAAATGCCAGCCAAGTACATTGCTTCCAGTAGATTTTGGCACAATGGTGATAGTGACAATAACTCACAATTTTCATCAGTCCATGATATACATTTAACAACCTAGATAAAACAGTCAGTTCTTACACAGATCGTCAGACAAAGTTACGCTTAAGAATCCAAGCACAAGCAACCTGTCAGACTCTGCAACTCATTTGACTTAACAGACAAAATACAGAAACGTGCGCCATCTTCACTATCCCAAGACTGTTTTGCAAGTGCAAATCTGGGTGGCGTATCTCCATGTAACGGGCTAACAACAAGAAATAAATAATCTGCGGTTTCTGTTTCGTTGTTCTAGCATGTGGCTTTAACTTTCGTGGCAGTCTTTACAAGTTTCGAAATAGTTGCGGACTGTGCGTTCGTGCAACGGCAAGAAGCATCGGCATGTCACTGATATCCAGGCTAAATTAGATAATAAACAAACACTGTAATTAAAGCAATTCAACTAATCTAATCTAATATTAGAAAAGTTTACAGAGCAGTTATAGACAAAAAGCATCAACTGGTGGCACTTGATGCCCACAGATCTACAAAAAAATTTCAGGACGTATGTCTGATGAGAAAAGAAGCCAGCCTACGGGCCCACAACTGCAGGCAAACCAAGCCCAAAATCTACAAGAATGAGCAGTTGTTCAGTGTAAGTAAGTAAGTAATGCAGTGTGAAACCTTTTATATACAGTATGTTTAAGGATGTACCAACCCGAGAAGTGTTGTGAGTTCTTGTGAGTAGACCTTACGGCAGACCTTGATGTAATCGGCCAATCTCTGACTCTTTAAGTAAATCGACTGCAGCTGGTCTTCCAGGTGCAACAAACACTAACAACGCAAAAGTAGTTACTGAATCATGAAACTGAATCAGTTGATCTTCAGTGAAATGAGTCCGAATGATGGCTTGATAGAAGGATGAATTAGAAAATTGACCTCCTACTTGAACCAACAACCTTAACACACACTTGAAACCATATCTTGCTAATTTTAACAGCATAGAAACTAGATTCCAGAACTGATGAGAAACACATGAATCGGAACTGACTGAAACACATGACCACAAGCAATATCTGGATGACATCTCAACAGTATTTACATCAAGAGTAGGAAAACCATAGTTCTGTCTGGTAGCTAAATCTTAAACTCAACAGGCAAAGCCAAACTAACTTTCACCGAAGATTGTCACTGTGCCAATGAAACGGAAAACAATGCACATTTTTATAGCACCTGTTTATACCAGCCATATAAATGAATAAGTACATTACATTATTCCACAAGTTTAATTAAACACAAGCACGATTATTAGATTACAGAGAAATCTTACAAATTCAGGAGACATTTTCAACTTTCCCAGTTCATAGACCGATTCGATGAGGTTACAGACTAAGAGTGATGATGCTAGCGGCTGGGGTTTAAGTGGTTCATCAGGTGACTGAGACTTACAGCTGAACAGCTGAACGCTCCTGCAAAAGAAGTCAACGTATGAATCACAAGATTCATGCAGCAATAAAAGAAATTCCAGATTTGCAGATGTAGCTCAATAGTACAAAATACTCCTGCACCTTGAACCATCTTTGAAGATTTTTAGATATGTATGAAGTGCCTTTACCTAATGAACATTCGAAGGAATTAAGCAACTGTGCCTTAAACACGTCCACAAATGGACACCATGCAGACCAGAATAAGTACAGAATTTACATCATATCGCAAAAACATCTAAAAGTACTTTTGCAACAGTAGGTGACGAAATGCCAGTGCAGTATACAGATTCCTTTTTTCAGTGACTCAGTTTCAAAGACTTGATGGCAGTTTACTGAATGCACCTCGCAGTTTAAATTTTAATTTGTCAGTCACAGAACTTGTATAAAAAAGGCAAAATGTATAATTGTACATGGTAAATCGAAGTTGATCTTTGGCTAATTTTTCCAGCTCACATTTCTCCAGAAGAGTGTGTCTCAGAGTTTATTAATGGCATAGCTGAGAAAGCAGGATATGATTTGACTGACCCCAAATTTTGGCTTGCAACTGAGTTCACTTCTGATATAGAAGTTTATTCACTGGAGAGTTTGAAGTAAACATGATATATTACTTCAGCCAATAGTTTCATATTCAAAGCAGTTAACTTACCTACCTGCTTGCTTATACTAAGAAATGTGAAAATCTTTTATTACCAGTTGTCGGTATCGGCTACGATAAACGTTGACTCTGCAACTGGCTCATCAAGAACAGAATTCTAGAAACAAGTCAAAAACAACAACAGTAGTCGCAAACAAAATAAATCAATCGAATCAACACAATTCACCAAATGAAGCATTAGTTCAGATTCATCAGAAAACAATAATAAAAACAATGGAAGTGTTAAGACCTTTGTATATATGTATGTGTACTCAACCTGTAGATCTCTTTCTCTTATTTCGCAAACAACTGAAAACTTATCTTTTTCCAGCTACCTGCGCTTTTGAGGTGAATTCATAAATTAATATGATATAAATATCTGATTTACAATAATAATAATATGTACATGATATGTCTACATATAGTGTGCATATATATACATGTATATATATATATATACATGTATATATACCATTAGCCAGTCTCCTTTAATGACTTAAGTTGCAGTGGTATCATAAAGAAACCATTTTCAGATTCAGGTTTACTGACATTGTGCGCTTTACAAGTGCTTTAAATAAATAAATTTGGAATTCATCTATGAATTTGAGATATGATTACTAGGTACTTGGTCATTTATAATCTTTGAGCAAAACAGCAGATACTGTACAAAAAGCACAACGAGCCTCAAGTGCTTTAAACAACTTTTTTTATTTAACAGTAAATAACTTAAAGAAAAAACACTATACTAGTAATAGAAAGCAATCTTTCTTCGCCCTCGGCTGTGCTACGGCGCTATATAAATTGTCTTATTATTATTATTATTATTAAAACCTTCAAATAGCAGTTTCTGTATTAGAAAACGTGCTTTTCAACAAAGAAGTGCAAATTTACAACAAGTTTTATTTCTACCTGTACAGAAGTCCGTAGGTCCTGATGCAGGAGAGTGTAAGGCTCTTCAAGAAATCGGCGATCACTTGTTCCATGGAGAACAAAATGAGATGTGTAGGAAGAACAATAATCACCCAGCAACGATCGACCAAAATTGCACTCATCCGAGAGATAGATACAGCCATCTGCCTTCAGCAAGTCACAACTAAAAATTCCATGCATAAAAATCATGTATGTTACAACACCAAAAACTGTCCTGGATAGCTACGCTGGTTAACGCATAAACGGTGCTTCTGAGCATCAGCATGAGACAGATGCTGGTTCACATCCTATTCATAGCTTATTTCAGAGATTTTAATCTTGGGCTAACATGGTCCGTACATGGGGACCTTACATGGTGCAATTCCCATTCAAATGGGCAGTGGTGGTGAAGGATGTCACCCGATAAATTCATTGGAGAAAAGGGCAGGGTCGAGGCCACATGGCTGCTATAAAAAATGTGCGCATTTACATTTACATTATTGTCATATTTTCCGTATACTTCACAAGCAAAGTCCTGAATCGTGCGTGTAAATTAAACTGGTTTTTGAACACTTTTTTGTAAAAATAATGAAATTTCCAGTTTGAATATGAAACATGATATATTAGTGACATAATTTACAAAGTCTATCTGATCAATCTGAAGTGCAGCATACTTCTTTACTATTTCTTTTGAAAACAATCAACAGATCTTTAGTATACACGTGGTAAAAAGCAAGTAATAGCAGAAGAGTGAACTTATTATAATGAAGAAGAGCAGTCCCTTAAGCTACTAGCCCTTGACAGTCCACTCTGCTAACCACCCACTAGACTACCTTGGAACCCCATGATATCATACCTGGATGGCATAGGCACAGGAATGTAGGCGGCCACATTACACGTGGTGTGACTTGATTCAGACAGAGTGACTGATCTAAAAACCAAAATTTATGGTTCTCTTAGGCCCAATCAAAAACCAGAAACTACTTCCCACTAACAGACTTCATCATATCCGCTTGACTAATAGACTTGTTGAGGCTCAAGTTTTCAACTGCTACCTTGCATCTTGAAAGTGAAATCAGTAACCGTGTCACGGATTAAGTACTTAAGTTAAGTACTTGTCCAGACACTCAGATCTGGGTCATTTGGTTATCGATCTGGATTAGTTGTTACTGATCCAAGTACTTGGTTATAATCCTTGATCCAGATTACTGGTACTTGGTTTAAAAGAATCTGTTATCTTAAGTTAAAGCCTGAAGGAAAGGAGTTGATCCTTTGAGTCCCGTTGCTGTTAATATACAATATTTTAGCACAAATCTGTTTTTATGTCAGTGGTTGGAGTCAGACCACTGCACAATAGCACTCATAAAAATCGCAGCAGTTCGTCGTTTACCATTACTCCGCAACTTCCAAGAGACCAAAATGGAGCAATATGCACGCAAATGATACAGCTCACAGAAGACCCATAAAGAGAACCCGACAATGACTGAACAGGAGACTGGACCAACATCTGTTACTTGCCAAACAGGAAAGCAAAGCAATGAATAAGCACTGACCATATAATAGAAGCATCTCATGAATAGAGAGTTGCCCAAAATTCAAGGTTTGGCGTTAGTCATGGGCAAATTTATGACTTGCAAAGCAGAAAAATCAATTAAACATGAAGACTTATCGTTTTCTCTCCACATTTTAAATAAATAGTTCAGACACAAACAGAGCTCTTTGACAAAAATCCCATACAGCCAGTAAACTGTTAAAATCTTCAAGGAATAAATTTAATATCCACCAAAATTAAGAATATCCAAGAAAACTTAGACATCCAAAAACAATTTTATAATCATATTCATAAGCTCGAGATTCCTACAGTGCTCAACGAAAGCTAAGTCGCAGGATTCAGCTTATTCACAGTCACTCAGTCAAACAAAATCAACAGGCTGGAAGGGTTCGGTTCCAGGTCAAGATCTAAGAGTTAAGGAGGTAGACTATAGTGAACGATGTTTGGAACTGAACTGGAAAGCGAGATAACGGGAAGAGGAAGTGCTATATTTGAATTACCACCATGAATTACCACCAGCATTCAAAAGACAGAAGTGTTAAGTGGGAGAATTTTGAAACACGTCATTAAAAAATACGAACACCATACAGATGCACAATGTAATTACAGTAATTAAGCACAACACACGAAGAGATAACAGTAGTTACCGCATAGAGGAGCAAATAATCTTTCAACACCCAGTAGGGATTTCTGGATACTTGCATACTGGATAACTGGATACTTTTAAGAGCCTCTCAAAGGCAATATGCAAATAGACATACGACACTTAAGCTTAAGAACACCCAGTACAACCATTTAGTGGGTGCGAAAGCTACCTTGCTTGCCATCTCTCCATCCACCAAATACTCATCCATCCACTTAATCTGTCCACCACCCACCCACCATTTCCCCTATCCATGCATGCATAAATGCATCCAACCATCCCTACCCTTGCTCCCTGACTGCCTGCATGCCTCATTCTAGCTACCCGATGTCCCACAAGCTGACAATTAATCCACCCAATCAGTGAACAATCTCGTGTTAGATTCAATTAATCCAGCCACTCCGTGAAACAATCCCTCATTTCTGTGCATATAATGCTGCCCATTGCACTGCAAGTGGCTGCACCCAGTGAATAACTATACAGAACCCTAGAAGTACTCAAGCACAGTGCCTTTTTTTAGCCTCGACTATGCTATGGCGCTACATAAATCATCTTCTTATTATTATGCATTCAGTCATTCATTTACAGACCATGGCAACTCTATTATTAGAGTTAATGCACCCTCGAGACGCACATGACCAAAAAGTAACTTCAGACAAGCTACTCACCGACATCTGCTTGACATCGTCATCGATTGGCCGCTGCTGTGTCGTTTCTTTTTAGATTTCACATGATTACTGTTGGATCTTTCCAGCCGCTCCTGTATGCTGTCAGCACTTAAGCACAACCGGTCGTC
Source organism: Norana najaformis (assembly GCA_964023275.1). NCBI lineage: Eukaryota > Metazoa > Annelida > Clitellata > Crassiclitellata > Hormogastridae > Norana > Norana najaformis. Next base: position 9,271,393 of record OZ029923.1, on the reverse strand, counting down.
AGCGAGACTAACTTCACTCATGGTGAACTGATCCTGAAGCATCGACACGGCTTTCTGAAAGTGCTGCTTCGAAGGTCCATCAGGCAGGTCGACAACACCCTTGTTACCCATCTCTCCAAAATGCTCATTGTCAAGCTGCGTACTCTCGTCAAATTCAAAGTCGATACCAGTATCGAAAGTTTCGCTCCGTTCTGGAAGTCGGTCAATCTGTACATGACTTACGTCAGGACAGGGCTCGTTTAAAATGTCATCAAATGTTGCAACATCGTAACCTTTACTTATTAATTTCTCGTCGTAATGTCTGGTCTCCGGAAGCAAACTTTCTGGCGGAACGTCGATATCCGAGTCAAAATATTCATCAAACATGCTGATTCCACGTAGGACGTTTGCCTTTGGATTCGAGTGTTTAAGCCCTGCTTTCTTTGGGGCTTGGTCATTCTTTGCTGGGAGGTAATCTGTGATAGATTCAGGTAAGACCTTGGGGCCGTCGCCAAGCGGGACTCGGTGCAAATTTTTTCTCAGTGGACTAGAATTTCCAGTCGTCCTTCCTAAAGTCCTTTCGATCTCAATTTTTGGGTTTTCATTTATATCATCATCCTTAAGACGACATTCAAGCTGAAGGGTTAGCATGGATTTCTGTTTCTTAGTTGGAGACATGCTTGATGGTTGTTCTGCGTCAGAATCGTGGGCCGCGAGACAGGTTGGGGTATCATCATTTTTAGAAACAGAATTCTTACTGTCAGTTAAAGGAATCAAGTTCATAAGACTTGCCTCTGGCGGCCTAACAAATAACGTTAAGCCTCTTCTGATGGGCTCAACTTCTGCACAGTCAGAGCAGTCAGAAACACCAGAACAGCACTGGTAACCATCTAAATCCGTCGTACGAAAGCCAGGCTTTGTTTCCTGACTAACCAAACGACTTCCACAGAAAGTGGATTTCTTGTCAACTGCCCTGAGCACTGACGCTGCACAGCTGGAAGCTGAATCTGACATACAGCTCCAGCTTTCCTTAGAATCAGGCACAGGTGACTTGAGCGTTAAATCATCGTCGTGCGCCAGGGAAGAAGTTTCGCTGCTGGAACTGCTGTGATTGTCAGCATCAGCAAAGTCCGGAAACGATTCGACGTTCTCAAGAATTTCGCTGCAGCGAATAAAGTAGCTAAGAACAAAGAGAATTTTGCTGACAAGCTCCTGTTTTCGACCAACGACAACAGTTCTTGCCAGACAGACTGGAACACCAATCGCTCCATAGAGATCTCTGAAGAACAACCAATGAACAAGTTATGAGCTGCCGTTATTTACCTTGAAGTTTTATATAAGCAGATCCTCTTTTGTGGGTCCGGACACCAGGTACACACACTCTGCTTACCAGCCCACAGGAGACGATGGACAGCCTGTTATTCAAATGCCAACTAAAGAGTCACAAGTCCAGCGCCAGCTAAAGATTCACCAGTTCAATGCTAGCTCAATATTCACCTGTTCAATGCCCTCTAAAGAGTTACCTGTCCAGCACCAGCTAAAGAGTTCACCTGTTCAATGCTAGCTAAAGATACGCATGTTCAATACCCGCTAAAGATTCACCTGTCCAGTGCCAGCTAAAGATTTCCCTATTCAATCCCCACTACAGATTCATATGTTGATTATATAATTATGGATTTTCCTGAATGAAGTCGAAACGTGGTGCCGGTTATGTAGGTGTAACTGGTATGTAATACTGTGTAAGATTAGCACTGTACAGGACAGAAGCTTGAAATATTCTTCAACAAATCAGGAAATTTTCCGAAAAACTGTTATTTCACATTTGACACAAACGTTGGATAGATATAATGCATTCAAAGCTTTGTTTTCAAGGCTTCACGATCATGCTGAAGTATGAACTGGGATGCTGACTGTTGATTATAAGCAGTATCAAAAAGCACATATTTATTTTTATTTAACAAAACATTCAAAAACTATATTTTAAATAACAAGCTTACCCCAGTTGAGCCCAAAGAGGGTTGTAAGGATGAGATCGTCCAAGTGAATTCGTCTAAACAGAAAAGCAGATTAAAAAATTCCGCATGAGTAATCACAACTGCACCTTTCTGCTTTGCATGCAAGGCTTAAAACTCCTTAATTCAGCTGTAGAACAATCTTGCTTTTGAAAGTGCAGTAAAATGGTGGGCAAAGCAGCTGCAAGCTTGCCTTGTGATCGAGTGATTGAAGGTTGAAGCTTCTTGCACAACTTGCTTGCAACAGAACTTGCCCAAAATCTTCACACTGGTTGTGTGAAGATCTTAGGCATGTTGTATAATTTGGTATGGTTGACAGGTGGAAAGCACATGAAAGTTCTACAGTGCATTGATATTTTGTACAACACTTTGAGATTCAACCTATTACATGATTATCGAGAAGGCTTCACACTTACTCTAGTGTAAATGCTGAAAAAATTACAGGTCTTCCATCACTGGCATTTCTAAGTCCATTTTCCATATTACTTGAGTGGATCAAAACACTAAGCCCCAGGAAGCACAGTACAAAACATGGTTCACTACATTTTGCAATAAAATTCACACACTAACACATCCTGTTTAACAATTAGCCTGTCTTAAGGTGTTCTACAAGACAGCAATCAAATCATCATATTACCAGAATTATTATTATTATTAGCAACATTTACAAACATGCAAAACCAGCAACACTTAAACGTGGAATAAGTGAAATACTAGCAAATTAAAACAATATCACCTAATAACTAATTGGCTGCCAGTTTGTATCACATGGTATTTATTTCCTTTGCCACTTATAGTTATGATAAATCAGTTCAACTTTTACTGTTACGGCTCTAGCTCCCAAAATGAATGTACTGAAAAACTTGTACAGCACTGTTTAAGTAACTCACACGAGCGCTGCAGCACGGCCACCTAGATGTCTCTAAAAAGGTGTGTCTTAAGGCAGGCAGAGAATGTTTCCTGGACTGTTGAAGAGGCGAGAGATAATACATCCAAAATATCAGCTGGCTTCTACTTCCCCGCCAATTCAAGGAACAGTCTAGTTGCTTACCCATTTGGCTGTGTGCTTATCAAGATATGTATGTGATGGCGTCTCTTCGACGGGAGCGACAGTTGGCGCCCAGGACAAATGATGAGTTAGTACGGCTGTGATGAGGACACCAAAGAAGCTACAGCCAAAGTCAGCCAATACAGTCTAAATTCTTTCGTAACAGTAATTGTAACCGAACATTTATACAGCACTATAAAATATTTATAAAGCCAGAGATGGTTATCAGCTGAAGTGAACAAGCACATCTTTGTCAGTCAAATATATATATATATATATACACACACATATGTATATATATACATATATATGTATATATATACACATATATAAAACATAATATCAAATATAGAGATCAGTTCCTTGAACTATCCCCAAGAGGCCATCATGGGTATGAAGTGTCAGCGACTTCATTTTCTCGGCAGATGAGGACGGATGTCTAGTCCTCACCCTTGCTGTCTGATCTTCCACTGACAGTCCCTGGTCAGTGTATCCACCTTGTACCCGAGTCCACTAGAGGGCACAACTGGAACAGAAATTTCCCAATATCTTTCTGCCCTGGTGGGCATTTGAATCAGTCACATATATTAATCACAGAAACTGCATACCATCAGAATGAGGGAGAATACAGTTCAATATGCACTGAACAGTCATGAACAACCATTGTTTAAGACTAGATTGACTGAAACAGGCCAGTGCAGCAGGCAGTTTCTGTCTGCCTGTGTAGAATCGCTTACAATTTGGTGTTTTTCGTGTGGCACTTCTCAACGAGCATCATGAAATACTTCAGGAATTGCGTAGACAGCGGCATGCGACGTGCGGTGTATGTCATCATGCTCAGCCACGCAGGATTTTCCAGCCGAGGTGCTGTGTAGAGCGAGGACATCGCACCCAGGAAAACTTTGATAGCCTGAAATAACGAGAAAAAACTTACATGTAGCAAAGCATTTGTACAGCACCTTTTAGAACCTCAAAAAATGCTGCTTACACAACTATCTAACTGATCTAAGAGCAATTTAAGGTATTTAAGCCATCCTTAATATGGTCCTGTTATATTAAATTACAGATTTGTAATGTACTATAACAGGACCATATTAAGAAGGCTAAAGAAATGAACTTACACAAATAGTAAAACAAGTCTTGCACAAGTGCTCTTTCAGTCAAAATTATAAATTCAGCATAATAAAAATTATGAAAAAAATTACATCTTGACAAAAGGTAACATTAAATAGCGTCATAAAGTAAACAAAAAAACATGAATTTCCAGACTATTTCTCTCTCATGAATTTTCAGTCTCATAGTATGCAGTCATCGTAGATAGTGACATCATAGCCATCACAGAGATAATATCAAAAACTGAAAGGCTAAGCTTATGCAGTCTCATTCTTAGCCGTCCAGTCATCACAGCCATCGCAGAGACATTGACAAAAACTGAAAGGGTAAAAATGGTGGCTCATGAAGTCTCCAAATCGCTGTTTTCATTGACATTATCCGCAACAACTTTCCCCATGGTCACTCACTCGCCATCAGCATTATCATCACACTTTGGTGGCATTCATCATCATCGTCGTCATCATTGTCATCATCATCTGCACCACATTCAGTGTCGTCACCATTATCATTACTACCATTATTATCGTTGCCACCATCATCATCAAGTCATCATCGTCGTCATCATCATGTCACCATCATCATCATCACCATATGAAAACTGCACAGGTAGAAAGTGATTCAAGCACCTGGTCAATAAGTTCTTGGCTTCTCTTGGTCAGAGCCTTATCAATTGCACCCTTCAATTGATGCACATAGTTTTCAATCAGCATTATGTGCGAAAAGAAGAAACTCTGGAAAGACCTTGGAAAAAAATTAAAAACAGCATACTAAGACAAGAAGGTTACAACTGTAAAGTCATTTTAATGCACAAACGAAAATTCGAAATTAAACTGAAAATGGCTCTGATCATAACGTCTGCATATATGGGTTTAACTTTAAACTGATTCTGTGAAGAAAATCTAACATTATAAAAAATTTAACAAAAACGAAAACAAGCTGTCAGTAAAATATACCAGGATGAGCATAACTAAACAAAACAGTGCAAGAATTATCAGAGAAGCTGACAGCCTCACCATCATCACCATCATCATCACCACCAAGGACTGGATAATGGATAAAGGGAACAGATGGGGGGGCTACAAAGAAATTAAGGAAAAGGCACAGAACATAGATGAATGGAATCATAGATTCCTGATTCCTAGACCTGCTTGAGGGCAGAACGCTTTAAAAGAAGACGAAGAATTTAGTTTTCAGCACCAGTCTGCAGCGGTCAGAGGAAAACTATATAGCACAGTCCAGCAGCCTCTTTAAAAAGCAAATATTATGCCAATTTACAGTGAGTGTCATCACGAATAAATTCTTCTTTTACCTATTCACAGGTGAATTTTCTTCAGGTAACATAAAAATTACTGCAATTCCAATCTTTGTCGGACGTTTATGAAGCGGAATTGGCTGAAATGAAACACGCAGTTAATTCAACTTATCAACCATAATTATTCTGATAAATACAACGATTAACTGCATCATCAAATTGGGTCAAGTATTCGTCATGTGATTGTAAGTGTCAGTCTGTCTATCTCCAAAGTTTCCAGTACAGCCCCACTTATCTTATTGTGTTCAGAACATCAATTATTCACGAGTCTGAACCTGAATATTCAGATCAAACATCTCATTGTTTATTTGTAAGCATCATTACTTGACTTTGAATCAAAGCTGATGTCATATGATGTTGTCATAACTCTATACGTACCTGGTAGCTATCTGTGTACATATTCTTCTGTGTATGCACAATGTATGTATGTACAATGCAAGTATATATATATATATATGAACGAATGTAGACATTTATATATATCACCTTTTAAGAACAGGTCTGTCAAAAGGATATTACATCAAGATTCAGAAAACAAAAAATGTGCATAGTGTGAATGCTGTGTAATGTAGCAAACTAGAACCGTGTAATGTAACAAGCTAGAACTGTTACGTAATGTCTGAAAATCCACACAGAGTGATTGCCTGATACTAAATTGCTGTGCAAAAATTATTACTATTTCTGCTTTTATTAAGCTTCATTACCTAATGACTAAGCATCAATCTACGGTGCTGAGCAACTGTTAGTGAACGACTTGCTCAAGGTCCCTACACTGTAACCGTTTTACTTGAAGGCTCGAACCTGTACTCTCCACACTGCAGTCCAAGCACTCTAAAAATTGATACCATATCACCAACAGTATCAACTGCCCATGGTACTCTGTTGATCCATTTCTACGTGTGTGTGTGAACTGGCCAGTGGAGACTTTTTCCAACTACCTGCACATCACTTTCCTACAAACTCATTACCAAGCTCCTTAACTGTAATTTGTCAGCTGCATTGGCTTCCTGCAGAATGCTGGGTCACATACAAACAAAACACACACACACACATTAGAATTAAATAAATAAAGACTTACATCAGATTTGTCATCACTGACAGAACTCGTCAGAAGTTGTTCAATCATTGTAGCCCTGTGCCGTCTCTTCCGACGGTCTCGGCTGCTGTACGAGCTAGATAAGCACATCGTGCTCCCAACATATGGCACACCCGGACTGTGATTACCAGATGCTGCACAAAAAGGTAAGATTTATGCTCATTCATACATTCATCCAGAACATTTATAAAGCGCCCCTTCAAGTAATATACCCAGAGGCGCTCCCAGCCCAGCTCTGGCAAAAGAAAAGTTTTCAACTGTGTGTGAAAAGTGTATCTGGCATGCCTCGTTAGAAGGAAACGCAGATTTAGAGGGACGCCATTCCATGTAGAGGGACCAACCAACAAGAAGGTGCAATGCTGCATTTGTTGTAGTGCGAGCAAAAGGAACAACAATTTCACCATGAAACAAAGGGTCATGAAACAAAGATTTCTGCGTCCAGCCAATCTGGAAACAGGGCAACAAAGCTTAAGCTGTACAAGAAATACGAATCAATCTATAAAGAAGTGAAGTTAATCTGAAACTTGCCATGGCCAAAGGAGACAAAAGTACTGGTAATCACAACCTGATGACAAAAAGCATAGCGATAAAAATAAGCATAATAATAATAATAATAATAATAATAATAATAATAATAATAAGCAGTGCAGATGACAATATTTCTGAAGCAAGTATTACCTGAAAATTCCGTGTCATCGGCGTTAGAACACGCCACACCAATAACTCTCAAAGGAACATCAAGAGGCATGCTGTGAGCTACCACACCAAAAAACAATGGATGAAACTGTAATATTTACTGCCATTATTAAAATTATTAATCCAAAACACTTATTAGGTTTGAAAAATTAACAAATTGGGCAACATCAATAACAACAAAATGGAGGTCTGGTGAACATTCCGTGCCTAGAAAAGGCAACGGAACTTACTTTTCAACAACAGATCTAAACGTTGAAAGCTTTGGCCTCACAGGGCATTTAAACAGAAAACACTATCACTGACAATTTTGTGAAATAAAAACACACCACACATTTACATTTTACATCGTTATGGCTGTTCTGATCCAAATAAACCACCTTTCTTCTTTGCAGTTTAAGAAAAGAATTCTGGTTGCCTGTGGTTTTGTGCTGCTAGGTTGTGCTGCAGCGTTCCTGAACTGGTGCTATATAAATGGTCAATACTGTTTTAATCCCATTTACTACAAAGATTCAATACATGGACTCTAGCAACTTTTAAATGAATAAACTTCTGTTGATTATATTATTTTTAAATCTGAGAAATCAGAGTTAATTATACAAATTATTTTTTTAACATAAAGGCATAACTACTCATTTCTGAAAAAAACACAGATTGCTTAAAAAAATATTCAATACAGTCTCCTCACATAGTCCCAAAGTTTCCTAATATTGTCCAAAAATAAATTATATTGTCCCATATATCTTCAAACAATTTTGTGCTGATTTGGTTGTACAAACTTCTGATGTTCTTACCAACTTCTGGCTGTGTCGTCCGCTGGTAAGTCCGAATCTCCTGGGCCTCGGTTTGCACTGGCACACGGTCGTCTGTTGAAAGAGATTCGATGCTGTACAGATCAAAACTGCTGAGGTCACTACAAACAAACATTTCTTATGCATATCACTGAATTGTGCAAAGTACTTAAACAGTAATAAAGATTAATTATTATTAACACTTAATAAAGAATATCAATTAATTAATATTAATTAATATTAATACTTAATAAAGAATACCATCAGTGTATGTGTGTATCTGATCTTGTTTTAACAACAGTAAAATGCTTTAATAAAATAACAAACACGACAGCATTTAAACATTCACAAATTTTAAAGAGTTAAAATGCTAAGAAAATGGCATTAATAAGTTATAAATTCACATAAGTTAATGCCTAAAACATCAAACTTTTGAAAGAAATTCAAACTACCGCATGCAAAGTTCACTGTATCAATATTTCTAAAGCTTACTAGAATAAGTTGTTTGTCTTCTTTTGGTCTTTTCACTTTCATTTTTGCTTTATTACCTTACATTACAGAATATCAAATTGCATTCGACAACTTACTTTGTTGACTCTCTGCTTCTTGGCTGCGGTATAAATACCTTGGTAATCATAAGCTGTGGTGGTGATCTACATAAAATATAGCCCAATAATAGCACAATAACACCTGAACTGCTTTATTACATAAGAAATGTCAATACAGAAATGCATAAGAATAAAGTCACAATTTCCTAGAGTACAAATTACTCTGACAGTAATTCACTAACATCATAACATGACTTCTGATATAAGCCGGTCACGGAAACAGATCCCAGTTTAGTTTTGCTTTAGAACACGACCCACCGTAACATGATAATGACTCAGAAGACCAAACTGGTATAACAAACTTCATTTAGATCAGCAATAAAAACAGCAGCCCAGCTTTCAATATCCATAACAAAAGGTCAATATGCAATTAACAATGAATCCTTGTATATAAAATGACTTATAAAGAAATATCTTTTCTGCTTATCCATACTGGCTGATCTTACAATTTTCAGAAAAGTAACAAAAGTGTTTTATACGTCTGGTTAAAATACCTTACACTAAATCACATCTAATAAACTACACGGAAACAGCCTTACATCATGCATCATCATAGCAAGACTTCCAATATAACACAGAAAGGCGCTATATTAAATGCCTAGAAACTTACTGACTCACTTCCCTGCCTACATACTTATTTAGTTACTTACTCAGTCAGGGAACTGGATTCAAAATTATATTTTGCTACAGAACCTCCTTTTAACAAAACCATACGATAACCAGCTGATATGAACATGCAGAGCAGATTGATTCCTGTTAAGAAGATGGACTTCTTACCTGATTGCATGCACTTTGAATGTTGTTGTCTTTCGTGACAGCGGCAGAGTACCAAACATCATGTCAGCCAGCTTCTTCAAATCAGAAGGACTCCTCGATGACTGTCAAATAAACACATATATAAATTTTGTTCATTAATTTTAATAAATCAATACTTAGGATAAAAGCTGAATCATACACTCCTAAACCATGAAGCAGAATGTATGTATGTATATATATGCATGTTTCTGGAAGTTTGTAAAGCTTCTTTGAAAAACCCCTCAAAGGCACCAAAGAAAAGTTCATTTGGGCATAGAAGCAGCCAGTTTCTGTAAAGTAACAGCATACTACGTTACCTAATTTTGTAGTTCTACTTAAATTATGCCATTACAATATACAAAAACTTAACTGCAAATTTATTAACATGTAATGCAACACGACTTGCACATCCATCATGAATTTAGCTAAGCACTCCTTTTAATTATTTGTTTATTTATTATTGCTGAATAATGCCACTATTAAATGATAAGGCACCAGTTACTGGCACTAAGCCATTGTGCATTAGGGACTTGCTCAATGTCCCTACAAAGTTGAGGTTTGTACCTGCAAAACTCCTTCTGACAAGGAAAGCCCTTAAACGATGAGCTACTACATCAAAATGAATGATCCAATTACATGGGAAGATGAGTCTCAGATCTCGTCAGTTTCTTCAGACAAATTTCTTAGAACAATTTCTTAGGACAAATTTTCTAGCACGAGTTTCTTAGAACTAAAAAATACCTTCGACTGATCAGAAGCTCCATCTTTCAAGGAGTCAAAAAGTACAGTTTGTCCCTTTAGGTCATGATCACGAAATATGATAAATCGAACATTCTCTCTGTCAAACGGATGATTGGTTAACCTAAACAGATAAATAGGATCCAATGTCAAACATGATCTAATATAAAAATATTGAGCACAAACTTAGATTATTCAAGACGGTTCTTAAAGAGTTTGGTACTTGCTAGTTACATGTTTACTCAACATAACTATCTGTTTCTTAAGTATATTAAATCAACATAACCTTTGAATGTAAGAAGTAGTAGGAAGGAAACTGGTCGTTAAATACTCAACTATTTTTTCAGCCAAAAATCAGCTACACCAAATTAAAGTAACTTATCAGCAAATATATACATTCAAGGGTGCAAGTAAAAGTGCTTAGATAATGAGGCTTTTCCTCTTTACAACTTTATATCTTTTTCTATTTTTCATAGACCATAAATGCCTCTAAATACGTACTAGCTCTGTAAATTACTTGGTCTACATTTGCATCATGTGTCTAGGAATGCCGCTGCTGAAGATTCTCATGAGATGCATGTACAAAATTTACTCTATCTTTCATCACTGGAACCTATGTTTGTTTAAGTAAAAAGACAAAACAGGTGTAGGCCTAATCACCAGTTGTGAATATAGAAATGTCTTAATCTTAAAACAATATGGTCAAGTATTACCGTTGAGTCTTTCCACATTTTCCAACGGTATATGTGTGTGTTTTATTGCCAATGCAGTAGTGATTCCACACTAGACTGCAGCTGCTACGTAGTAAAGTGCATCTACCAAGCGTCTCTTAAAAAGCTTTTTTAAAGTGGTGCTCTTTACGATCCGAGTCTACAGTTATTACCTCCTGCCACTGATTGTGGAGTGATTTTAATCATTCAGTCGCAAAACAATCGGACATTAATACGTGATAATTTAAACTAGTGTAGATCAACAGCGGCAATACATTAATTAAATAAACTCTTATACTCACTGAGGCTGAAAAACGTCGTCTGAAGATTGTGGAGGCTTTGAATGGAATTTCAGACGATTGTTAGCCAACAACTGTAGTAGTTTCTCCATGTTTCTGTGGCATTGCTTGATTCTTGCTGTTAAAATAAGTTCATTAACAAAGGGATGGTGTATTTACAGCCCGTAATTCAAACTGGAAATGCTTCAATTCGTCACATGATAGTGACACTAATACTTCGATCAAAAACAAACTCGATGTTATTGACACCGTGACCAATTGGCTCGTTTACTAATGCTGAGCGAAAATCGGCTGCTCAGCTGGTGAAAGTCAGCCGCTAAGTCGATGTACGTTTTTTTCCACTCATCTAAAATCTGAAAGTATTACTCGAAGCGGCAGAAGCAACAGTAGGGTACAGGAAGAAACAAAAGTGCAAGCCTTGGATAACCAGTGAAACGTTTAATTTGATTATGGAAAAAAGGGATGCAAAGACGAGAGACAAAGAGAGGTATGGGGAACTGAAGAGAGTAGTTCAGAGGAGAATAAGAGAAGATAAACAAAAACAAATAGAGGACGTATGCGAGGACTTGGAGGAATCAAACAGTAAGGGGGACATCAGGAGGGTCTACCAAACTGTAAGGACGCTTACAGGAAAGTTCAGACCACAGCTGACTTGTGTAAAATCAAAAACAGACGAGGAGATTACAATAAGAGAAGAAGTTGCTGAAAGATGGAAGGAGTACTGTGAGGAGTTATATGAAGGGGAGGACACATGTAAAGTAAAGGGAGAACACCTAAAAGAACTTGCCCCATTGAGATCAGAGGTTGAGCGTGCGATAAAAGATACGGCAAAAAGGAAAAGTGCGGGCCCAGATAGGGTACCAGCAGAGTTGTTCAAGTTCGCGGGAGACACGGCAACAGACAGAATGCATAGGATATGTGTAGAGGTGTGGGAAACGGGGGAATGGCCGGGGGATTGGACGGAATCAATATTTATACCAATACCAAAAACTGGAGATTTGAAACAATGCAAGAACTACAGGACCATAGCACTGGTGTCACACGCGAGCAAGATAATCCTAAAGATAATACTGGAAAGGATAAGAAGTAGAACAGAATCGGAATTGGCGGATGTTCAGGCAGGATTTAGACGTGGAAAAGGGACACGAGATCAGGTGACGAACCTTAGAATTATCATGGAAAAGATGAGAGAGCATCAACAACCGTTGTACATGTGTTTCGTCGACTTTAGGAAGGCTTTCGACTGTGTGTCACATGAGAAACTATGGATGTCAATGGTGGAGATGGGCTACCCAGTACACATTATAAATTTGATGGCAGAAATGTATAGCAAACAGACGGCAAAGGTAAAAATTGGCGGCATATTGTCAAGTGGGTTTAGAATAAGAAGGGGAGTGAGGCAGGGGTGCGTGATTTCACCAACCTTGTTTAACATTTTATCCGAAATGGTCATGAGGGAAGCACTAGAGGGTTACAAAGGAGGTATTCAAATTGGAGGAAGAAGGATAACAAACCTACGTTATGCGGATGACATAGTGTTGATGGCAAGCACAGAAGCGGAATTACAGGACTTGGTGTCTCGATTGGACAGAGAAGGCCGAAAGAAGGGGCTGGAGATCAACATAGGGAAAACAAAATGCATGGCAATGGCAGGTGCACAATGTAACATCAAGGTGCAAGACATCAGGATAGAACAAGTGGACACGTTCGTATACTTGGGATCGCTCGTCACAGAAGATGCCGAGTGTAGTAGGGAGATAAGAGTAAGAATTGCAAGAGGACATGGAGTGGGAGCAGATCTGGTGAAATTGTGGAAGTGCCATAAAATCAAAGTATCCACAAAGTTAAAATTAATGAAGACGCTCATTTGGCCAGTAATGATGTACGGATGTGAGAGTTGGACAATCAAAAAGAGGGATGAGGATAGAATAATGGCATTTGAAATGAAGTGCATACGGAAAATACTTAGAATATCATGGACAGAAAAAAGAACAAATGAGTGGGTTCTAGAGAAGGCTGGTGTGGAAAGGAGTCTACTTGAATCAATCAAAAGAAGAAAGATGTCGTACTTCGGACACATAATGAGGAAACAGGGTGATTGTTTGGAGAAGGAAATCATGCAAGGAACGGTTCCGGGAGCAAGAGCAAGAGGAAGACCAAGGAAGAGGTGGATGGACAACATAAGTGAATGGTCCGGCATAGCCACAGAGAAGTTGCTGAGAAGAACCGAGGATAGGAGTGGTTGGAGAAGAATCGTCTACAATGCGACCAACCCTCGTATCGAGGACGGTTGAAAAGAAGAAGAAAATCTGAAAAATCTCCGCTTACGAAGAGGAAAGAGGTTGAGGAGTGAGACACAAAGCGGCGGGACGCGTATTGCAACAAGCTGTGTTAACGATAGTAAGAAAATGGCAATGCATACATTCTCTGACCCACTGGAATTCGGCCCGGCTTCTCCAACGGTTTATAATTTTTGATTGCGATTTTGATTTGAAGCGACAATCGAATGATGCCTTGCGCGTTATGATAACAGCGCTATAGAAGTCTGTAGATTAGATTAGATTAGATTCTTATAAGTAACGTTCATCAGTTGAAACCACTTGAGTTGCTGTGTGACGTGGCTTTCGTTAGGCGCTATAGAAATCTCGAGAAATCACGATTACTGATTGTTGCAGCAAATGTGGTTGGCCAGGAAATAGCATCTATTGCTAATTTAGTCTTTAAAACAGTACTGTGATTAATGGTAAATTATGTGATGAAGCAACTGATAATTGCCCCAAATGTTGCCTCTCAGCATGCTAGGCTGTAGGAACTGCAAGGTTTCTGCCCCAGGTTTACCAGTTTATTCAAGAGTTTTTCATGTGTTATTTTCTGCTGTATATATTTCCCGGCTGAGTTACGTTCTAGCATCGGGACTCGTATGCGATCGTACACAATAAACAGCTCAAAGGCTACACTTAGCACGCTGTCAAGTCAGACAATGCACGTGATAAGCGTACTCACAGTCAGTCATTGGCCTTAACCCTAAATTTTTGATTTGATACAGGCTTACAATCGCTTATAATCAGTTGTAGTTGATCGGCTTTGCTATAAATGTAAACGTAAGTGTAAAGTGTAAAATGTATAGCGACTGCAAGGTCTCGACCATACTTATTATGGGTCCTATAGCCCTACTTAACGCGCATAGTGCATCGTATAACTAGTTGCTTAGGCGTCTTAGTGATCGTAATCGTAATCCCGAGATTTCTAACGAAAACCACGTCGCGGGAACCGGCGCTCAGTCAAAACAAAATCGACAGGCAAAAGTGTTCGGTACTAGGTCAAGATCCAAGAGTCAGACAGAGAGACAGCGTGGCATTGAAACGCAGTTTGTTTGTTAGTCGTTGACCTATAGCTGAGGTCGACATTCACGTGGGTCTGATGGTGATTGATGGTTTTATCACATGATTTCGAAACGCATCGATGCTTCGTGACTTTGCGTCTTCGGCGAGTCCATTTGTCCCGAGGTAAAAAGCACAAGCCCTTGAGTAGGCGCGCCGTGTTCCCCGCGCTCCTGCCACTTTTTTTAGCCCCTTGCTAAACAAGAAGCGGTGTTTTTCGTCTGGGAAGTAGACTACTCCCGATAAAGGGGTCAACAGCGATCGAGCAGAATAGTTTGGGCGTGGCTTATGCGATATTAATTGCCAAGATCGTCTGGACTGAGGGTTTTGAAGGCCAAGCTAGGAGATAAAGAAATAAGTTTATACAGGCAAAATGTTGGTAGGTTATATAAGGTATTAAGAAATGACTCACAGTCATCCCGGCCAGATAATCGTAATCGTAAGCTCGAGATTTTTACAGAGCTCAACGAAAGCTAAGTCGCGGGAACCAACTTATTCACATAACTGTCCTTGCCAGAAGATTAGGCCTAATGCTTCACACCCCAGCAGAGGTGTCCGTGAAAGACGTCTGCAAAAAGACTTACTGTGGACCTTCGATTCCTCCCCTCGTCCGATTTTGTCCGCACATGACATACCTCCTTCCCTTTGCGGACTTCCGCACTTCAACGCCAGATGAATGAGGAGGAAAACCCCAACAGCGTGAAAGTGGGTGTGGGGACCTACGTGAAACTGGCTGTTGGCCGGACTGGTTAGCTACATCGGTTAAAGCTGACGTCAGTCAAGGCGCCTCTGTGCGTGAGGATGCCGGTTCGCAACCCGATCGTCGCTTATTTCAGAGTTTTGAATATCGGGCTAGCACGGTCCGTCCACGGGGACCTTAAATGACGTGGCGCTCATTCAAACGGGCAGCGGTGGTGAACGATCTCACCTGATAAATTCATTGAAAAATGAGCAGGGTAGGAGGTCATACGGTCGCTATAGAAAACATATACAGTTGCATTTTGCATTTGTTCTGTTGCGTTAGACGATGCAACAGAGTACTAAGGCTTAAAATTTTCTGTTTGATCTTGCTGACATATGAGGTACTCTGGCACTGCCGTGTCGAGCACAGGGACTCCAACCAGTACCAGCATGCGATATAATGCAAATCTAAATCTTCGATATTTCTCAGCGCCACACAAAAGCCGGATTAGGTTACCAGTTTAAACACAAGCGCTATATGAAAAGTCCCTAAGAGCTAAGTTGTTTGGTCGCTTTTCGACGCCAGGTCAGAATCCGGGGGTCAAGCCGGGGTTGCAACATGGTGCTGTGGTGGAAATCGTTCGTGTTGGTGGTCATGAGATGCTGCAGGAGCGGAAGCAGGGCAGGTTAGCTTGAAAAACTCGGTTGTCATCTGCAGTCTCGAGTGAAGAGCCGCAGGAGCGAGGGTAAGCAGAGGAGTGCTCGGATGTGAGGGATCTTTTCGGGATTATGTTCCACAGACTGGCGCCGCGTTGATTAGCAAGCGGTTGCAGAATTTGAAATAGGAGAGTGGAGGCCGAGACAGGGGGAGATATGAGGAAGAACAAGTAGATCTAGGCGGTTGGATAGTGAATAGCTGGCGAATGTAAGTAGGTTGACAAGTTTGAAGGGCATTGTAGATGGAAGTGTTATGACTGCAGATCAGTATACACAAGACTGCTGAAGTTAGGTAGCCAGTAACTTACAGAGGTCCAGACGATATATAATTCTTTCGGCAATATGATGATGAGCCAACGCAGTACAGACTGTCTGCCTCCTGACTGAAATTGGTGTTGACGTTTAAGGCTACTGAAGTAATTGTAAGCACCCAGTTTAGGTGTGGACGTCGGCATTGGGCTCAACCCCTCCATCTGTCGGGATTTCGATAACCCCTCCTTCCCTCTGTGAACGATCATAAAGAACGACACTATACATGAGCTCTTAATGTATTGTGTACCTGTGATTCAAAAGCGACCAAATAGCCTCAACGTGGCTTAATTGCCGGTGTATTTATCGGGTAGAATTAGAGGCGCGCTGTTTTAGGCCCGTGTGGGCCTACAAACAGTGCTAGCTTGATATACTAAACTAATCTCTGAACAGTGTAGTCACGATCGGTATAGGCCTACGATCCAACATCGTCACGCATATATCTCGATGCGCCTTGACGTAGATGCTGACCTGTTGCCCTGACCCGATAAATGTCGCAAAGACCTTTCTGTATAGGCCTATGCAGTGTTTATTGCGCTTTTTGTTCCTGTATTCTGTGTGCTAGGCCTACCATACTTTTGGTGAATAAAGGTTGCAAAAAGGCTAAAATTAAAAGGACAAGCTAATAACTTAACTTTTCTAATAGGTTTTTGTCATATCATACGAACTCACAAACACTTCACCCCTTGCAATCCCTGGGGAGATCTTTCATCCAAAGCTGAAAACATTCCGCTTTCGGAGATCTTATCCTGATTCCCCTTATCTCTCTTTCTGCCCTAATTCCAAACACCATCCACCGTAGCCGTCTGACTGCCTGCCTGCTTGAGTCCTGGATCTTGACCTGGAACCGGACCCTTCTTGCCTATCGATTTTGTTTTGACTGAAGCCCATGAATAACCTGATTCCCGCCACTTGGTTTTCGTTGGGCGCTGTAGAAATATCGGTTACAAGGCTGTTACCCTTGCAGGTTGTTAAGCTTTTTAATAGGCTTACTTATATCAACCCTGGTGTCCACGATCGTTGGGCTCATACTGAGCCCATAGTGGGCTAGCAGTTGCAATTATTGGCACAATGCGGGCTGTCTGGGCTCATTGAACATGGCTGCCTGGGAAGTAAGCTAATCATAAGCGTTAAATCCGCGTATAGTCACCTCCGTGGAAATCACATGCTTTTCAAGGATGCTTAAAAAGCGATAAGACAGGCTGAGTCAAATTTGGTTCCGAGTCAAAACCTAATTGGAGCTGCAGGAAAATAACGAGTAGAGGAAGAGTCGCAACAGGGGATGGGCCTAAGGAGATTTATTTAGGAGTGGCAAAATGAGAGATTAAGTCAATGGCACGGTCTGTACTAGAACCTGAAATAGCGTGGCGCCTATTAAAACGGGCAGAGGTGGTGAAGGATTTCACCCGAATAATTCATTGCCAAAATGAGCAGGATCGAGGCCATACGGTCGCTACGTAAAACCGTGTACATTTACAATTTACATTGCAAAATGGCAGCTATAAGCCTAATGTTATATCGGGTGTGAATGTTTGAAGTAGCTGGTCCAGCTGAGTGGAACTCTTTACCTGAATCTATTCGAAGATGCTCTTCAATAGATAATTTTAAATTAAAACTTAAGACTCATTTATTCTCTCAGTACTATAACTAATTATTATGTTGTAACGCGACCTTTGAGTAAGATATTGTTTTATTAAGGCGCGTTATAAATATAAGTTGTATTATTATTGTATTGTTCTAGTGCCTAGTAGTTCAGAAAAATTGCCGTAGTTCCGGGGACAGTTTGTTCCAAAGCTCAATAACAGTCCTAGGTGCTTAAGATAAACGCTTACATTTGTAGATGTATCTATCATCATCAACTGTCTTAGCATATGGTTACTGCCCCCAAGTTTTTTACAGCTTGTATTGAGCTATATAATTAATTATGTAAAACGCGTAGGTTTGCTACATAATTCGCTAGGTGCAGTGAGGATGTTATTATTCTTACAAAAATTTTATGCTGGTGTAGAACCTGTGCATAATTGATTTTATACTTTTAGTGGAAAAAGCCTAGGGCGTTTTTGTATAGGTTCGCTCACAAGGAGCTTAAAATTCAAACTTTATCATTTTTACGTCGCTAGCGCTTATTAAACTAAGCGTTTTGTTGAAATGCTAGTCATTCTGCTTTGATATCCGGAAAGATATTGGAGTTTTTTGTTAATACGATTGCAGCTGATCGCAGAGTAAAAGTAATAAAAACTAAGAATCAAGCATTGTTCATCATGTGTAAATGCTGTAAAGCGCAGGTAAATTCTTGATCTACATATTTCGCTTTGTTAGTTATTAAAATGCATCGTTGTCACCAAGGCAAGACTAGCAAATACATTTAATTTGAAGATCGCAATTGCGCCGTTACAGTGTAGGGCAGGCATACTTATAGTATCGGGGACCGCTCTTTTGGCCGTTGCTTTTAGGCGTAGGTTTTGTAAGTGTCCCGTCATTGAGTGAAGGAAATAAACGTGGATTCTGATGCGTGCTGTTAAAAGTGTTAGGGTAAAAGTAAGGGTTAGTTCGGCTTTGTAAATTTTGAACAACGTTTAATTGATCTTTGCAAACAACGTTTGGCTTGAACAGATTCATCTTAGCGGAAACTACAACCAATCACAGTAAGCAGAAGCGAGGCCGATAGCCTCGCCCCAAATAGCCCAAAATAGAGCGGTCCCGATACTGTAAGTATGCCCAATAGAGGAGGCATCAGTCGCATGGGTAATCATTTATTTTGGTCTACTAAATTATAATTTAAGTAATGCACATCCCGAACAGTCCCAACGAAGAAAGAACATAATTTTGAAGCAGATTATTTCAGCAGCTGTAATATGCTCAGCCTGTCATGCAATATGACAACTTCTTGGATTTATCACTTTTACAATTCAGTTCCTGGATATAATGCACCATAAAACAATCACTGCACTGTTTTAAAGAGTAGAAGAGTCACAGATCCTATTTCCTGGCCTATCGCATTTGCTGCTGGTATCTTTGCCATTTTCTTATTATCATTTATACAGCTTATTGCCACGTGCAGGAGTATTTGAATTAATTCACTGCTATACTATCCTGTTATGATTTTCATTTGTCAATTAAAGCTGATTCAGGATCTGATTTAAATGCAAACTTGATATGCATCATGGCTTAATTTGTATTTCACAGGTACTTGCTTGGTTACAAAATCCGATTATTGCATATAGTTTGATTAATTTCATTCGAAACACATAGTCTGGTTTGTCAGAGGTACAGAAAGCTTGTTCTTATTCAGCACAGTTGATAAATTGCTCCATGCACTGTGCTTCTTTTTATAATGTTTTGTATGCATTTTTGTTTTTAAAGGCTGGGTATTAGTCTCATGCTTATTAAAGGTACTTACTTACTTACTGCATGGAGCATGTGTTAATGGTGTTATCATGAGTTTCATGCATTAAGGATTTGTTGGGTGACACTTTGTGTATGAAGTTTTGTAAAAAGCATTAAAAAGCATCTATTACTTACTTACCTACTTACTGACTTACTTATTAAATTTTATTTGTGCTGTATAGAATCGTTTGATTGTGCTTTCAGGTGTGTTGCTGCTGTGGTCCAGCGCCATGTGCTTTTTTTTGTGGATTCTTGCCGGCGTGCAGGCAGTCGCACAGCACACGCATCATGTATGTCATCTTCCTGACGGTAGCGACAATTGTCTCGTGTCTCATGCTGGCACGTGATGTTCAAGAAATTCTGACTGGAAATGTGAGTTTTACTGGTAATTACCTGAAAAAGAATGAAACACATTAAAAAACTTGTTTGAAATATAAACTGATCTAATAATATCTGTAGTGCAATTGCAACTGTGCAGAGGTGTTAAGTCAATGGTCGTTGCTACATGAAACAGAGGCAAATCAAAGTGTTCAATCAGTCCAATTGAAGTCTAGTGGAGTAGTCATGTGAACAGTGGTATAATATATACGATTTATTCGATTGGTACTGCCTATAATCGTTGGTGCTGATGCATAGTTTGTGCCCCACTAAATGCATTAGGTTCACTGTTTGATTGTATCATATCTTTTATCTGATCTAATCTGGAAACTTCTAATAGCGCTGTTATCATAATGCACAAGGAATCAGTTGATGTTTCTAAGGAAAATGACATTTCAGAATCACAATCTGTTGGACAGAAATAGTCAAGATCTGTGAGGCCTTAGAGACTGAAAGATAGGTTTTCATCATCAGTTTTGAATCCAAGTGTCATTTGAAATTGACAATTTATTCTTAAGCTGTATTTCCCATAAGGAAATGTTCATTTTTGGATTGCCGTTGTCAAGTTTGTGATTTGGCAGAAAGATCCTTTAACTCCACGATTACGTCTTCAAAGGCTAGTGTTGGAATTGGGATGAAGTAATTGAGAGATTACTTATCCTTACCTCTATTTTTCATGGCAGGTTTGGATCCAACTATTTTCTGTTTATCTCCCATAATGTACTCAAGAGCATAAGAGCTAATATAGTAAAAGCAGTCATATTTATGGTAACATTATACAACGTACAGTCAGTTAGCTAAATGCATTTGCTGGCAATTACTAAAAGCTGGTTTTAGTCTTCTATTTTCAATCAAAACCTCGTATTCTATGATAGTGACAAACAGGGAGTTCTTGGTAAACAGATTGAACATTATCACTGCAGTTAAATGCATGCATGTTCTTCTGTAACAAGTTAAAACACAATATATAGATGACTTGCTAATGGTTTAATAATTAATTTATTGCAACGTGTTGACATATTAGACATTTCTGTGCAACGTTTCTGTTTACAGATCAAACATTTGAATGCGACGTGCATCGATTTGCAAGTCGGTGAAAACTGCAACCGTTTGGTTGGCTACCTGGCCGTGTATCGGGTCAGCTTCACGATGGTTGTGTTTCATGTTTTCCTGATGCTTCTTATGATGTGTGTTTCCAGTAGCAACGACTGTAGGGCTGGAATTCAGAATGGGTGAGTGTCTGGCTTGTGCTGCTGTACACTTTTAATAAATTTCTGAAGTGATTCGTTAAAGAAACGTTTACAAATTACCCTCTTGTTGCATGCATTTCTGCAAAAGCACCGGTTTAAAGTGGGTTTTCTGCACAGGATGGCCTTTTGTTCTCTTCAACCTGCATTGATTTACAACCACCGGTAGTTTCAAGATTAAAACTGCTCCAAAAATTGGTTTGCTTGGTTTCTTGTGATACAGTGGAACTTTCTTGCAGCTCAATTGTTGGTTGTCTTGCCCAGTATTGCATGATTACAAGGACTTTGTTATAAGTTGGACGTGTTCTAAAGCCAAATGAAATCTTAGATTTGTGTGGCTGGCTACATAAGTTCAGCATTTGTTTTGATATTGCATGATACTGAATGGCTTTTGCGCACATTTTTGGCTGTTAAGTTTGTAACAAAGTAAATAGGAAGCCGTTATTTGCATAAGATGAGCTCATACGAATGACCTGATGCAGAATGCTTAGAAGGTTCTGTTGAAATAAACTATGACGCAGTTACAAATTCCCGTGTGCTGATTTAACTGGCGTAGTATAGATGCTGTACTGGTTGGAGCTGATTCAAGGGATAAGGAAATATTACTTTCATGTTCTATTGGGCCAATGTATACACAAACCAGCTGTATAATTATATTACGGTGTAATTTGCTAACTACATCCGTATGGTTTATGTTCTTTAATTTCGATTTTGTGCTAATAATAATTATTGATGTTGAATGAGTAAGGCAATAGACTGTGTGAAAAAGTTGTTGTACAAACTAATCGTTTATTATAAAAATGCCTCTTTCAGCAGTAGATCTCGGTGGCATGCTATAGGGGTTGAAAGATATATTGCTGTATCGTAAAGACAATGACAGCATTCCAACAAACGAAAACTTGGTAAACTCCATTACTATCCATCCACACATCCATCCAACCTTCCATCCATCTATCCATACGCCCATCCATCCCATCAATCCATCCTTCCGTCTGTCTGTCCTTGCTTGGTTCTAGAGTGTGCATAATGTGTTCGGATTGTAACTGTGGTGAAGTTATCCGGAATGATATCTGCTGCACAATAACCAAGGTCCAAACAGAGAGCTGCTAAATCACACATGAAGTCAGTGCACATGACAAAACCACGTGTACAGAAATTTAAGCTTTTGAGAAATGAAGTATCATGAGGGGCTGAGTCTGGAACCAACAAGTCATTAGACTCGGCAATAAAACGCATTGAACACGGTAGCATGCATTCTGTAGCGTTGTACAATGATGAAGCAGTTTCTGTGCATTTGGAGGTTCCTTTTGCAGAACACATACTGATGTTGGAGCAGTTGTTGCAAGCAAGATGCATTTGTTACAACTGTTATAAGTACATAGTTTATATATGAATGTACATATCAAGACACTTCTAAATATAGCACATCTAAAGCATAAAGGCTCTGCATGCATGACTATCTCAAGTGCATTTTAAGACAGCTTGAAAATGTTTGCTGAACAGAGTAAAATGCAACTTTATGCACGTGCATTGGAAGACTGTTCCAAGAGAAAGGTCCAAGACATGAGAAGGCATGATGGGCTCGAACTTGATGTGCAGAAGCGTGGCACTTGCAAATCTCAGTGTGCAGTAGAGCGCAACGACCACTGATCCGGTTGACTTAGGCTGGAACACAGAGTTCCATGATAAAAGCCAGTGGGGTGCGGACCAACGTGGCCCACCCACTGAGGAGAATTTTTGACTTTACTCGATCATTAACGGGGAGCCAGTGGAGAATGTTCTTCGTATAAACCGATACATGTGAGAGTAGCTGGCCTGTAGTTGGGTGTCACAATGTAAGAAGCAGGTGCATTCTGAACTTCTGATGTATGACCAGCAGCTGTTTTGCAGATTAAATAACTCATATGTGCTGTGCTTCGCTCATATCATTTTCCATATCATGATCTCGGATATTTAGATTTATTGCAGCCTGTTGATGTGGGCTGAAACTGGATAATTGCCCTCTTCTTTATTAGTCAGTGTCATCATTTTGTTTAACTGGCTTGCGGCTGATTTATGTTATCATTAAGTTCTTAATTATTATTCTGCTTTAGTTTCGTGAGTAGTTGGCACTTTGTATTTCCCACAGGCAGCATGTTCTGGGTATTTGGGTTTGGATGGCCTGTTGGCAGATTACAAACCTGTTTGTAATTTGCTTCAGTAGTGGGGTTTGGACCCTGGTGCGTCATGTGAAATTAATAGGTTGTTGTTGTGCCATGTTGTCCATTGTTGTCCAGCTGTTGCATTGCTGTTGCCAAGTTTTCAGTTCAGCATTTGTCACCTCTGTTAAAAGAGGAGAATGTGATAAATTAGCAAAATACCTGTTCTTACCTTACCTCAAGTGACCATTTGTACTTGCTGCAGTCTCTGTAGCATTCCTATCTGTAGCAGTGCTGCCAGACCAAGGACACAAATCTACCGTCAAACAAGGTGGTTTACAGCCTTTGGAGAAGGAGGGCTCAAGAGTTCTTGTCTTAACCAGGCATGCAAAATGACGGTTCAGCCGCTGTAACACTCCCATAATGGATTTGAAGATGACGAACAAGCAACCCACCTTGTATATAACAGAGTGAAGAGGTCTGTGACCGGGAAGTAGGGCGATATAACACAATTACAAAATTCGCTAGCATACACTGGGGCGCAGCTAGCCAAACCATTGCACAAAGTAAGGAAAAATATGCACTTGGTCCTTCTGTTAAGAGGAAAGTAGTGCAGTTTGTCTAGTGTGAGATGAGAAATGAGGCCAAAACAATGAACTTCACCTATCAGCCACATAATGCCATTTAGAATGGAATGTGGCTGGTCAGTTTGAAGATGAGTAAAGAATAGCGTGGGTGTAGTTTCCAAACTATGCATGCACCAGAGTCAGAGCAGGTTTTTGGCTAATTGAGCACTTATTTGTGCAGATCTGTGACAGCTGATAAAAGTAGGACTGATGGATGTTTTTAATGTGCACAGAAAGAATTAGTTCTTGGTCCAAGGTTATGCCAAGTCTGCTGGAAAGCAACAGGCCTACTTCAGGGAATCTATATAATTTGCTAACTTACCAGTTCTTTTTCAAGTAAATCTTTTAAAAGATAGTTAACTTTTTTCTATGTTTTGAAACTTTGTAGCTATTTGTTCTGTAACATAGAAGTCTATAAAATTTATTGAATTTTAGGTTTTGGTTGATAAAGGCTTTGGTCTTGATTGGACTGTGCATTGGAGCTTTCTATATTCCACAAGATGAAGAATTCAGTATTGGTTAGATAAAATGGTTAATTGTGTTATTGCTAGAAAATTTCAACGTGTTTCATAGTTTTCTGTTAAGTAATGGATGTTCTGTTACTTACTGACTACAGTTTTGGCAGACTGTCAGATGTGAATTTTTACCCGACTTTAAATTTGTGAATAGTCAATTGTTGAAAGATCTGTAGCTGGTGTGAAAATATTGATAGGCTTTACTGAATAATAAGTGAGCATTAATTTATTGTTTAATTACATGTAATTAATTTATAAATGTCTATTTTTTCTTTTTTCTATTTATATTTCATCATTTTGTGCTGCCTATCTGTTCTGATATAAAGGTTATATTTTAATTAATTAATTAACTAACTAAATAGTTACTTAATTAGGCATATGTAGTGTGTGGCCAAAGTCTGAGGTTTAGTTCCTGGTTTGTTGTATGAAATTGGCAGTTAATGTTGTACCATGTTACCTAACGGTAGAGATTGTCTGTTAGATAGCTATTGTCACTTTGGACGTATGTTGAAAGATCTATCAGTCTTAGGAAGATTGCTGTTTGGTAGCGGCATATGATGAATTTGCAGTTGTGTTACATGTATGTTACCTAAATGTAACATTTTTTAAAGAACAGTTACTCTTGTGGCATAAGTTACGAGTCAGATTTGCACAGCAGCTTTATTAAGATATTCTGGTGCTTATTTTACTGCTGGTATATAACGCTGAAAATTCAGTTGGAAATCGTACTGAACATTTTACTGTGTGTACTGAACATTAAGCCGAGTATGTGTTATTCAGCAGTTAGTCATTATAAAATATTTTGCATTTATCTTGACAGTTTGGATGTATGTTGGTATGGTCGGTGGATTCATGTTCATAATTCTTCAGATGTTCCTCATTGTTGACTTTGCACATGTCTGGCACAAAAACTGGTAAGTGCAACCATTTGAGATATGTGTTGCATGCATTGCCAATCATGGCAGTAAGTGGCTGAACATGTGGGCACTGTCCTGGGAGTATGAGGGCCTTTTAAATGCAGGGCTGTGAACATTCAACTTAAGTAGGGCCAGTTGTAATTGTAATTGTAATCAAAAAACTTATAGAGCACCGCTTCAAGATAAAACTGATCAGAGGCGCTTCCGGCCTGATGTCTCAGAACTAGTGGAGAATGTCCCAGAACTATTGATAACCATGTTTATTAGCACCTACCAAGCCATATGAATGGAGTTTTCCCAGGGTTCAGCCAGAGGTGGTTGGACAACATCCAGGCACAGAGCACCTCCAATGTCTGAAGCATTTTCTCAACTAAGGAGATAGCTTCTACAGAATGCATACGTACATTATTCGCTCAGTTAATGTTGTAGTGACATACACTGGTGTACACTAAATCAGGTTTATTAGCTTGAATGCACATGTCACACTGTGCAATCTCAAACATGTACTGCGTTTAGACTAGTGGAGAAGCGCCTTTCAGATAATTTTGTGTTTATTTTTACTTGAAATTATACTAATGGCATCATTTCTGGAAGACTCGATGAAGTTGCTGTTTAAAAGTCCATTCGTGTTGCTTTACGTGACATTACGTGACATTACGTGATTGCAGGTCAGAACGAGCTAGTGGCAACAGAGCATGGTGTTGTGGTAAGTTGATTGTAAAGAGAAATTAACCGAATTGTTTTAGTCTCATTTAATTCATGAACTTGGCTTGATGGCAAATTGTTAGATTTGTGTTATAGTGAGACTGAAGGGTTTGTTAGGCTGATCGTATGGTATTTGCTATTCAGTAGATTATGATCTTTGAATACGGTTTCACTTGAAGTGACCATCGACTGATGCCTTATGCATCGTGATAACAGCTCTATAGGAGTCATTAGATTAGATTAGAGGTACAGAGATTGGTTGTTATTGAGCAGCACCTTTGAGAGATATGTACTTTGAAGGTGCTGTAGAAATATCCATTATATTATTTACTGGTGTATTCTGGGAAGAACTGATGTTGACTAAGTGATTTTTGAAGTTTGCTTCTGATAAGTTTACTAGCAAGCTGAACATCTGGTGCAGTGCTTGACGTGTAAATTATTATTATTATTATTATTATTATTATGTTGCATTTATTATGCGTGCATGGTCAGTAAATCTGAATCTGAGGCACAAAGCAGTTGTTAGTGAAGGACTTGCTCAAGGTCTGTACACTGTAACTGCCCAAACGCTAAAGGGAGGCTCAAACCCGTACTCTCCGTGTTACAAGCTGAGCGCTCTAACTAGTTGGCTACCGTGCCCCAACCAGTCGGCCACCTTGCCCCATTCAACACTGGTGTTGTTGAATTGCCACTGATTAAGAGGTGGCATATAATTTCAGTAGTATGGTACAACACTAACATTATCCGAATGTGCGAAATATTTACAGTACAATGTTTGCCTATGTAGAGCATCCTTGTTTGCTTTTCTTCCTAAGTTAATGAGATATTTTCTGGTACAATTTAAAAATTAAGGGTTGATTGCTAATACATCTAGCTAAAGCTTAACTGGACATATGTAAATAAGGGATTCATTTGAGGTCATTTTGTTTATTGCTGATTCTGTTGTCTTTTAGCTCTGTACTTCTGTGCAACGCTGTTTCTCACTGTTGCATCGGGAGCTGCTGTTGCTCTGTACTTGTTCTACACGCCTCATAAACTGTGTTTGGAAAACCAGATCTTGATACTGGTGAATGCCGGTCTCTGTCTGCTCCTGTGTTTTGTCTCTGTTCTTCCGTGCATGAAGAAACGTGGTAGGTTTTTTGATTTCTTTAATCTTCTCTTCTAATTTTAAAATTTTTCTGCTGCGTTTTACACAGTTTTAACTACTACTTTTTATGCAAATCTTCTAGTTTTTAAGGAAATCAGCTGTTGTTGTGAATTTATTGAAAGATTTTTGACTTTTAATATCATGTCACAGGGAAATCCAGAGTCATGAAATGCCAAATTATCACTCTGCAACAGAGCTTTTGCTTTCCCGTAAAATCGAGAACTAGTATCATAATCATATCACTCAAAATTTCTATTTAACAGCTAAATGCATGACACTAGCTTATTAACAAATGCTGTGTCAAATCAGAGAGGTTCCAGAGATACCGTTGGAAGTAAACGATTCGATTGCTAACAGATGGTAGAAGACAGGAGCTGTTATGTTGGGTTGTATGTAAGTTGAGGCAAATGGGAAGGGATCTGATTGGACGTATCGGGGGAGTATGGATGTAGAGTGTCAGATATTGAAGTGCATTTGCAGTTTTTAGAATCTTGGCCTGTAACATGCAGATCTTGATATCTGTTACAACATGTTAAACTCACACAGTTGTCTTTATACTCAGCTTCGTCTCATTCAAATTTTGTTGACTATAAAAACATTGATTAGAATTAATTTTCGTTGTCCACTGCATTTTTATGTGTTAAAGCGTATAGTTTTTAGAGTTTTTGACAATGGTTTATGATTGATACTTTAAACACTAATGGCAGTGATAAGTTAACATTTTTTACATTTCTTCAGTCAACAGTAATGCTGGTCTTCTGCAGCCAACAATCATCAGTGTTTATGTTATGTACCTGACTTGGTCAGCACTCATAAATGTTCCACCTAAAGAAGGTTGGTTTGTCGTTTTTCCAGTTTTCCAGCTTTCTCTGTTGTTGTTGCAGCCGTGGCTTTAGAGTGTACACTTCAAAGCTAATTAGCATGTTAGAATATAACAAGCGGTTTATCTTGCTTAATTTAACTTGGTTAACTTTTTAATTCATTCAGAATCATTCATGATGTCAAAAAGTTGTTTGCTGCTGGTGTATCTGTTAAGTTTCAGGTCTTTAAGAGTTTCAGATTGTAAATATTCTGATGAATCATACTTGAAAGCAGACATTGCATACATACTGGTACATACATTAATAATATACATGCATACATGCTGGATAGTTGGATAAGAACATACATGCATACAAAGAGAAGAAACCTAGCTAGCATTTCATTTTGATATTTTGGTTATGTGCTAGAAAGTCTGACTCGTTTTTGTGTACTTTTGCTGCTGTTTGCATATTTTTCTGCACATGAAATTCTAACGAGAGGCTGTTTCAGGGAGGTACTGATAATTGTATATATTGCTGTGTATGATGTTCCTTTAAATTGTATTGTTAAACTGTGTGTATGGTGACTCTGGAAGCTGTTGTTTTCCATATGAGTGCCTCCTTAAATCCAATATGTCGATATTTCATTAGCTTCTGAACCCACTGTCCAGTCTCTGTTTAAATTACAACAGTATCTCGCTAGACATATTCGTAAAGCAGCGTAAGACCTATTTGTTTCATCTTGCTTTTTCTTGTATAACCTGTGTGACCCACCCACTTCTAAGATTCCTTGCTCAGTCGATGGACTTACCATGTGTTAGCAGATGCATTATTTACTTACTTACTAACTGCTTTTTGCGTTACTTTTTATTTATGCATTGGTTGTTGTCTAGCATGGGTATTTGTATTATGCTAATAAAGATTACTTAATTCTGAAATTGACTACGGCTTTTCTGTTAGCTGTCAAAGCTGATGTGAGCGATGAACACAACTTGGCTATCAATGGAACTCAGTCTGTTGTGTGTGGCCCTGTTGCCATAAGCGAAGGCTGGCAGAAGTTATCTGGATATGTTGGAGCAGTTCTTATGTTACTCTTGGCTATTTATGCCAGGTAAGCACAGCCTTAGTCAGTTTCCTACGTCAGGCATGCATCAACTGGCAAACAATGTAATACAGTATGAAATATTTCAATATAGCACCATGCTAGTCTGTTTAATCACTGTGTGCTAAAGTATGTATGGATCTGAATATTTATATTGGACTTAAAGTACCTCACAAGGGTGCTGAGACTTGGCTGTCTAAGGGATGTGAAAGGTGTGTCATAAGATAAGCTGAAAATGTTTCTTAAGCTATTTTTTGTTGATAAAGTTTTGATTTTGAGTGGAAGACTGTTCTATGAGGAATCTTATTATAATAGCTGATGAGCACTGAGTTGAGTCTGTCGAATTAAGGTCCAGATTATTATTATTATTATTATTTATTATTATTATTATGATTATTATTATTGTTATTATTATAATAAGATTTATCAAGCACAAGATAATATAATTAGATACTCAGCAAATGCGGTACATGTAATGACGACATGTGAAAGGATCGTGCATTGGGTTCCATGTAATTATGATCCACGATCAATTGCTTGGCAGTTTTCCCAGCAGCAGCTTGACATGAGGACTTTATCATGCCCAAAGGCAAAGAAGAAATCAAATGCTTCAAAATACTTCAAACAAATTTCTGCCCTGGTGGGAATTTGAACCTCCAGCTTTTGATTGGCAGCCCAGAACTTTAACCACTAGACTATCATGCAATCCAATTTAATTAGTTAAGTGCATTAATGGTGAACTATAACAGTAATTAGTTAATTAATTTTCTGTGCCAGATGAAATCAGTCTGTTTCATTTAGAGCTTTTTATTTCAGTTTTTGATAACTGTATCTATGATGTGTTTATAGTTGGACAACATCCAAGAAGGCAGATAGATTTGGATTAAAGAATTCTTTCATCGATGTGAGTTTTCTTATCCAACTTTACGCAGAGTGCTAATGTTATAGTTTGTTTCTGGAGTTGGTTTTCCTATTTTTGTTAATTTGCAATTGTCTTTTTCTATTGTCTGTTTTCTCTTGATTTTATTGATATGGATTTTGCAGTCAGACAGTTAGTAATTTATTTAGTAATTTATTTAGTAATTTATTTAGTAGTTCAGCTGGTCGGTCAGTATTTGTGTGTCCATTTTTATGTCAGAATATATACTTGAAGGGT
The DNA here is from genome assembly GCA_964023275.1 of Norana najaformis. Lineage (NCBI taxonomy): Eukaryota > Metazoa > Annelida > Clitellata > Crassiclitellata > Hormogastridae > Norana > Norana najaformis. Next base: position 9,240,994 of record OZ029923.1, on the reverse strand, counting down.
CAATCTGTGTGTAAACGAGGGCTCTGCATTCTCTAGTATACAGAACCTCCTTATGACATGCTTATGTATTACACAGATTCAGATATAACACAATAAGGTACATTACCTAATTATAACTCAACCTTGTTTTAAGGTGGTCCTTGATATGGCTTTCAATGACAACATGACAAGGAGGTTCCATTGTATTTTGGCTTGCATTAAGTCTTCTTTTATTTGAAAATGGCTTTTCATATTTTGCGTGATGGAAATGTTTTCCCGTCTGTAGATGCGTTTTATTATTAATTTGAAAAATGCATTTGGAAATAATAAAATTATTTAAATTGATTTCTGTTTTTTTATAGGATAACGATGTCTGCTGTTGCTGTTGCCCTGGCACAGGTAAATTTTATCTTGGGTTGTTTCTTAGTTTATTAATATATTCTTAAAATTTCACTTACCAAGGTAGGCTCCCTTGTGACTGTTTAGAAAGTGTTGTTTTCATTCCTAAAGCAAAAATCACTTCATTTGTCCAGTTACTGTCAACAACACTAATACTGGACCTTGTTTTGTAAAATGCAATCCTGTAGAACAACAAAATATGTTCGTTTTGTTTCTTTTCAAATTTATTAATGAGTTTTTAAAAGTGCTGTTGTCATATGCTAGAATACACCTTTTAAAATGCGTCATTAAAGCTGCTGTAATACGGTTTGGGACACAAGCCCCAAATTGGGTTCAGCTTTAGGTTTCACAGCCTCTTTACATTACAGATATGATGAGTTACTCAACATGACCGTCAGTGGTAGCATTTCAAGGAGTTTCTAGAGTATTATTCAGATTCAGATTTCAGTAAAGTATGTCTTTGGTAATATAGGCCTGAAGTCCTGTAAAATCTTTTGGTAGAAGTATAAATGATTCAGTGGTAGTTAAACAGTAGAGTGGTAGAAGTACAGAAATATCACAGCCTCATATATGGGTAAACAGTAGAGAGGATGATTCTTAAACCCTTACTTTTTATTATGGAGTAAGGAGATTTGAATCTCCCTATTTATGGTTACTGTTTCAGAACCCTTGAACAAGTTTACTGCAGCTTCAGTAATGCACTTATGTCAGAAAAGGCAAGCTTTTAGGACTGTATGCTAACTGACCATTCATTTTGTGAGAGGGCTGTGCTGAATTCTCTTAGCAGTGACCTCAGAAGTGGAGGTTAAGGGTGGATCTTTCACCCGGTACGGTTGTGCCTTTAAGTTTGTACCTTTTAGTTGTGCCTTTAAAAGGCTCTTGGAAGTTCTTTGCAAATTTTGGAGGAAACTGATGATAAATGTTGGATGTAACTTATGGTAAGTTATGCTAGATGATGACATGTCATTGATGTCATCTGTTTTGTGAGTGTGCTTGCATATGTGTGTGTGTGTGTGTGTGTGTGTGGGCTAGCATTGTTTTCATAGTGGTCTGTCTTTACTGTCGGCAACTGTAGCTGAGTTGCGCACTGAACAACGCGGGGATCAAGGAATAATTGATGATGAATCGGTACAGGTCGTGTACAACTACTCGTATTTTCACTTCGTCTTTGCCATTGCAAGTCTCTACATCATGATGCAACTGACTATGTGGTATAAGTGAGTAGACAGCATCCCATTTATGTTTCTTGAAAATATAGCTATAGATTATTGAGAAACTTTATCAGAAAAACAACTGAGTCGCGTTGTTTTTAAAAAAAATCATGTGCTGAATTTTGTATGTATTTATGTATCTAATGTGGAGAGTAGATTTGAGCCTGCTCTGAGTTAGTTACCGTGTTGGAACCTTGAGCAAGGCTTTCAGTCACAATTGCTCAGCACCATCAGTTGATGCTTAGTCATTAGATAGTGGTATTTAATAAATACAGAAATAATAATAATAATAGTAATAGTAATAATAATAATAATTGATGTTCTTCAAAAGTGCTGTATAAATGCTTTGAAACATAACTATACACACATATATACACACATGCACACATATATTGCCGATATCAGGAATGAAGTATCAATTTCACTTGATAGCATTCTTTTTTTATCTTAAGTTGCTTCTGTTTGGTTAGGTGCGATGTTCATACATACTGGTACATACTTAAATCGGAAATATAGCAGATAGGTGAAATAGAACAGACAGAGAGGTGAAAAACCAAAACTGTTATAATTAGTGAGTTTACCGTAACATAGGGGTAACATAGTAAATATTGTTTTATTGTGTTCCACTTTTAGTCCTAAGGAACCGATGTTGAACTTGAGGACTTACGGCATGAACTGGCCTTCAACTTGGGTCAAAATGGTTTCCAGCTGGATCTGCATTGTCATCTATGTGGTGACTCTGCTGTTTCCACGTTGTCTTCCAGGGCTGAGAAGCAATGGATCAGAGCCCTGGGCTGGCAAAGGACTGCTTGTCTAAGACGAAAGTCCACCAAGTTATCAAGAATTCTTCTCAAGAATTTTTGACAGCTTATTTTGTAGAATTTGCCAAAAGTCTAAGTCAAGGATTGTTAGTGCGTGCATCTAAAACGTCTCAGTGTTTAATCTGCATTGTGTTGGCAAACACAGACGTTGCTTTGCCTCCTCATGGAGTGCTTGGGGTTTCAATCGCAGTTGCCTTCCACTGCTTTAGTTATAATGGCCTCTGTATTGCCAATGTCTTACAATGCTTAGGTATGAGCTGATCTTTGGTTGAGAGAAGTCAGAATAGCATTTAAAGGCGGTGAAGCAGATTTTAAATGAATGCAAACCCTTGTTTTAAACACTGAGTGACCAGTATCGACTGATACCTTTTTTATATTACGGGTCTTTGGCGCTATGGAAAGTCACTGAAATTCGCTGTCTGTACTTCCTAGCATGCTACCTTAGAAGAGTTACCTTATATCTAAGTGATTTATCACATGTATTCCAGTGTTGTGACACTGGATTCCATTTGTCTAACATTTTCAGTAGACTGCTGTATGGAAACACTTGACATTAGCTGTGTTTCACTGTGATTTGCTGTCAACTGTTGGAAAAATTTACTAAAGTTACAACTGTTCAAGATGAAATTTTATGCTTACATTTTATATGCAGTAACAACGTTCACATGATCCTAAAATGTCTTTTGTCTGTTATTTAACTATTTTGACAAATTTATGAGTGTTGATACATGCTATGTTATATTTTAAGGATACCTATTTTAAAGTGGGAGATAAAGTTTTTTTTTGAATAGTTATGAGATTGGTCTTAAATTGATTTATTCTGTTTCAAACGGATTAAAAATGTCTGCTGTTTGCTATGCAATTTCACACGGCAATAATTCTTATCAGCTAGGTGTTTACAGACATTGTGTTAAATCTTTAGCTATTTTGAAATTTTGGGGCAGAAACGATTTTAGCATATATTGACATTGTTATTGTTATTATTGGTATGAACAGTTATTATGCATGAAAAGTCGCACAGAAATGAGGCTTGTTATGACAGTAAACGTAGTCGGAACAACACACGTGATTAGCATTGTACGAAATAATAGTTTGTCTAGATTTGTCTCTGTGGAAGGGGTTGACGCATCCTGTTTGAACCGGTTGCCTGATGCAATGCCTTTCACCTATCTAATCTGGTTGTGATCCCCGGTGTATGAACAAAATTGCGAGTTTCTAGTTGAGTCATCATAGGTTTCTCAGGTTGATGTTGTATTTGTGCTTTTAACAAAACAACATTTCAACTACTGCCTTGATTTTCAAGGGTGCTACTGTTTGAACCCCGTAATGAATGAGTTGATTACCTTACTTTAAGAACTCTGCCGTGGAGGAGTTATGCTACATTTAGTAGTGGTATAGCACAGCTGTTAGTAATATCATATTGTTACCCTGAAATATTGCATCTGTTTAATTATTAAACACAGAATTATGTTAAAGCAGTTAACATGTTACATGCTGACTAGTTATTGTGCCAAATTTTTAATTAATGTTTTACTGGTGTTGTGAATTATTTGATATGAGTGTTTTGCTTTGTTGATTCAGAGTCACAACAGAAAGAATGAGGCTAGCTAATTGATTAGAATTTTGTGGCAAAATCAGGCCGCTTTTTCTTGTCAGTTTCATTCAGTGCATGGTGACTGAGAGCGTGTTGGCCTCTACAGAAATGCGTTCTAGTAGAGTTGCATCTCTTTCCTGTAAATTTTGTATAGATACTGGGTAAGAAATATTACTTGTAGTACCTGCAAATTGGCTTTTAATGAAAGTCAAATCAAATTGTCAAGGTTGTTGGACAGGTATGATTTTGTCGTGTCTGTTATGGGGTCATCCATTAAGGACTTCCGCAAAGGGGAAGAGAGGGGTCATTCAAATGCAGACAAGGGGGGAAAGGGAGGTTATGCCCAATGTGGAGGTCCACATCTAACTTTGGAACATATTTCAGCACAATCTGTTCCTTAAACGCCAACTTCAGTCAGGCAGCTGACAGTCTGTCCTGTGTTGGATCTTAAGTCCCTTTGCTGGACTTGTATGAAAATAGTACCAGAATATCCCACCATATCACAGTTAACCCTGCAATATCAACAGGGTAGCACAATCTAGGCCGTAATACTCCGTTGGGTGCGGACTTCCACGTAGGGATGGGAGGTTCTGCCAAATGCAGACAAGGGAGGGGTCTAAAGTAGGTCATTTATGCGGACGTCCTTTATGGACGACCCATGCGAGCTTTTTGTCGTGTTTTTGAAGGCATGGTTGTGAAAGGTGATTTTGCATGAGTTCGGCTTGGTGTGCGTTTTTGTATTTCACTGCATGCTTAGGGTATTGTAGTAGAGAAAATGTTAACTTATCGTATTTAATCTGTTTGGTATGAAATGTCATAGGCTGGATGATATTTTAGATTAAATTAAAATCATGTTGACTGGGTATGCATGTGGCAGTAACTGCTGTTCTGATGTGCCACATTTTCAAAATTGGTACCAAAGTATTTATGATTGGAAGAAAAAGCAAAAGACAACTGCTTATTTAAATCCATTTATTTAAACCCATTAAATAACATACATCGTAATCATAAGAAAGTGAAGACAAGTGGATGGGAGATGTGGTTCTTATGGACGAAGATAGAAGAGCGAACCAAGTGATGAATTGAATCCCTGAGGGGAAAGAAAGGGGAAGATCCAGAAAGAACTGGCCAGAGACCATCAGAGATGATCTGGGGTGCTTTTAAATGTCGTAGGATGAAACAAGGAGACTGGCGATGGACAGCGATGAGAGGAAAGCTGCATTGCCCGTTGTGCACAGAAAGGACTATCTACTAAGTAAGTATATAACGTATCTGTAACTGTAGTTAAGCTTAGAAGCTTATTTACGCCGATGGACGCTTGGCGTGTTAACAAATGTCTTACTTATTTACTTACTTAGAGGCTGTTTTTAAATGTTATACGTTCAAGTTTTATGATGTGTGTATAGATTTCAGCAATGGTTCTTGGTATCTTAAGTTAGTGTTTCATTTTTCCTAACTTAACTGTTGTACTCTTTTTGTAATCACTTCTTATGTTACAACGCATGCAATAGTCCTTCATTTTGGGTAGTTTGTTTCTTAGCTTAATTAATTTAATATGTTAGAATTGCTTGTGTTGATTTTGGGGAAATCCTGTAAGGTTTAGGAATGACGTTTTCTCGGCTAGATGTCTGAAGGGTAGATGAGTCTGACCTCTACATATGCTGTCTAGTTTGTGATGGTAAGTTCAGTTGGTCTTTTAGTTTGGATAAAATGTGGTACAATTTTTGCATAAAATCGTGCTACTGCAAATTCTGGCAGCTGAGACAATCGTTTTAATTTATCCTTAGTAGCAAATGATTTTTATCGTAATTCATTTCTATCTGGTTTCATCCGAGAATGAACTGACTCTGCCGTGATGTTTCTGTCCAAAGGTCTGGGTCACATGTGTACCAGTACTCATTAATTCTTACTCAGTAATCGTTTCAATAGTCTGCTTGTGCCTAACCTGAAACACTACAGCTTAATTAGGCTATATATTTCTATGGGGTGTAAAGACATTTAATTTCATTGCTTATATTAGTAGCATTTCTTTTCGTAATGATTTGTATTAGGTCTGAATGCTTAAGAAATATTTGTTTTATAATTTTGTCTTTGCATCGTGAACTAAAAATCTGCCGGACATAAGGGTGGTACCATCTTTGAAGTGCCATATTCTGGACATCAGCCAAAGAAGCTGCATCACAGTGATGCTATGCTATTGCTATTGTCACTGCGTGGTATGGCATCCATTGTTTGGTGCCTTATGCATCAGATATCTGTACTATACGCTTACTAGGATGAGACCCTTTGGCTAGGTTCTCGCGTGGCATCCATTCAGTTATGCGCCTCACTGTATGTATGTATGCATGTGTGTGTGTATCAAAGCACCTGTACGTCGTCAAAAGAACCCCTCAAAGGGGCTGCAAACATGCACCACGGCCAATTTGTCTATGGTAGTCGATAGTTTGATATTATCTAGTAAACAGTTTATGAAAACGCAAAATCGTCTGGTTGACATTTAATAAAATCAGAACTAGGAACAATGCAATCAAAAACATGGCACATGCAGATTGCACTGGTTCATTTCAACAACAGCAGTCGGATAAATTAATTAAGAGAACGTCAGCACACTTCCACTTCTAAGTTGACTGGAAACGAAAGCGACACAGTAAGACAATAGCCACACGTAACACAAAGAGAAAAACTAGAACTGCTCATCCGTGCTTTGAGACACAAATACATGACGGGAAGAGGTTGAAAACGCGTATCTGTGTTTCTCATTCAAAGCCCAGCTGTGTAATTTGAAATTGGAATATGTAAGACAACTGTAGTCGAAAAAACATAACACCTAAATCACACAGACATGCATGTCACATTCAGTTTAATATCTCATACAAAATTTATTTAGGGTGAACACGGCTGATTGCATGCAACAAAAATCGGTCCCATCTTGCCCATTAGCTGTGTGATTCTAGTTCAAAAAGTAGCCTAAACGCCTTCCAGACTACCACACAGGCGTGTCAACATTCCAGTAATTTGCCACACAACAACGTAAACTCTAGATAAACTAGTTATTATTACCTGAAGGGAAACAATCATGGACTAGATGTACAAATTGTAAAAACAGACAATGGCCTATTAGAGTCTCTTTCTTAACAGCCAGCTTGTTACAGCTATGCCAACACGGTTAAAAATTACTAACTATTCAATGACCTGGAATGAAGAGACCTTTTAAATCTGATCTCAGTCTTGGTTACAGCCACTTCTAAAGGAGGAGGAAGGATGAAGCACACTGCGGTCTGTCTAAGCTACTAAATACAGAGAAGTGTAGACAGCGAGATGCACCTGGAAATTCAGTTACTGAGAATTCTTGTCACAAGGACTGCCATCTTGGAAGATGAATAATCAGATGTCAAGTGCTTAAGATCTAACTGTTGACTACATTCGACACTACAACAACTCCAAACATCAGCTATGACTAGAGACTGAAAAATTCCTTCACGAAGAACCCTAATTTCTGAACAGAGCTTAAAGAATTTTTATCTGACAACTTATTTTGAATTCTGACAGAAGTAACAGGCAAAACTTGTGCACTTCATATCCATTGATGAACTATACAGTCATGTACAATTAAGATTCACAAGACTGTTTAAAAACGTAAATCACATCAACAACACCTCCAGCAATCAGTATAAGTCTTCGTCTGAACTTGTGCTCTAGAGATGTCCAACAACATTACATTTAACTTGCAGCTTTTCTTTCACCAAGTTAAGAGCTGAACACAGAAATACTGAAACTGCTATTATCCAGACATTCAAACCCTAGACCTCCTGACTATCAGTACAACACATTAAATATTCAGCATCCCCAATGAATTTCAGAACTGCAACAGACCCTCCTTAGAACATGCAACACTGAAAAGCCAATTCCTATCACCACAGCCAAGAACCCAGATCCAATATCTAATTCAGCTTTAGATAACAGCCTTGTTATAACGCAAACTGGTTATAATATGTTACTCAGTATGGCTAGTATGGAGGTAGTATTAAAGCAAAGATCAAGTGTATCAAATGTACGATCTTTGCCGCACATCTCTGCCATATGTGTAGAAGTTTGTATGGGTGCATCGCTGTGTTTAGGCATTTGGACTGTAGAAAGTTGAGTTTTGTTCAACCTCTGTAATGTCCTAGCCGATTGGATCTGAAGTGTAGAACACGATTTCTGGAATCTGTCCATCTTCAACCGATGTTCCGTTGTTATTGCCCGCTGCGTAGGTGAACTGAAATATCACTTTTCCGCTTGCAACTGATTCGTGGGTTACCTTTCTGAGGCCTTTTGCTCCATAGAAAGAGTCTGGACCCTGGATACAGAACAACAGTTACTGTGCAAAACAATATCAGCTGCAAGCGTCATCACCAGCAAAACAAATGAGTCGGTAGCCCAACAGCAAAACCCACAATGCATTATGATCATTCAACACACTAAAATTACCAGCATTACCGGTAGTTGTAAAATTCAGATAAACAAGTTGCACACATCAGTATAAGAAGCTCATAAAGCTACTGAAGCAAAGTGAAGTTCACAAAGAACAAGTCAAAAGCAGTGTTTGCAAAGATAAATTTAGCAAAATGTTCAAAAGACAGAGTTTGCTGAAGTTTGGAATTGGTCTGACATTTGCGAACACAATGAAGCTTTTATGCACTGCAGACTAACAAACAAGCACTGCTGTCTCCCTGCACTGCAAGCACTCGATGGGTGAATGACCCTAACCTGGGCATCTTACCTTTAGTGTAGCGGAGGCTGTGTAGCTGATGTTAGGCTGAATCTCAACCGGTTCTTTGAACATCACTCGAAAGGTAGATGTTGAACCATCAGACAGAAATGACGTGTCATTCAGACCACATACGTGGCCAGTGTCTGTGTGAATGATCTGCAAACACATACATTTTCACATAACTAAATCCATCACATAATCTTCATATATATCAGAATAACACAAGCCACCTTGCCAATCTAGACACAAGCAGTTACGGTTTAGTAAGTCCGTTTCCATCAGCAAATTATCGTGGACCGTATTAAACACTCAGTAAGGCAAATTCAAATACAACCTACATCAGTAAGAAATTAATCAACCAAATGCTTCAACTTGAAACAAAATATAGAGGAAACCATACGAAAGCCGTCACATTGATGGCCTACATGTAAAACTTACCAGTAGGCTCCTAAAGAAAATGACTGTCAATATTGTTTTTCAAAGACTGTTTTCCAAAGTTTTCTTACAAGATAAACACTGCAACTAATTAACCATCATAACTTATAAATTAAATGACTGGTAAAGACAATATTTGCACAGTAAGTTCAGTTTTAGTTTGAGCAATTACTCATTCTCCAGGATTTCCATTTTTCTCCACCCGCAGTTGAGAGGCAGAGAAAACTTGAAATCCTTAATAATAACACACCTTAATACTAGTACATTCTGAATAAAAATGAACAATAGGCTTAAATATCAACCTGAATGTTGACAATATATTCAGCTGGCGATTGGATCGAACCATAAAGACCAAAGCCAACAACAAAGATCTTTCTGTTCACCATAAATCTGAAAATGAACAAACACATCACAAGCATTCATACAGGAATGCGTTTATGGACATTCATATCACATCACATTTCAAGAAACTCAGATATGCCACATAAGTTACATACATACTCCATGAAAGAAACTCTGAGTGTGAAAAAATGAATTGCTTACATTGCAGGGGAATGCTAGCACGCATTCACCACCATCAGGCTAACATCTCACACAACACAATAAATTCTGGTCTCAGCAAAGAATGCAAATCCAATATAACAGCCAACTTCTGCAAAGATGAAAGCCCTACTGACGAAAACTTGCATCAACGCTTTCTAGCAGTGAAATACGTTACCATTATACTCAACAAGCATCTGTCTACATTCAAATATCTGAAAACTTCCCGCTAAGCACCCCTATAACATGGATTCTGAAACTGCTTCTGGGAACATAAATCACAAATTTAATTCCTGCCTCAATATTAACACAACCTTGTTATAAAATCATACCTGACAAAGCTTTCACAGATAGCAGAGTTTCCAGCATAACAAACTTAACTATTACAAACAAGTGCATACCATATATAAAAAATATATATTTATTTCAGCGGTTTTTATTGAGATCATTCACCAGTTACTTCCCTCGGTAAAGAACCTTATATACTCCTTGCGACCATGAGCACATCACCATGTTATTCCCCCTGCTAACAATCTAATGCAAAACTTTAACGCAAAAACTCTAACGCAAAACTTTAATGACTAGAATGTCATATACTTAGTTGAACTATACATACGTACGATTTGCCATTTTTCCTTGTGTAACATGTACACCAATGTGCGATTAGCTATAGGTTTTCTAATAAAGAATATACTTACTTACTTACTTCACACGGCTCATGTGAATGGGTGCCTTGCCATCTTTGGTTCTTGCACGAACCAGGCCACCTGAGATAAAATTCTATGAGTTATAGTTGTGGTTATAAAGCAATCTGATGACCTCCCATACGAGAGTGCAATTCACCAGTGATGTAGTGAACTCCCAAATGCTAAATATTCCAGTGCAAACATTACAAAACTTACCTATGTATATGTATATATATGTAACCGTAGCCTAGCTTCTGGTTTCTCAGATCTATCGGCTTTTGACCTGGCATCTGCAGTGGATTATGATTTGGGATTGCGATTATGACTTGAAGCCACCATCGACTGATGCCTTGGGCATTATGATAATGGCACTATAGAAGTCTTTAGATTACATTAAATACATATATATACATGTATTTATAGATATACATGTATTCTATACATTACTACTAAGACTGTGTTTAATGTAGACCTGCATCATGCAGCATATCAGAGTATATTCCAATTGACTAAGGAATGCATGGTGAATGTATCTAAGTAGCTCGGAGTATACTTGGCAGTACATCTGGTGCATACTTGAAGCAAACATGGAACTCACTGCTAATCAACAAATGTCAAAGCATCCAACTGTTATACGAGCAGTGTGTTGAGTCTAGTGATGACTGATCAATGACTAGACCAGTCTTTGCTACACAGGTCTTGCTGTAAATGTAAAGCATCCGCTAGGCTGACGCTCTAAGCTTGCAGCAAATACTTGGCATGTTATCACAAATGAAGACAGTGAAATTGAATTTTGGTGCCAAAAAGGACTCTAACCAACTCTTTCCAATTTGAAAAGAGCTTAAGTGAGGTTTGTCTACAGACAACATCAGCAATCAAATGAACAGGAAGTTAAGCTGACTGAAAGACATTAGAAATATGACTGGATGAAAGGCATCACTGTTTGTGATTCAGCCAAAACCTGTATAATAGACCCTGGACCACAAGGTGCATTGCATTTCAGAGCTGGGTCTTAAATACGGTCAAATCCCGGGAAGCCAAATTAAATTGACAATTCACTTTCGAGCCAAGTTAGTGTATTAGGAGAGACTGTCCAGCTGTTAGACTGATACTGTCACACTAGCACTTCAGTCAAAATCTAATTCAACCTGCATACAATGCCTGCAAGCAGTACTGTTGACAGATGTGTAATAAATCAGTAATTACCTGTGATGATGATGACAACGACGTTGATGATGATGACGACGATGGCTTCTAAGAAATACATTATCACCTAACCTTATCTTTCTTGAGAACCTCTTGAGAATTCAGAGTGATTCATAACTCTGTGGATTATACCCATAATGAATTATTCCACATTTTGCATTTCATCAAATAAAGTCTCCAATTTTTGAACCCGACAAATGGTTAACATAAGAACAGAACCCTGGTATATATTTAGTAAATGTTACTATAGTTGCATATTAGAAGAAAAACTGATTATGAGACAGATATTGCACAAAATTTAACAACAAGGAATTTGAATAATTTTAGAAGTTAGGCCTTGCTTAAGCTAGTTCAATAAACCTGAATAATCAGCTGAGCTTTCCACAGAATATTAAAAAAAACTGCAGAGGTGAGCAAATGTATTTTCCAACCACGCTTTAACACTTAACACATAACAACATAAGATAAGAATATTCTGGAACTAACCGTATCCTGTCACTGGTTCCACTGTATCCCCATCGGTTTTCAATTTCACAGAAACGCGAGACCACCTGCTCCTTACCAGTCAGACAACAACGCAGCACATTCGAGAAGTTTATGTGCGTTTTTGGACTGACGGTGAAATAAAGAAAAAGCTCCACGACTTCCCTGTCTGTCAGGATTCCCGACTGCGCTGCTCCGACTGCAAACTCCTCCACAGTCATCAGCGGAAAGCGAGTAAGATACAGTGCACGTCCGAGAACCTGGCGCTGGTTTTCGGGTGTGACGGGTATGCCCTGTCGACTGCACTCTGCTTCTGCCCATCGTGTTACGGCAGCAAAGAGTTTGCACTCCTTGATGCCCAGGGTGTCTCTCTCAAGGACGATGCACAGCGTTTCCAAATCTATGTCGGTGAAGCCGTCAGCAACGAGTGCTTCCGACGTTGTCTTGTCGATCATCTCTAGACACATTGCTGCCAGCTGCGGCTCGTCAAACAGCCGAGCCTGCATCAGCAGCATGAAGGCGTTGTCGCTGCTCAGGTGTTTCTTCAGATAATCGACGCAGCCACGCTCCAGGGCGGGAACGGCATACTTCTTGGCAGCATACAGAGAAGCCATCACGGTATCTGGGCCAATCTTCACCTCATCTGAATAGAAGAATCGCAGGAGACAGAGGAACGCGGCCGGTTCTACATCAGGCAGCTCGATCTCGGCATCTGCAGTTGCCATGCCGCCATTAAACATGGCATCGAAAACGGCACTCCCTATCGACAACACAAATTTGTGTGCAGGAATTCTCTGCCGTGGACCGTTTTTACCAACCACAAAATGCACGTCAGCCATAAGTTCGTTGCAGAACATAAAGCCAAGTCTTTCCTTGACAGTGGCTTTAGTGGCTTGCCAGTTGTGCGTCACAGGTACGGGTGGACTGTTAATTACCTTTCCACCCAGTGCTAGCATTTCATTTGAAAGACTGGATAGCTGAGAGACAGGTTCCGGCAAGTTACTGGCACCATCTGCGGAGTCGCCTAGTTGGTCCTCATCAACAGCAACATTTTCACTGGCACTGTTAGCAGCCACACCATCTGTCGTACCAGCATCAGTCTTCCTCTCGAAATTTGAGGCATTCTGATTTCGACTTGAGTTCTGACTTTTCTCACGGGGCCTGTTGCGAGCCTCCAGATCGTGTCTGTGCTGCTGATGCAAGTGATTTTTTGACTGAGAACTTCCCACAGAACTGCTGCTGTGAGCAGCATTTGAACAGACCCGTTCGACCTTTGCACTTCTGTTTCTCAGGCCCCGTTCCCTCTCGGACATATCTCTCAGTATGCTCTTACGTTTCAGCGTGCTTGAGCTCGGCTCCTGTGAACCAACACCGGCTGTTTCTGCTCTGGGTCGTGCAGTTTCACCTGCAAGTTCAGCGAGTGAAGATTTGCTTGAATTTGACTCAGATGGAGCACAGTCGCTAATAACTGAACCAGAGTCACAGCGTTCAACCTCTACAGCCTCCTCCACCGTTTCTGAATCTTCGTCGCTGGATGGAGTGGATTCCTGATTTTCACTGGCATTTGACTTCTCACATATATCCATCAGCAATATCCAAAACCTCAAACATGATTTTATGGTATCTACAAAAAGAAAATTACCAACCTGAATCAAAGGAATAAAAGTGAAACAAAGAGATAGAGTACTTTCAAGTTCATCTCAAGTTTCAAGATAATTTATTTGAATAATGCATGTGTGTATTTGCAACACTGCTTAAACAGTGTTTTTGGGGAAAGTAGTCAATTGTTTGAGTGCTTGGCTTGTAATGTGGAGAGTATGGGTTCGAGCCTCCCCTAAGGCAGTTATTGTATAGGGACCTAGAGCAAGTCCTTCATTCACAGTTGCCCAGCGCCATCGACAGATGCTTAGTCGTTATCTAGTGGCGCTTAATAAATGCAGAATAATAATAATTGCCTTAAATCTGTCAGGCTGGCGCCATGCAGTACACGTCTATAATGTGTTTAATAAAACGCTTGATGCTGCTCTCAGAAAAGCGAATCCGAATGATATAATCGAGTGTCTGCTTTTGATGCACCAAAAGAAACAGCCTACATCATATGTTCAGGTAAGCAGACAATATCAAGACAGGCGAGCTTTAAATGAAGTGCCACAGCACAGTATGTAGCACGTAAAGCAGCTCAATTTTACAGTAATTAAGATTAGGTTTTCTTCCATTAATTAATACACGTACCGATATAATAAATAATAGATTTATGCTTTTCCTGCCGAAAGTCGAAAACCGCAGAAAATGTCTCTAATTATAATCATCACTCGCGAAACTCACCGAAAACGCCATTGACAGGAATCTATTTTTAGACGACGGAGCTTTATCAAGCAGAGGTGAATAATTGACGCTGGATAGCCAGCTTCAAATAATACAAATATATTATGTAGAAACCACACGCAGCATAAATTAATGTAAATGTGCGCATTTTTCTATCAATGTTAATGTACATTTTTTCTATAGCGACTGTATGGCTTCGACTCTGCTCATTTTTCAATGAATTTATCGGGTGAGATCCTTTACCACCGCTGCCCGTTTGAATAGGCGCCACGCCATATAAGGTCCCGTGTACAGACTGCTAGCCCGAGATTCAAAGTGTACTCCCTGAGATGTTTGCGCATACGATTATACATTATTTCTAGCTATAAGAATTCGATTGTTAGTCTAACCGGACAGAGTGCTCAGTCTGCACGCCGTATAAATTATCCTAAGAATCTTTAATATGAATTAAAAATAATAATTTCATATTAAAGATCCTCATTAGGGTACTAAACGATCTTTGAGTGTATTATAGCCTACGCTTTTAATCAGCAGCTGCCAATTGCAGCTTCGATCAATAAAATGTAAAACGCAAATGTGCACGTTCTTCTACATCGACCGTATAGTCTCGACCCTGCTCATTATCAATTAATTTATCAAAGGAGATCCTTCACCACCGCTGCCCGTTTGAATGGGTGCCAGTCATTATAGGATGGTGCCACTCCCAAGCTGGGACTAAAGGTGGAGGGCGACGATAATCATCCTTATTATGACACATCATTGTTCAAATGAAACTACTGGGACCGTATACTTCGATCCGAAGAGTTCGACAGAACTCACCCCACACACTTAATAGTTACATGACTATCACAGGTCCCATACCACTCGAGGCTTAATTATGTTATATCTAAGCTAGGATAAAAAAAATTTAAAGTTTTATTCTTAGTTTGGTCTTATAGAATTTCAACAAGATGCGTCAGATACGCAATCGGTAAAGTCAAAGCGCTACAAAATAGTTAAAGTTAGCTATAATGCTGCTACGGACGGCAAAATTTGTGCATAAACTCGTGCGGGATGCAAAATTTTTACGATTTGTTTGGAAATATAAACGACCCAGTCATGAGGGCTGTTTTTCTAAAATTATATAATTAAAATTTATTTCTATTTATTAATTAAATAAAATTTAAGAAATCACTTAAAGGTGATTTCTTAAAGGTGATTTTCTTGTTCTGATATATGCAAAACTGTGAGGGTGCGTTGTTTTTAAGGTGTTTTGATGTGATATTTGGTGCATCATCTTGTCACTCCTATATTTAATTAAATCACTCCATTGGCCGAAAATGCCCGAACGCATTTATTTCGAATTTCTTCCTCTAACCTGTAACTCTCTGCAATACTCCCAACCTACTTATCTTCGCAAACTTCAGAATCCAATCACCTCGCTCTACCCGATCATCCTCTTACCTCGCTGTTGTCCATGCCCACTAACTACTCGTCTTAAGTTCTGTAACCGATTCATATATCACATTGCACCTCGACCCAGGAACGATCTTCTTCCTGAATTTCGCAAATTCTACGGTTCCTCTATCCTTTCCGTCGTTTTCCCACCATCATCTGTTTCAAGGCGTTCTATCAATTACTCATCGGGTTTTCCTTTCGAAACTAAAGTTCCACCTTTTCAAGAAATCTTATCCTGATCCATCCAATGCGCCGCCCATTCCCATTTCCTTCATCTTAAACACAATCCACCATAACAGCTTGCCTGTCCCCTTCTCTCTCTCTCTAGTCTTCTGGTGACCAGAGTAAAGCTCTTTGCATGGTATTTTTGGACAGTCACTCAGACTTTATGCAATGCTCATAAATGAGCTGGTAGCCTGTGCTTAGCTTTTAAGTAGGGTTAGAAATTGCTTCAATTTACAATTATGATTGTGACAAATGGTGCGATCACCTATCGCTGTGACACTGTCTTGATAGAAAACACTGCAGCTTTCATTGATTTATGCTGTTCTAAGTTTTATAAGACCCTTAACGTATTGTACTTAATGTGCAATTTTGAACTGGGTTATATAGAAAGCAGGCACACATGTGAAGCAGAAGTAATACACTCAGATGGTTTCTCAGACTTGAAGTGAAAAGACACTCAATAGTGTAATCGGGGCTGGAGGGACAGACAGAGATGCCGAGGAGGTAGCTTTGAGTGGTGGAGTGGGTATTTGACTAAAATTTGCCACGTATGTTCGTTCTTTTACAGAAAATAAAAACTTGGCAGTGTCAAGGAAGCAACAGGACACATGTCTTCAGAAAATGGGGTGAGGCCATCACCCAGTGGATCAACTACTGGTGAGGTAAGCTGTGGTTTACCAGGCCTGCTGTTTAGCACCAATGAAATCTTATCATGGTTTTACTAGGCCTGCAGTTTAGCACCAGTGAAATCTGATCTTGGGTTTACTAGGCCTGCAGTTTAGCATCAGTGAAATCTGATGTTGGGTTTACTAGGCCTGCAGTTTAGCACCAATGAAATCTTATCATGGGTTTACTAGGCCTGCTGTTTAGCACCAATGAAATCTTATCATGGTTTTACTAGGCCTGCAGTTTAGCACCAATGAAATCTGATCTTGGGTTTACTAGGCCTGCAGTTTAGTGTCAGTGAAATCTGATCATGGGTTTACTAGGCCTGTTGTTTAGCACCAATGAAATCTGATGTTGGGTTTACTAGGCCTGCAGTTTAGCACCAATGAAATCCGATCTTGTGTTTACTAGGCCTGCAGTTTAGCGTCAGTGAAATCTGATCATGGGTTTACTAGGCCTGCAGTTTAGCACCAATGAAATCTGATCTTGGGTTTACTAGGCCTGCAGTTTAGCACCAGTGAAATCTGATCTTGGGTTTACTAGGCCTGCAGTTTAGCACCAATGAAATCCGATCTTGTGTTTACTAGGCCTGCAGTTTAACACCAATGAAATCTGATCTTGGGTTTACTAGGCCTGTTGTTTAGCACCAATTAAATATAGTCCTGGAAACGTGTTTTAGACCCAGTCATACCTTCTAAAGTCCCAAATTGTGGTGATTGTTTTGTAAGTGACTGAATTCCATAAAGAAAGTTTAGATGTTTCATATGTATTTTTCTATATCATCATGGTCATCTTATCTCCACTTCTGTTAGTGACCAAAGCACATAACATTGACATTTGGGGAATTGTTCAACTCCAGTTGAACCCATTGTGTGTAAATATATTTTCGCTGGTGGTTAACCAATATCATATTTGCAAATGTAGCTTCTTCCATTTGCTGCTAAAAACCTGTTTGTGTTATTTTGATGTTATTTTCATTTTTTAAATGCAGAAATTGCCAATTGAGAAATTATTTCTCAAGAGAGAATGTATAAAATTTGTTCCGGAAAAGGAGCATGGTATTATCAGGTTAGTAAAAACCTCTGTTGAGATCAGTTGTAGTGTAACGTGACGTTTATTTAGTGCTTTTAAGCGTCATATCTGTTTGACTCAATCATCAGTAGACTATTCACTGCTAAAAATAGAGGCCTCGAGGTATTATTATTTACTCATTTTATTCATTAACTTCTTATAGAAATTTTATGTATGGCCACTGTCTAATGATAAAACGTCAAACAATTGTGCTAATCATGTGTGTCTTAAGACTTGGTAACTTGGTGGTGTAACTTGTAAGACATTCATTTTGTGCTAACATAGACGGGTCAGGAAGGCAGATCCAAAATTGAATTTAACCGTGAAAAATAACCTCTTTCTGATGTAACCTTTTTATGCTTCAGTGCTCTTTTGAGTTTCTTAAAAGATGCTCAAATAGAAGATGTTCACTTACACGTACATATATAATACAGTGCTTGGTATGACTTCCTAAGGTTGCAAGTAGCCTGCTTTGTAGCAAGAACACTTCATTATTATAATTATTAGAGTTGTTTCCAGAGTTTGTATAGTGTACAGTAGTATACGCAGTGTGGTGTAACCAGACATTTATATATCTCCTGTTTAAAAAGCAGGATCTAACTTTCTTTGTTTCTTTTCAGGTGCAAATGTGGACATGCTCGCAATGAGCACCCAGATTCAGTCACAGAACAAGGTTCTCGAAGGCCTTCTTTCATTGGTGACAAGTGGAGTCCAGAAGTTAACACTGTTACCTTTCCCACAGATGCTTATGGTATTATTGAGTTCCAGGGAGGATCACATCCCAGCAAGGCAAAGGTTGTCTTAGTTTACGTTTTTGCAAAGTGAAATGTTGACATTAAATTAACTTACTGAAACATTTTTCATGTTCTTTGTTAAATCAGTTTCTTGCTTGTTGCCAAGTTACACCTGTCACTTGACTTTTGTTGTGCCTTCTGAATGTTCTTGTCTTGGCTGTGTGTTAGGTGTTTTACTAATGCTTTACTCTTCTTCTAGTGCAATACTGTTGCAGATGTATCATTTAAAGAGTTCCGTGTTTTCTTGGTGCGTAAGAGTGTGTCGGTTTTCCATAATATTGAGTTCCAAGAAACGTATCTTTGTGCAGATAACTTTTAGGTCCTTGCCTGTATTTTAAAATGGACTGGTTACATGTTCACCATGTTTTACAGTTTGTGCGCCTGGCTTACGATACGAGCCCCGACAAAATATTGTCTCTGCTGCTCAACTCCTGGAAGCTTCAGCTGCCGAATCTTCTCATCTCTATTCAAGGGGGAATCTCAAACTTTGTCCTCCAGCCGAAGCTTCAACAAGCATTTCGTGCTGGTCTGTTGAAAGCCGCAAAGACTACTGGAGCGTGGATTGTAGCCAGCGGGACTAATACAGGTGAATAGTTGCCAAGTACCAGTTCATCTTTTATGTAGTGTTTTACAGTAACAATAAGGAAAGATTTACGTTACATTATTATTACAGTACACATGATAAAATAATGCGTTTGAGTAACAAGTAGTGTTTTTCTACGCCTGTTCATTGCATTGTTTCATGTGCATTTTACTAAGTTAACATTTTAAATTGATTGACATTTTTGTTATATTTAAATTGATATTTTCTTCTTTGTTGAATAACAGTTCATTGTCATTAAACGACATTTTTGTAAGCTTTAAATTGACATTTTTGTGATCGTTAAATTGACATTGGCATTATCATTAAGGCAATTGGCATCTTTGCTGCTGTTAAGTGATATATGTTTACGGTTATTTGGTGGCTGTACCTGAATGTCTGGTGTCACTTGGCAGGTGTGATGCGACATGTTGGTGATGCACTTGGTAACACACTAATGCAATCAAGAAACAACATTGTTACGATTGGTATTGCACCGTGGGGTGTTGTTCAGAACAATCGCTACCTCATTGGCACCGATGTAAGTGAAAATCTGCTTTTGAGGATATGGAGAAAGGTAAAGATAACACTTGTTTGCATGCCAGAAACTTCTTAGAAGCATAGTCTCAAGGTCAGAGGATCTGCTGACTGAGGCACAAATATGACCACAGCAATCCAACAAGCAATCACCTTTTTCATGGTTATCTGCCATATTTTAAAATTGGTTAAATAACGGTTGAATAATTTATTTAATCACTAGTCCACAGAGATTTTACTGAACTTACTGCGATAACAATTGTTAATTATATTTTTTTATTGCATGCAAGGTATTTATTATTAAATGGTTGTTACCTTTCTGGCTGAATTGGTTAAATCAAATAGTGAGAAAATGATGTGACGGTACTTCCTACCTTTTCATTCCAAAATATTTTAGTTGGAAAGGAGACAAGGGATAGAAGAGGGTAAAACGAAAGAGTCTGTGATGCAGCCAAACCTTGGTTTGATGACGGTTCAAGACAAGACAAGAAAAGACAAGAGGTTAAGTGGAATTAAGTCAAATTAATGACTCCTAAATCTGACGTCCAGATAAAAAATCATGTTTTTGTTTGTTTCAATTTGTTTAGCATGTGATAGAATACCATGCTGTTCCGGAGCCTAGTAGCTCCAGTGTCTTGCTAAGTCCCAATCAGTCGTACTTTCTTCTAGCTGATAATGGTACCGTTGGCAAATATGGCTCTGAAATTCTTCTTAGAAGGAGGCTGGAGAAATTTCTGTCGCAGCAAAAGTTCACTAACAGTAAGTAAACGATATCAGTGTGTGACATTTTGGCCTCCTCTGATACAGTCACTGTGTAAGGACTTTGGGTAATTCTAATCCAACTCTAGCTGCTTAGTGCCATCGATTAATTGTCTATCGTTAGGTAATGGCAGTATTTAAGTGCAAAGTAATGACTATATTCATTCATTCAGAGCATTTATATAGCACCCATTTAAGATGTCTACTCAGAGCTGCTCTCAGCCCAGCTCTGTAGAAAGATCATAGTTGTTGTTTTCAAAAGTTGATGAAAGGTGTGTTGCAACCCTGGCCAGAAGAATGTGCAGCTCCATAGTGAAGGTATCCCAAGTAGATGGCCCAACCACTGATAAATTAAATATCATAATGCTGAGTAGGGCTGGTGTTTTACGTGTTACAGTTGCAACCATCATGTTTCATTTGACTTGATTTTGTATGCATGATTTGTGAAACTATGTAGCTGAACACACCCACCCACACACACGCACACCCACACACACGCACACACATGCACACACGCACACACATGCGTGTTGTACACCACAGTGCATTTACCGAAGCTTAAATTCAGCTTCTTTTACGTTTTGGCTTGTGTATTGTATAGGGAGTGGAACGGAGAACTGCAGCATCCCTGTTGTCTGCCTTGTACTGGAAGGAGGCACAAACACCATTCGCACCGTCCTCGAATACGTTACAGACCGTCCGCCTGTGCCAGTCGTTGTCTGCGATGGCAGCGGACGTGCTGCTGATCTGCTGGCATTTGCCCACAAGTACTCTAGGAGCGATGGGTCAGTGTGTTGTCGGTGGCATTTTTCATTTCATTTTGTTTGTATGAATCTGTGTATGTGTCTGGCTATTTATTTAGTGCCTTTAAAGAACTTATGAACTTTAAAGAACTTTAATGAACCATGGCCTGTACAGTCATTTGACTTTGCTGAAAATTGATCATGAATGTAAGTGTGTATAAGTTTGTGTGTAATTGGAAATTTATATAGCACTGCTTGCAAACCTCTCAAAGGCTCTGAAGCATGGCTACCTAAACCTAAATGTTTATGCAGCTGCACTTTTAGTGCCATTCTAGGTCATCTCAAGAGCACTGCATTCACGGCTGTCCGACAGACGAAAAGATGCCAATCAAGAACTGTTGAATGAGGCGTAATGATGAAGTAGATGCATTGAATAGGTACTGTATAAATTCTCTGAATGAATGCATTCAAAATTTTGGTTTTGTTTGGTCATGTGTCATTTATACAGGACGTATTTACGTTTTATTTTACACGATAGGACAATCGAGGAAAGTTTATGTGAGCAGCTGAAAGCTACGATAGAGAAGATCTTCCAGTACAGCAGGCAGCAGGCTGAAAAGCTTCTGACAGAATTACTTCTGTGTGTTCGAGATAAAGAGCTGGTTAGTCTTATTTGCACCTTCAGTCTGACACCTTCCGGCATCCATTCAGCCTTCTGACATCCATTCAGGAGTCCAAAAGTGTCAACTTCTTTAAAAAAGCAGTTGAAATTCTATTTACTTCATAACTCAATAGTACTTGGACTGACTTTTGACTTTGAAAAGCACCCTAGAAGTAGCCTGCTACTTACGATGCTATATAAATTGTCGTCATTACAATTATAATTACCTTGGTTTTCTTAGTGCAAATTTGCTTCATGTATGGTTTATGGTTGTATCTAGTTATTTGTATAGCGTCTTTTAAGAATCTTACAACGTGGAAACCCTGTCTACACACAGTCCATCAGTTTCTTAATCGTAATTGTAATTTTAATTGTTCAAGAATATTTTTACTCCTTGGAGGAACTCTGGAGTATGCTGCACTTAACAGGTATACAGTTTTCTAGATCCCTTTCAGTTGAGCTTCTTTATTGTTTGTATTTTAAAACTGTTTACTGTTTTTTAGAGAATTTGAGGTGAATAAATGACCGGTGGACGTGTTTTCTGTTTGCTTGTGCCTCTGCAGTTAACTGTGCTGAGAATGGGAGAAGAAAACCAAGACTTGGATCTTGCTATATTGACAGCCCTTCTCAGAGGTATCCATTGCATCATTTAGATTCTAGCATCAAGCTTTTATATAGCATGGCATCTGAGCTGAAACTGCATTTCAGTTAGTGTAATGTCTTGTATTTTATTTAGTATAAAATGTTTTAAGCAAATATATTCCACAGTTCTAATAAATAGCATATAATATAGTCCTATATATATATGTATGTAATGTTACCATCATATATATACTGTATATATATATATATATATATGTATGTAATGTTACCATCATATATATACTGTATATATATATATATATGTATGTAATGTTACCAACATATATATACTGTATATATATATATATGTATGTATGTATGTACGTATAATGTTGTCAGAAGAAGAAGAGCGGTCCCTTAAGATTACGCCAAGGGGCAGCCATGAATATGAAGTGTTAGCAAAAACAGTTTCTTAGCCTCTGCTTGTGTGGGGTGGCTATTCCCTCGCCACCTGATCTTCCCACTGCCAGGTTATGGTAAGTGTACTCGTTTTGTGACTGAGTTCACTAGAGGGCACAAGTTGAGCAGAAATCTTTATTCCCTCGCCATCTGATCTTCCCACTGCCAGGTTATGGTAAGTGTTTGTATGTATTGATCTGAATGTACAGTGTATAGTTGTGTAGTGTCTCCTGATTGTAGGACCTCCTACAGTGGAACAAATGAACTTGTGGCTGGAGTTTTGGTGGCAATTTTTTGTGTTTAGTTTATGTGCTTTTGAAGTGTTTATGTCTTATATTAGTAAGCAGTGTGAGAATGTTCATCTTGTATCGACCTGAATGCGGATTAAATCTGAAGCGCCATTGGTTGACGCCTAGTGCATTAGACACTGGCGCTCTAGAAGTTTTTAATTAATAATAATTGTAACTTGTTTGCTGTCAGGTCAGAATTCATCCACTGTACAGAAGTTGAATCTTGTGATGAGTTGGGATCGAGCAGACATTGCGCGCAGTCACATCTTCATCTATGGGCAGGAGTGGCCGGTAAGCAGAACACCTTCCTTTTTGTACACAAAGATTGATTCAGAATGTTTTTTGTCATTGTTTATTTATTCACTAAAATAATTGCTGAATTATTATGAAACTTAGTAATGCTGTTTTTATGTGATGCAGGGATTTGCTGTTCAAAATTAAATTCAATAGAATACTGTTTAGTTTGCAATACAAATGTTGTTTTCAAGAGAATATATAGAGGTTATTTGCTTTTAGGGTAGAAATGAACGTTGCAGTCATTGTAACATAGGCAGATGTGGTCTTTTTTGCTGTCTGCTGTTGCTGCTTTGCATAGCTAGCAGTTCACTTTAAGCCTTGAATACATTTTCTCTGAAATGTTAATATATTGTTTCTAGAGTATTGGTATTCTCTTTCAAAGTACCAGACAACAAAACTCTGTTTTCTGTTGAAATCAATCTAGTGAGGCCTTTTGCATTAGGATTTTGGTGCTAAAGAAGTCATTGGATTAGATTAGATCATTGTTGGACTCAAAGTAATGCATCACACTCTTACGCGGTGATTAAGAGTTTGACTAACTTGCTGGATATATTGTGAAATCAGTTCAGAACCTGATAGATTGACTGTAGCTGTGAAGATACTAAGACAACCGCACATACTGGTATTGCGTTTCCAGCTGGGCCACAGTTTGCTGCTGGTGACAACTGGTCGCTCCCCAGCGTGAGCCAAAAAAACTTGGTGATGGCATGGATGCCATTTTATCTGTTACTTTTTAGAAAGGTGCTTTGGATCAAGCGATGATGAATGCCTTGGCCTCTGACCGCAGTGACTTTGTTAAACTACTCCTTGAAAATGGTGTCAATATGCAGAAGTGGCTGACTATTTCCCGCCTTGAGGAGCTCTACAATTTGGTTAGTGTTAGTTGTCCGTGTTTCTGAGAACCTTTGCGCACTTTTATTTTTTATGTGAATAGCCCATGCACGGTGGTCTATCGGTAACACGTTTGATCAATGATGATGTGGTTGTGGGTTTGACTCCGTATAAAAACCATGGGCGAGTAGTTTGTGCACACCGTGCCTCTGTCACCAAGCAGTACAATTTGGTACGGGTGTAAGCTGGGATGTAAAAGACAAGTCCTGTGATGAACTGGCCCCGTGTCCAGGGCCTCGGAATTTGTCCGTTGCCAGTTCAAGGGCCTAAAGAAAACGAAATGAGTGCCTCCTCTACGTATCACTTGTTACTTTTACTTAGACCAGTTAGAGAATGTGAGAGATAGAGAGAGAAGACCAAGTCACAAATACTGCATTACGTTGTTGTTTTTGTCCTGTCTTACAGATGTATGGACAATGTTGTCTAATTAGATCTTTAATTTGATTGTAGGTGCTAAATCAGAAAGTTGTTCCTGCACATGGTGTGTTTGCAACATCAACCCACCAGCAGGTACGTTCTTCCTGTGCTAGTTCGCATTTCTGCTGTTAAAGTTGTACGTGAACTTCTTATGTTAACTTTGCCATGCTTAAACGTGTTTGGCATGCAGCCACTTTCTTATGACTATGTAGTGTTACTTAATCACGTGTTTCCTCTCTTTTTAGAACATGTTTTGTAACTTGCCTACCCACTGTAGCCTAACTTCTAGTTTTTCTGACCTATAGGAATTCGACCTGGCTTATCCAACGGATTATGATTTCGATTACAATTTCACTCAAAGCAAACGTCGATTGATGCCTTGGGCATTATGATACTGACACTATAGAAGTCATTAGATTAGATTAGTTCATTGTAATTGCAAATTTATATGGTAATGCCCTTTGAGAAAACCTCGTCAGAGACATCTGAGAAAAACTCAACTGAGGTGGTTCTCTTTGATTGCTAGAAGAATTAATTGAGTGTAACGTTGCATAGTACGTACTGTGTATTTTTTGGATTAGGGAAAGACCCTTATTGAGGCATATGAGTTTGTCTTAAGTACAGCCTCTCTCTTCTGTGATGATTCAGAGGTTTCTGTGTACTACGACATTCAGTTCTGCTACTGCCCATTTTCGTGCCAGAGTTATTGTCACTTAGTCATAAAAATATTTGCATTAAATTTTGTTGTCTAATAGTAATGTATTAAATCTGAACTTCATGGTGACTGTGAAACAAGAGTTAGAAAGACATCTGTTGCCTGTTTCTCTAACGTTCAGTTTTTTGGTGCCTGTTCAGTGGAAAACTTTTTTGTAGAAACTGGATTCTGCAAGTACACTTCGCTACCTGCTGCGAGAATATAAAAAGGTGAGATATTAGAACTGGTTAAACCTATTAAAAGCCTCTTCAGAAGTTGGTAAAAGTCAGTTTGGAGTGAATGAAAATTTAGAGCTGAGAATGCACTTTGAAGCCAAGGTGACTGTTCTTTGATTAAAGTTGATACCAAACTAGCATCTGAGTTTGTTCCTTGTTCAGACAATCTCTCTTCTCTCTCCATGTTGTTTTAAGGCATTTAATTGTATTTTCTTGAAAGGCACGTGTTTTAATTGAGAAGTTTTGTTGCTTTGTTTAAGGACATTCCTTCAGGTTATCGCTTTTCCTTGATGGACATTGGCCAAGTAATAAACCGGTTGATGGGAGGAGCCTACCTATCCGAATACTCCTCCAAATCATTCAGAATCCTGTGCAATGCAGTTTTGAAACAGGTGCTTGAAAAATGTTTGCATTCTTGAGTGAGTTGTTTTTTGGTGATGTTGACTTCGACTGCTCTGTAAGCTGTAAGATTTGGCTTTGAATTTACACCAGAAACTTGTTAAAATGCTGTTTTTGGGAGCGGCATCAAGATCTGCCTCATAGCAAGGTCATGTTTATAATGAGTTTGCTGTCCATAGCTGAACTAATTTTGCAATCCATGTCTCTAACCATGTTATATTAGAGTTTGTGTTATAGTTAAGCAGGTTATATTGAATCTCTGATGTCCTTATTGTAATACTGCTTTTGTTGCACTGGATGGCCAAGATGTCGAGCAAAGAATCCAGTTTAAAATTTGTCTTATAGTTCACAAAGTACTATGTCTGAATTGGCCAATTTTTCTCTTTTCCATGCTCAATCGTCATACTCACAAATATTGCACTCGATCAGTGGACACTATAACTCGTGTCCCTTGTACCAAACAGTGTTGGGTTCTAGAGCGTTCTTGGTTGCTGGTCCATAGATTTGGAATTTGCTGCCAAGTTCTGTTCATTCTGTCAGTTCTGTGATATCTTTCAGGTCTAAACTTTAGATTCATCTGTTTCAACTTGCTTACCCACCATAGCCTAACTTCTGGTTTATCTGAGCTATAGGAAATTGACCTGACTTCTCCATTTGATTATGACTTTGATTATGATTTCACTCGAAGCGACCATCGACTGATGTCTTGGGCATTATGATAACAGTGCTGTAGAAGTCATTAGATTAGGTGATGCTTTTGGTCATTCATTAGCTGCTGTGCATTTGCTTTATATCAGTTTTACTAATGTTTTACCAACCTTCGCTCAGCCACTCAAGATCTCCTGTTTGTCCCTCGCATGCGTACCGCTGCAGCCCAGTCGAGAAGCTTTGCCTACGTTGGTCCCACTTGCTGGAATCGTCTCCCTCGAGTATTGCGACTTGAGCTCCTTTCTCTCCCCCTATCAGTGTTCCGCAGGCGCCTGAAGACTGTACTGTTCAACAGTGATTTTACTTTTTCGGGTCGGAAGCACCTCTGTTGAGTTTATGCTCTAAGAGGCGCTTTATAAATCTCAAATTACAATTACAACATGGTCAGTCTGTTGGAAATTTGTTTTCAGGAACATTCCATTAACAGCATTGTTTCTCAGGTTCCAGTCCTCGTCAACAATATCAGCCTGCATTCGGGATTCCGATACCCATTCAGTCACCTGATGATTTGGGCCGTGCTGCTGAGACGACAGAGACTGGCCAAATTCATGTGGGAACATGGCGAGGAGGCAATGGCTAAGGTAAATAAGGTGAATCAATAGGAGCACATTAGAGCCAAGGCAGCAAGTGAAGTTAAGTTGCCCTTGTTTAGATCAGTTAGATAGCCATGTTTTGAGATATGCTTGAAAGGTGCTAGACAAATGTTTTGTTATGTTACATTACGCTGTCATTTGCACTGTCAGTAAAAGGGCCTTCAACCTTTGGACCTCCAGTTGAGTCTCCCTGTTTGAACTTGTTTACCCATAGTGGCCTGACCTGGTTTCCTAGATCTACTAGACATCTTGCCTTGACTTCTGTTCAGAGCAACCGCTGATTGATGCCTTGTGTGTTAGGATAGCAGCACTGCAGAAAGTCCTTAGATTAGACTGGGATAAGATAAGTGATTAATTCAGATACCAATAAATTTGGTGAGCAGTGAGTTATTGAGTTGAAATTGGAAATATGTGTATGTATGCACGTATATATGTATGTATGTAACATTTTATCTGTTCGTTTGTACCAGTACTTTGTGTTTGTTTTATTTGTCCAGTAAGAAGCCTGTCAGAAATTATAAAAAGGAGCAGCAAAACTTGAAACGTGATCCAATTTGGCTGGCAATGAGAAATGGTGATTGACATTGATTTTATTTAATTGTAGGCGCTTGTGGCTTATAAGCTGTACGAAAGAATGGCCTATGAAGCCGCACAAGACGATCTGGAGACTGATGTTTCTGAGGATCTAAAGCAGTACTCAAGGTTACTCCGGATGCTTGATTTATTGAATAGTTTTAATCAAAATATGATATATTTGGCTGTTTTATTGATTGAATGTAAGATCTGATTATTAAAAATGTTGTAGTATATGATTATCTGACGTGTGCTCCTGGTGCTTGGGCCTTCTCGTGCTCATTGGGCCTTCTTGTGTACATTGGGCCTTCTTGTGTTCATTGGGCCTTCTTGTGTTCATTGGGCCTTCTTGTGTTCATTGGGCCTTCTTGTGTTCATTGGGCCTTCTTGTGTTCATTGGGCCTTCTTGTGTTCATTGGGCCTTCTTGTGTTCATTGGGCCTTCTTGTGTTCATTGGGCCTTCTTGTGTTCATTGGGTCTTCTTGTGCTACGGACCCCCTGCTGGAACGGCCTCCCTTTAAACATTCGTTCCCTACCTCTTAGCTTAACTCAACATTCATTATCTGTTCACCTATAGATGCACTTGTTCAGATTGGCTGGACAGCCGTGTGATCAGCGCTTTTGGGAGGTGCTTGAAAGGCGCTATATATATAAATGCCTGTTACATTACATTACATAATGTTTACCCAGTGACAGCCGTGTGACCAGCGCTTTAGGGAAGTGCTTGGAGAGTGGTATATAAATGTCTCTTACATTACATTACATAATATGTTTACTCAGTGGCAGCCATGTGACCAGTGCTTTAGGAAAGTGCTTGGAAGGCGCTATATAAATGTGTTACACTACATTACATAATATATTTACCTAGTGTTTTAATTTTTCAGAGAGTTTTCAGAGCTTGCTTTGGAGCTTCTTGAGCTCTGTTATCAGACGGATGTTGACTTGACATATCAGTTGCTCACCTATGAACTCACGACGTGGAGCAGCCAGACTTGTCTGAGCCTAGCTGCATCGAGCGCATTTCAGGAGTTTGTTGCTCACAGCTGTTGCCAGATCCTGCTGACTGAATTGTGGATGGGAGGTCTCATCGTGAGGAAATACTCTCCACTGAAGGTATGAATTGCACGTTCAAAAGGCCTCTTTGTTTGGAGGTATTTCTAATTTGGCTTAATCATGGAATGTGTGTGATAGTCTAGTGGTTAGTGTGCTGGATTGTCAACCTTGAGGTCAGAAGTTCAACCCTGCCAGGGCAGAAAAGTGTTTCAGAATTCCTGCTCCACTTGTGCCCCCCCCCCCCTCAGAAGAGCTTGGCAACGAAATGAGAAAGTTTAAAGCCCGTATGATGTAAATATTACCATTTTAGCTAGCTATGTGCATGCCTTTGAAAGCATCAGATATTATTAGAATTGATCGTCCTTTGTAGGTTATACTTGGAATCGTCTTCTTTCCTTCGATCTTCTTCCTCGAGTACAAAACAAAGCAGCAGCTGCAGCAGATGCCACAAACGGCTGAGGAACACAAGCATCTGATGGATGACCAGCATTCAGACACAAACACAAGTTCTGATGATGATGATGACATTGATGATGATGATGATGATGATGAAGAGAGAGACAGGCATGATGACGATGACTACATGCGTACCCAGCGTCGCCGTAAAAGTCAACAAGAGCCAACAAAGGTTAGCCAGATTGCGATGAATTAATGTTTGTCAGACTGAAAACATGGTGTAAGTTACGTGAAACTTTTCAACGGACATTTATTTTTGAATTATTAGTCATTAGGTTTGTTTAGTTCTTGTATTTGCTTAGGACAATTAAGGGCATACTTTACCCTTTCTTATGTATTTGAATCAAATATTAGATATTTTATTGGATTTAATTTGATTTAAATGTACAGGTATTTTGAATTTTTTTCAGGTAGAGGGAAGTGCAGCAATTTCAGGCAATAAGCAGCTTCTATCTCCAACAGACACTAATACAGTCCCTCGGAAGGCGGATGGAAATTTGAGTCTGTATAAAAAGATTTATGAATTCTATACAGCTCCAGTCACTAAATTCTGGGCATACAGCGTGAGTCAATGCTTTGAACTCTGTTGTTAAGTCACTTCTTATCTTGTTGATTTGTGAACCTATGCTGTTTTCTCAGCAGCCATTACTGATCTTGAATTGCTTATTTAATAAAATACATTTAAAATTGTTGGCTAATGAAACAAGATTAGTTTCTGAACTAAATCAGTTGCATCAGCAGGAATACTTAGGTTGAGAAGAAGGCAGACAGACAGCCAGACAGACAGACAGAGATCAGTTGAGGATGAGTCCATTAATGACAGTACAGAAAGATTCTTGAAACATGTTTTCAATCAGGGGTATGCTGTATCAGATCTGTTTAATCAAATAAAGTAGAAGATTCAGTCTTCAGCACTCAATTCCATGCCATCTTTTCTTGATTTTTAGTTATAAAATTCTGGTTACCTTTTAAATTAAATATATTTGGAATGGTTATAAGATTTAAATATTTAATTTAAATGGTGTTGCAGAAATGATGTAATACTTGTCCTTAAAACAGGAAAAATATATTGAAGTAGACTGTTGGCATTCGTGTAACTTTTTCTTGTAGATCAGTTACGTTTTGTTCCTCTTTATGTTCTGCTACATGGTCTTGATTAAGTCTCCTGTCACTCCAAGCTGGATTGAAATCTATGTCATACTCTATGTTACTGGTCTTGCCTTTGACAAGTTACGGGAGGTAAGTGTACTTGCATAATGCGTATGTATGTATGCTTTCGATAAGTTATGAGAAGTAATTTTATTTCCTGTGGGGTTGTGTGTATGAGTGAGTGTATGTGTGTTGTGATGGTGTATGCATGTCTGTATCAGTGTGTGCATGTGTGTGTGTGTGTGTATGAATGTACACATGCTGATCATGCACCCATATTCAAAAAGATCATGGTTGTAACATAAATTTAGTTTTAAACCCAAAGATAACTATAGTTAGATATATTACCTGTGATACTTTAATTGTATCAGTCATGTATTGCATCACCTATTGTAAACATTTCAAGAACCTAACAAGAGACACCTAAATAAGTAAGTAGCAAGTAATGCACTTCTGTTAGCTCACCATATGTCCGTTGACTGAGTGAGGAATCATAGGCACTAAAGCACGACTATCTAACAGATCTAAAGGTGTGACTTACAATTGGTAGAAAATGTTTCTTCAGATGTGTGTGATGGAACAGTATTTATTTTATTTAATTTCTTTATTTATTTATTAAAGCATTTAGAAGGATGGTGCAGTGCCTGAGAAATGAATGGGTGCAGCTGGACAAATTCTTTCTGCAGGAAATTCACGATGAGGTCTAGTGTACTAGTACAGTACTCTTGTAGGGTACTCTTGTACATTTCTCTTGTACTGTACTGGTCCTGCATTCATGTAAAACAATCCAACAAAGTTAGTTGGATATGTATTAGCATTTAAACTTAGGCCTAAGTTATAAGTTGATAAATTTTATGGTAATATTATATTGCTTAGTTTTAATTTTCCTTATGTTGCAGTTTATAATGTCAGAGCCCACAAAGATGCAACAGAAACTGAGCATATTTTTTAATGATTGGTGGAACGTCATCGACGTTATTGCCGTCATATTCTTCTTTATTGGCGTTTTGTTGCGCTTCACTCCTGATTTGATTCTTCATTCTCGTGTCTTCTACGGAATGACTTTCATGATTTTGGTTGTTCGAATTCTGGACTTGTTCAGTGTCAGCAAACACCTCGGACCTTATGTGAACATGATCTGGAAGATGGTAAATTTATGCTGCAGTTAAATACAGCTAACTGATGATACATTTGCACTTAACGAAAAGTTGTTGTAAACCCAACTCCAGCTTTCAAGTCTTTCTCTCATCTTTATCTCAGCTGTTTTTTGCATGAAGTCGATATTCAGTTAACAGTGACTGGTAATTATTGCCTGCTTTTATTTTGTGATTCCGAACTTCAGAGCAACAGCGTTGTTTCAGTATGTGGTAAGGTAGTTGCAGTTTTGTTAGACAGTCGTGTTAGTCCAGGATGCTAACCATTAGTCTCTCTTGTTCATAGAATGTTCATTTAAATTGCAGTTGCTGTTAAAACTGGCAAATGTACTTACAGACAAGTAACACTCTTAACTCTTGTATTACAGAAGCATTTCTTTGGTAATGTAATGTAATCAGTGTCTTGTACAGTACCATGTTTATAATATGTGGGCTTGCAGTGTTTGTGCACATTTGACTGTCGAGTACTTCTTCTGACAGGTGAAAGATATGTTGAAGTTCATCATCATCTTGTTGTTGGTGTTGATGGCATTTGGTATCATACGGCAGGCGATCACTTACCCCAACAACGATTTCGACTGGGATCTCGTGAAAGAAATCTTTCACAAACCATACTTCATGCTCTATGGCGAAGTCTATGCTGGAGAAATAGATCGTAAGTAGCAGTTCATGCATAGTGGAAAACTGTTTCTGAAAATAGTTCAGATTTCTGAAAGACAAGGGAAGATGAATAGGAAATATTTGGAGTGCCTCTCATATCTGAATTTGATTGCTTGATGAATGTTGTCTGTAACATCGGTTATATTAATATCAGTGGAAGTTCGAATGATGCTACTAAAGTTGTTACACTTTTATTACTATTTCAGAATATCCAGCTGGAAATCCAAAATGAACAAACACTCAGATTTATTGTTCGTGTTTCGTAGATTTGTATGATCTAATTTTTGCTCATGTGACTTTGGTTTTTCTCATTTTATTTTGCGATTTTATAAGATAAGGGCTTTAGGAAAGATGGTAATATTTTATTTGACTTTGCTTTGTTGGTCGTCACAGCGATGTGTGGTAATGGAACCGAGTATGAATGCGTTCCTGGCCGGTGGATCGTTCCTGCGGCGATGTCTATCTTTCTCATCATCGGAAATATCCTTCTCCTCAGCCTTCTGATTGCTGTCTTCAAGTAAGTTAGTCTTTTATTTCTATGATAAGCATCCATGGAGTCATTTGTGTCGTCTCTGAATGGCAATTTGTTGGTTGGCCTTGGCATGTGTGTGTGAGAGCATGCTGGTGGTGTCCTTTCTAGTTATTTGAGCACAGTTTGATTACTTAGGAACTTTTTATTCTTAATGACTTTAGTACCATCTAGGCTACTAAAGGCAGCACTTTTGTAAGGTATTTAAAAGGTGCGATATTATATGTCTAGATACATATATGCTCAGTGCATTAATACATACAAACATGTATGCATACGTGAATATATACATATGCGTGCATACCTACATATAGACATATTTATCGCATGCATCTTAAAACTATAGTCCTAAGGGGCATGATCCTGGGGTTAAAGGATTTGTCAGCCAAAGTATGAACATGATGTCAACAGGTCTAACTTCGTGGAGCTGGGAAGTACAGAAGTTGAAATTTCTTTACTAGTTTTGTGCTAAGCTTGCTTGGGATAACAGTCTGCGCGTGGCTAACGTACAGGTTTTTGTACTGGTTATTTCAATCGCAAATTTATATAGCTTCACTTATCGGAGAAACTTATCGTAGGCTTTCCTGACCGGACACCATGAAACCATAATCGAATAGAATGGTTTTCAAGTGTGTAAGCATGGTTTTGCTAGCCGGTGAGGTGTGACGGGATGAGGGCGTACACTTGATGTGTATGTATGTGTGCACAGTGATTGGGGGCGTGTTAATGTGTATAAGAAAAACGTGTCTACAAGAATAAAATGTCGGTAACTGGCAAGGAATTGGATTGTCGTGTTAGAGAAAATAAAATAACAGTTCACAAAGTGCTTAGATCAGGTATGTCTGTATTTGTTTATGTATGTACAAATGTATGTATGTATGTGTGTGTGTGTGTGTGTCTGGGCACTTATATAGCGCCCTTCAAGTATTTATTTCAGATTAGTTTACACCAATTGTGAATTCATAAATTTATGATGAAAGTTAATGTAACAACTCTTATCTTTTGGTTTTAATTAGCAATACATTCAACTACATCAGCTCAATTACGAACCAGGTCTGGAAGTTGCAGAGGTATTTCCTGGTGGTGGAGTATGAGTCTAAGCCATTCCTGCCTCCACCTTTAGTCATCGTGAGCCACGTGATACTGCTCTTCAAATGTCTGAAGCAACGTTTTCAAGGGCGGCAGGAGATCTTTGACCACAGCCTCAGTGAGCTGCTAGATGTCTTCTTAGTGTATGATGTGTATTGTAATCCAACATTTATATAGCACCAAGTGATCTCCTTGGCATCACAATCTCTGTTTATAGAACTGTGGTGTGATGTTATCGAATTGAGGTGTACAGTGATGCAGAATAGTAATTAATGCTTCAGAAACTTATGATAATGGATCATTTTGTTTAGGTTGTCACAAGTCCCAGACCACTGTTGCAATGAGTTGTGGAATGAGTTTGATCTAAGTGCAGTTGTTAGCTACTGGTTCTCAGGTCACTTACTGAAGCTGTGGAAACGGAGTTTTGGACTGGATGTGAGAAAGTATGTTTTTCCAACTGAGCTGTGGACAGCTGTGCAAGCACAGTGGATTTTGAATTTCTGGAAACTTTCAAGAGACTGGTGATCATGTGGGGAACTGTGATAATGTAGTCCTCTTTCAACATATGCCTTCTCACCAGGTGCAGTTACTAAATTGGAAAACGAGAACATCACTGAAAAATTAGAGATGAAGTCACTGAAATTATTTGGGGCAAACTTTTGGAAATTAACCAGTTTTCAGCATTTTCATGTTGGCTTCTTTCAGAGTTGTTTTTATCGCCGGAAAACGTGGAGAAACTCCACGATTTTGAAGAGGAGTGCATGGAAGATCTTTTCCGCAAGAGGAAGCAAGACATTCGTGACTCTGAAGAAAAACTAATTGAACTTACAGCTGAAAAGTATACCTCTCTTTTAAATAAACTGAGACACATTTGTTTGAGATCAACATCTGCACAATAATGTAGTACCAGCACTGTGAGGAGATATTTACAGTGGTTCTACGTAACTGTCTATTGCATAAATATTTTACTTATAGAGCATGTGCTGCTAAATGTCATAACTAGTCTGACTTGTTCCAGTACTTTAATGTAAACTACATGTATATCCTAGTTGATATGTCTGAGATATATCAGATGACAAAGATAG
This sequence comes from Norana najaformis, assembly GCA_964023275.1. Classification (NCBI taxonomy): domain Eukaryota; kingdom Metazoa; phylum Annelida; class Clitellata; order Crassiclitellata; family Hormogastridae; genus Norana; species Norana najaformis. The sequence goes on along the minus strand of OZ029923.1, from coordinate 9,205,775 downwards.
ATAAAAGCTATGGAACAGTCACCGTCATACTCTCATCTCACCTGGTCCTAGCAATGGAGTCCAAGCTGTGGAATTTTGGACAACTCAGATAGCCTGGAGTCAGAATAGAGATGGATGGATGCCCACACTAGAGATGGATGGCAATGGCAACACGTTGGGGGAGGGGAACATGTTGGGGAGGGATATGCCCCAGATGATGATAGTGAAAGGTTATGTACCTATTTACTTACCAGTTGTAAGACACAAAGGCCCTCGTTGAGTAACAGGCTTCCAATCAGCCTGTAACATGAACACTTGTTCTTTCTGTGCCTCTGTTTTGCCAGTGGTTGAGGACCATTCTGTTTGATCGTGGTCTTGCATGTAAAGTCAGGAGCACCCATGATAAGTTTTCTTGAAGAGGTGATATGTAAGTGTACAAATTACAAAGGATAATTACTTGCGTAACTGTTGCCTGTTTTCTGTAGAGCGGAACGTGCTTTAATGCGAGTGGAGGACATTTCTCTGCGTGAAAATTCAATCAGGCTCTACCTTCAGAACATCGATGCCAGACTTGTGAAGCTGGAAGAGATTGTGCAGCAGACGGCTCAGATTGCACTCAGCCTCCAGCAGGCCTTGGGCTTTGTTCGCTCAGACGATTGTCCAGCGTTCAACCCCCCTTTACTGAACGTTGTCCAGAAGTCGGCCTTGAAAAATAGACTGCCTGGCAGGTTTCTGAGTATGCCGGCTGGAACAGATGCTGGTGTTCCGCTGCCAAACTGGATGACTACGACTGATGCTGACCTCAGTGAGCAGCCGGAAGGCTGTGAGGAAAAAAATGCTGGCATATCAGGTCTAGAAAAGGTCTTGCCCTGTAAAGGTGTTGGCGTGCAAGGGACGAAATCAGACACAAAGGGTGGTTTTATGCGTAACTTAGGCTTTGGTTTCACTTCCTGTTCATCACGACCACCTGGTTTCAAGAAAACTGATATCAGTGGCTCTGGAGATCCCGTGTTTACATCTTCCTTGAAGAATACAAATCCATCTAACCAGCCTGGCAGTGGTTTTCTTGTCCCTGGAGAAGATGCTCAGTACAGACGAATGATGAACCGTCCTTCAGATTTGGGAGATAAGGGATCAGATGGAAGGGTGACACAGTCCCATCTTGGATCAGCGATACCGTCTGTAGATGTAGTCCCACTGCAGGCATCTCTCAGTCCTGTGCAGCCAATGAGTCAGAGTGTGAAGAACGTGGAATGCACACGAAACAGTGGGGAGCAGGAATCTTGTGTTGCTGCTGAAGATGAGTTTTCTTCAGACAATGAAGCTGAAACGGAAACAACGCAGCTGCTTCTGTCCGACGAGGAGCAGGACGAACAGCGTACCCATCGTTCGCCAAAAGCCTCAGAACTAAAACCAAAGCAACAAACGTTAGTCTCAGCTGGAGAAAATTTGAGGCTCAAACAAATACCGACCGACAACAAACTGCTGCTTAAACGTTTGTTGGATAGTGAAAAATCAGCTCAGAAAGACGTTTAATCAAAACTACATCAGTGGTTAAAAACTTACATTGTAACGCTCTAAGTTTCAGTTTTGTTCTGCTTGAAAACGTAAGATATAATCCGGTGTTTCTTTTGAATGTCATTCAGTATTTGCCTATCATTTTTTTACTGGCTGTCAATAATATTTTCCAGCTAACTTTAAGAGTAATTCAGAAAGATTTAAGATAACACTTCCTGCATTTATTTTGTGCAGCTTAGTCTAGTATTCAGGTGAAATTCTAGTTTATGATTCTGTGTGCCTCATCGTGAAAAGTCGTCAAACTAAACCAATGCAGAAACCTTTTCTTTTTCAGCCTGTGTGTTAAATATATTTCTGTCGATTGTCAATGTCCAGATGACTGAACGATTCTTGTTGCTTGAAATTGCCAAGCCATGTAACTCAGTAAGATCACTGCAAATGTAATTGAACTGGCTAAGGCTATTTCACTTTTTTAAAAGTTAAGAGTAGATAATGTTGGAAGTTGGGAGGTATTCGATGTCATAGAAACACAAAGACTACTTCGTCTTTGCCTTCTTGTTGTAAGAAGACATACAGGAACTCTTTACCTCAAATTAGGCTGTCCTGTTCAGCTGGGACTAGGCTAGCAGCTCCTCTGAGTAAATATCTTAAGAGGCATTGTATAATTGGCTCTATATAAATTATGTATTGCATTACGACTTGTGCTGTTTCTAGCAAAACACATCAGATAACTATAATTTAGCATTTAATTTGTTTACAAGGTCTTTTTGTTGAACTTTGTTGTGTTGAGTGTCAGTAATCTCGTCGCGTTTCCTTTTGCCCAATTTGTAGTCAAAGTGTGGTCATTTCAGAAATCTCTAATAAGTGTAATCCATACCTTTCTGTGGAATTGTGATTTATCGTCGATATTATTAGTGTTATTATTAGCAGACTGCTGCTAAGTCTTACACGTTTTCCTCTTGAGGAAATGAGCCATTTTGGATTTATGCAGAGTTGTTAAGTCATTGTTTATTTTTAATCAAAAAAAATTTGAAGTTATGCTTTTAAAGGAGTACTAATGGTTCAGAGGCATCTGTTAACCTTAAACATTTTGTTTTAAGGAATATTTGTATTTGTCTTTTGGTTAAATTTTGTTATTGTTGAAGGTATGTATTTCTCGGTCTTGTTCAAATTATCATTAAACTTACATCAGTTAAAATTATGTCAAAACTACTACTTCATATTTTGACGTGTGTTTATTTGGTTATCTTTGCGACGTTTTTGCTTTGTTAAAGTTTGCTTGTCGTATTTTGTGTTGCCCAACAACGTGACCAATTTTTTTCTGATTTCTTAAACTTAGCTTTGCAATTTTGATTGATGATTTCTGTGCACAACATGAATGCAAGAAATTAGTCCAATATTTTATCTTTGTGTAGTGAAATTCAGATGTAAAATTCTGAGTTTATCGTTGATTCTTCAACGTTTAGAATTGTTGCCATTTTTGGTGATTGGATATGATTGAGTAAAACGGGAGAAAGGAGCAAGTTTAGCGAAGATAGAGAAGTAGGGAGAGATGTGTTAAACGTGCAATTAGTAACTTCATATTCATATGCCATTCATTACTAATCTTATTGAGTGTTAGCCAGTAAATGTTAATTTCAAATTGTTTCTCGTGAATTATTATGAAATATTTGAAAAATTATTTTTAGAGATATTTACCCTTCTGCTTCAAATGCTTATGGTTTATTGTTTTGTATAAAACTGTTTCTTTGAAAGTATTTGTGTGAGCGCTGTATCTTCTGCATCGCAAACACACAGCCAGTCGGGCAGTCGTTGAGTCATTCAAGTTAGTCAATGAGACGATACGGCGTTCTAATTTAGTGCAGCATGAAACTATTATTTGCAGAGTTTACCAAGATGTTTTGCGATATAGCTAACGTCTTCTGTTTACTGCATAACATCTGGGCTTATTTCAGTCATTTTTCACAGCATTCGTTCTTAGCGTACAGAAATGGGTTCGCTTACAGAAATGGGTTGTAATAGCCATAATTGGATAGCAGTGCTACATCTTGTGCTAAAATTTGTTATGTGATTATTTCAGTTAGTCTGTTGCAACTGAATACAGAGATGTTACAGACCTCAATGGTGGATATCCATGTGGTATGGGAATTTGTGGGTTTTGGTGTTGGACAGAACATGGCGATAGAAACAGTGACTTTTTTTGCAAAAGTAAAGCTTTTTCTGCAAAGTAAAGCTTTCCAATTTATCAGAGAGCGGTGTACATTATGCTTCTGAGAGGATCTAAAAGGCGTCATTTAAATGTCTGGTTACACACTTTATTAGAAGGAGGATTTCATCTTGAAAAGTGGATTTTACAGTTGATTACTTACCTTTGTCACACTTTGATCCTGGATTGTTGTGAAAAAATTGGTCTTGCCGGTAGTTGACCTTTACCAAACATTCACTACTGAACTGAGGCTACATCTTGGAGTGTGTAGACCTTCATGTATATATGCGGCTCTGCCTTTGTAAGGGTACTTTTATTGTGCTGCTTTTTTTGTCATTTACCGACGTAGCGGTATTACAGTAAATGTGAAATGATTGCGTTGCGATTACAGTTGTGCAGTTTCCGTTTTGTTACTTAGGTTAAGTTGTTGTACTGGTGATGCAATTACAGTTTTCAATTTCCCTTTCATTTGCTGTTTATTTGTTTATTTTCTTTTACATGCAAGTCAGTTACCATTCCCATTGTGCTTTGTGTATTTTTTAAACAAACTGAACCCTTGTTAATGCAAAACTGATATGCTTTTGTTGTGATCATTAGTTTAGAAAATTTCACCGAGATTACTGTTCTATTGGGATGTTATAAAAAGCAGAAAAGTATGTAGTGAAGTAAATAAAGGCATTTTCAAAGCTTTATTTGGGCAGGAAGTTGATGGATGCAAAAGAGATTTTGGCAGTGACTCACTGAATGACAGCCAGACATGAAAATAAAGGGAAATAAAGAGAATAGATGTTGTAAATGAATTTATCCTTGGTTCTAGTTCTGTAGTTGCCACACATGATAAAATTAGCTTTTGTATAAACTAAAAAACACAATCTCAAAACTGACCCGCTTGCAGTAGGGTTTATGTGTAAAATTTGGCCAGAAATAGTGCGTCACAATGTTCAATGATGTTCGATGTTCAATACGTCATGTAGCATGACATTCATGATGACAGTCAAAATGAAAAGATTTGCAGAGATAACTGATTTTTTAAAAAGTAGAAATAAACATAACACACAGCTAACATGCTAATAATTAGAAAATATTCACAACCCATGAACAGATTGAGACAGACTATTTATTACTTTGACTAGATTGTCTCTATTCCCTAACGGTATCTCGGAATGCATAGTGCTAAAATATCGTCAACACACACATCTGCTGTTTTGTAATCGTAAAACGTCAATCGGAATGTTTACAACAGTTAAACCAACACTTAATTGCAGTCCTTTGTATGAACAAAACACACAATTGCACAACTTATCTTCTGTATTTTACTGACAGTAGCAACCAAGTCCAAAAGCCAGCTTAATTTGTGTGCTCACAGACCAGTGTTCGGTTAATAGTGAAAACTGGTATTTACTGTTGACTGATGCTCTTTGGTGATAATATGTCTTTAACATCATTTTGCTTTTTCTTATGATGTGAAGAAAGTTGCCAATGACACTGATTATCTACATTTGTGTCTGGCTGCACCAACTCTGTCGAAAACAGAAGTATTGCCTCCCAGTTTAAGGAATTAAAACAGCCCTATGTTGGTGTCACAGATGCTTAAATTGGTTCAGATATGTTAAACTACTCTGTTAAACAACTATGTCATCATAAGAAATTACATATCACTATTTTTGCGATCTGGAATGTGCTTCCAAGTTGTCACTCATTTTGAAGGATTTACAATTCTACTCCATGCATTTGAAAACCAGTTTTGTTCAGACATGCATCATAATCATCTGGATATTCTCCAGCATTTTACAAAACAACTTTCTACTAAAAGGCCCTGCATATTGTTCCTGTGGATTATTTCAGCAACGTAACTGTTGCCTTATCCTTCAGCAGCCTGTGAACTGAAACCTGTGAACCTTTAAAAATCTGTTTTTCCAATATGACATCTGTGACCCTGCAGAAAGAAGTCGCAGGCGTAGACTGAACTTGACCCAAATTTGTCTGACCTTTATATTTTCTTGACTGCACTTACAATTAAATGGGTTGGTTTGAAACAGTTTTGATCTCCAGTAAGCAATAAAGAAATTGCTGTTTGAGATCACAAAAGAACAGAAACAACTTTGACAATCATGAAAACGTAAGAGATAAAAGAATTATTGACAGAAAATCAGACAGGAAACCAGAGTACAGGCAAGTCTGACAGAAAGAATGCAAATTTGAACTGGGTCAATAAACGCCATTTACAACGTGCAATGAAAGCATTTATAGCAAAAGTAAAGACCAGAACAGAATGAGAAGATGTGAACTGGGCCAACAAAGCCATTTGCCTCAAGTGATGAAAGCAGTCACATATATGCAACGGTAAAGACCAAAACTGCTGATTTATGAGCTGTTCATGATGCATCAGGATTCAAGTCCTGGTTGCAGAGTAAGGTTATAGAAGCCATCTGGTACAGCTGGTAGGTTATAGTATTACCATTCCACTGATAATAATCCAATTAGTACAGGAAACTGTTTCAAAAATACTATATATTTTACAAGCACTAAATCACTAATGATCTAATATTTAACTGCAGTCAAAATTTGACGTCCCAAATGACTACACTGCTAGACAGAAGTCTAATTTGGAAAGAAGTGCAAATATTCAATCGCAATTCCACAACAGCGTTCAATCTTCACCCGTTCGTCACAAACGTACGTCGTGCACTTAATTCGTATAAGTTTACTTCTATTAAGATTCCACGAATACATAAAGCATAGTCGATAGCAGTGTTCCATTTTAGCTGTTCACTGTTTTTTCGGTCACTGTCTGTAAATCTTTCACATTCTCAGACAAAGGATAAGCAACCATGCAAAGCAACCAGGGCTGGAAATGTAGAGGATTGACTCCGAGTGGTTGTTTCAAGTCGAGCGAGTCTTGCAGGCTACCATACTGCTGCGTCTTACTGCTAGTTGCTTTGCAGTTATGAGCTACTGGCTACCATCATCAAGTGTTAAATGTTCCGTGGAACAACAGACCGGATGTCAAGAAATGCCGCAGTAACTGGACAGCGGCATCGTCTTCTCCACTTGAATGTTGCATCGTTTTCTTATTTGCTCTGAAACAGAGAATCAGTCAACAGACGTCAGTCAAGCATCGGAATCTTATTTACATGTAGATGGAAAGCTGAACTGAGTAGATTTCAGATGCAAGATAAGTTATCATCGTAATTTCATTGTAATTTCATTGTAATTTCATTGTAATTTCAGTGTAATTTCAGTGTAATTTCATTGTCAGTGTAATTTCTTTTTCAGGATGAGTTATGCAGGCCTTTGGATCAGCTATTTGCTGAACCATTTTCTGCTTACTGTACTTCAAGGAATAAGCAAGCCTACAAACATGAACTGCAAATGGCTGGTTCTTTAACTGAGTTGTTGAGCAGGAATGGCCTTCTGCCTATGATTCCTCACTCAGTCAATGCACATATGGCATGTTAACAAATGCATTACTTAATTACTACCTCTAGATCTGAGGCTTCTTCGAGGCACGGACACTGAATCCATTTTGTATCACCGTCCTTTGCATCAAGGTTTGGCCAGCTTTTGAGTAGTTTTCTGGAAAGGACACTAACAAATGCTCTGAATGAATGAATAAGGACGCATAATTATCAATGAAAGAACTGTGGGGCAGACTAAAAATGAGCTAGTATATGTACGGTTTATTAGACTGTGTTGTAATAATAAATCAACAGTAAAGATAAATGATAGAAGAGAGTTTAATAAAGTTAAAGCATTTAGTTACCCGCTAATTCTCTTCGGTCTATAGCCACAAGTGCTTCAAACAGCTGTTTGATTGGGTTGTCATCTTTTTTCAAGCCATGTAACCAGATAAGCAAAAGTCGGTAGCCGTGTTCCTTGTAGCTTTCACCACCTAAAAACAAACCAGCAAGAGCAAATGATAGTTAAATAATTATGTTACAATCCAAAAGCTAGTTTTAAAAGGCCAAACTGTAAAGCTAAACTCTATTGTTACCTTACACGGACAAATAGAATATAACAAACGTCATGTAACAGTCTAAAAACAGAGAAATATTAAAGATATCAACCCTACTTAGAATTTTACTTTTCCTCTGGCCTTTGCATGACTCCTTCCTGGCCCTATCACACATTCATCTACATCTCATCAGTGGTGGCTCCAGCACTGCTTGCATGGGGGCAAGAGCATTTCCAGAGGAATGCCACATTCCGGCAGTCCACATGCATGGGTCTGGTCTGAGGGACACCGGCACATAACCAAGAGGGATGCGGGGTGAACCCCCCAAGCTTACAGCTATTTCCAACACTGCATCTCCAATTCAGATTTACTGACTCTGCTTTAAATAAACAACACTTAGAAATAATAAATAACAGAACAAAGACCTGTGTACTGATGTTCAAGTGCTCGAACGTGGGCCTCCGTGAAGTGCCAGTGTTTTGCCAGTTTTTTCCAGTCGTTCGGCCGCAACTGTTTGGTGGCCAGCTTCCACAGAATGTCCTTCATGTATTCAGCTGCGTCGTGGCTCGGGCGTTTCAGCTGCGTGGCCGTGCCACTCCTGCAACTTGCTTTCTACACAGATAAAAACAGATTCTCAGAGCTCTTCGAGATCACACCATTATACACAGATGCTAGCAATCAATATGCTGCAATCATAAAAGTCTAAACAGATTGTTGCAGTGAAAGGAGCTTATCGTCCCTAGGCTGCCTCTATCTCAACAAACCAATGACCTAACATTATTTTCAGTTTAAGGGGTCGTCCATTAAAGAAGGGAAGGGAGGGACCACCCAAATGTGGAAAAGGAAGGGGGTTGTGCCTGCATCTAATTTTGGTACATTCAGTTGTTGTCTGTGCCTTAAACACTTCAGTCGGACAAGCAGTTTATCTGTACAGCGTTGGATCCAATTAGAGATCCTTTGCTAGACACCCAAGTAGTAATATACTCCGCCCTGTAGCATAATTACCTCTGCAGAGTAACCTGATCTTGGTCTTAATAGTCTACTGAAGAGCAGGTGTGCTAAAGGGGGTGGAGAGGGTAATACATAATGCAGACAAAGAGGGAGGGAGGGTTCCAAAGTAGGTCTTTTGTGGACGTCCGATATGGACGATCCCTTGTTTTAATAGGCACCTTTTTAGATCTGTTTTTCGTCACTGAAGAAATGTAGAGTATACAATCAACATTACTAAGACAAATCATACTCCAAATGAAGATGACTAAGTACTAGCTGAACTTCTCAAACTGTCTTATCCTGCGTCCAATTACGCACCATCCTACTACAACCACCTTTGTCACCATAGTCCCTTTCCACCTTAGCAGCAAACTGCCACCCTCGGCCTTACCCTGCAATCCTGTCACCCTCGGCCTTACCCTGCAATCCTGTCACCCTCGGCCTTACCCTGCAATCCTGTCACCCTCGGCCTTACCTGCAATCCTGTCACCCTCGGCCTTAACCTGCAATCCTGTCACCCTCGGCCTTACCCTGCAATCCTGTCACCCTCGGCCTTACCCTGCAATCCTGTCACCCTTGGCCTTACCCTGCAATCCTGTCACCCTCGGCCTTACTCTGCAATCCTGTCACCCTCGGCCTTACCCTGCAATCCTGTCACCCTCGGTCTTACCCTGCAATCCTGTCACCCTCGGCCTTACCCTGCAACCCTGTCACCCTCGGCCTTACCCTGCAATCCTGTCACCCTCGGCCTTACTCTGCAATCCTGGCACCAAACAACCTGGCTTTTGCAGGCATAATTTGATAGAGTGCCAGTGAAAGCTGACATTGCTTTTGTGTGGCATAGAGAAATTCCCGACCCTTGTATTACAATACATTACATAGCCAAATGATCAAAAGAGGATAATGATACTCAGAATTTGACAACGTACACTGGAAGGTCGGATCGTTCCTGTTGATAAGGCATTGCAGGATGTCCGGTAGAAACAGTGATGGTACTGGCCACACTGTATTCCATTGGCCGTCATGTCGTCCTGGTCGTTGCTCTGTGATCTTTCGGCCTTAATAATCATATCGACGATTCCAATCAGGCTGGCCCTTGAAGCCAACCCCAGGGCCGTCTTTCCTGCCTAATACAAGAAAAAATCTGATTTCATTCCAATCATGCATGTTCAATTCCCAATTCTACATTGGCCTTATTTATAGAAAAGACTTGGCCATTATACGTGAAAGGCAACTCTACAAGTTCTCCAAAACTGATGGACCATACGTCAAACTGGATTGCCTAAGCACCATGCAGCTTCAAAGGATTTGTTTCAAATTAGGACTTACAGTTTATAAAACATTGAACTATGGCCAACCACAATACTTGAAATCAATCCTTATTCCCCAGACTTACCATTATTCTGCAAGGTCATCTGATTGTCTTTCTCTGGTCATACCTTGGGCTAGAACTGTTCTTGGTAAACGAGCATTTTCGGTTGCTGGACCAAAATTTTGGAATTCCCTCCCTGTGTCTGTTCGTTCTGCTCAGTCCCTCCTGTCATTTCATTCTCAACTTAAAACTTACCTGTTTCAAATTGCTTATCCACCATAGGCTGCCTGTCTGTAGTGCGGACTGACCTTCTGGATATCGACCTGATTGCGTCTTGGTTTTGGTGTGCCATCGGTTGATGCCTTGTGCATTAGACACTGGCGCATTAGAAGTTGCTAATTATTATTATTATTATTCCAGAAAAGAATCGTTTCCATAGCAGCCATCTGCATCAGAAGCAAGGAAACAGGAATAGTCATTCTTATATAATTTTACCTGCATGTTTGTTAATACAGACGCAAATTATTAGATTAATTAAATGCACTAATGAGGTCAGGTCCCTTAGGAATGAACTGCTGTCTGCTACTGTGGCTTTAATGATGAAACGTGACTGTCCAACCGAATAATTTCAATTAGTCACGTTGTCCTAATTGGAATCTAGCACACAAAGCTTCAAAGGCATGCATAGAATGCCAAAAATTTCAATTATAATTCTGGTCATATATTCTAAGAAAAGTAAGTAAGAAATCAGGGATAGTTTTCCCACTTGCCCAAAGACTAAAGAAATACCAGTAGCAGCCATTTTCAGTAGTTTTTCAGTTGTCTGGTAGCCTATCAGTGGTATTAGCAGGAAATCACATTGGTTTAAACTAAAGTAATAATGCTGCAAATTTTAACTTTCCACAGAAATCAATACCAAAAACAAGAATTTACTGTTTTTTGAACATTTTTAAGTGGCTCTTTCAGAGGCAAACCTTTTCCTGCAGCTGTAGATCAACTCCTGCCACTAGAAGCGCCTCCACAATGTCTGCATTGGCATTTTCTACTGCCAAGTGCAGCGGCGTTTGTTGTCTCTGAAGAACAGAAAATTATTAAATGCTCAACACATTTATAAATGTTCCATTGTTTCAGAGTTTCATCTATTATCCTTAGTGTCTTTGGAAGCACACTTAACATCCCCAAAACAACACAATCAATATCAAATGAAAACACTAACAACACAACCAAACAACACAATCAATATCAAACGAAAACAATAAGGGTCTCATTTGATGCAATCCATTTTGTTGTTTACTATACCCCAAGATATGTAACGTAAATGCAAATCTCAAAATGTCTCAGCGTCACTCAAATTTGAGCCATGTCAAGGGAACCATCTTATTCACCAGTACTATATCAAATCAAGTCTACAGGAGTCAAGCTGTTTGGTCAGTTTTGGCTCCATGTCAGAACAAGCGTCATGTTTCAGAATATCGCTCATGAGGAGTTCTCATAAAGTCCCATATAAATTTTTAGGCACGATCCATCAAATGTTCTGGCCCAGTGTAATCACCTGAAAAGTTGTATGAAGAGCTATATGAGTACTTACTTTATTCTGGCTATCGAGATCACTGTTTGCATTGATCAGAATTTGAACAACCTCAAGCGATGATCCAGCTGCCGCTAAGTGTAAGGCTGTATTGCCTTGCTTTAAGGAAAAAAATCAGACATTCACTTCTATCACAAAACATTAAGAAACACAAAGGTCAGCATAGGTCAGTCGCAAATTAGCAGCGCAAGGCATGAAACGAGGCAGCCAATGAAAACTCTCCATCTATAAGAGGTCCATTTCGGTGTTTGAATAGTAGATTTGATCACGGTTTAGCAGGCCAACTGGATTTGGAAAGAATTCCAGAAATCTGATATTCAGATCTGCAAAAGATATAGTTGATAATCAGAAATAAAAAATGTTTCATATTCTGACGCTTCATAATCTTCAAACCAAATACTGCACATCTAAAATGTGAACTCGTTTTTATTCTGACACTATTTTAATAATTTTAGTTAAAATGTTTTAGATTATAATTGTTCCCTCTTTAGACCAAGGACATCCATGTGAACAAGATTTCTGTTTTGAAATTATTTTGACAATCATTAAACGAAATGAATCAGATGTGTCTTAAAGTGTCTTTTCCTTTGTGGCACGGTGGTCTGTAGGTAACATTTGGTCAATTATCATGCGGTTGCAGGTTCGACTCTTTGTAACGACCCTAGGCACTTAACTCGCTTCCTTTCAAGCCATGTTCATCTATGAATGTGGACTTGATAATTATTTTCAAGTTCTTACATTGTTCTTGGCACTGATGCTACATTTATGATCAAGTAAAGTGCTGACGACTTGTGCATGGTTGTTCGAAGCCGCCACCATCAGAGCTGTCATCTCCTTCTGCCACAAATTTAAACAAATATTTTCAATAGATACAGGATGCAAGTGAGCATCTTGGACTGTGAACCCAAAGGTCAGGGGGTCAAATCCCCACCAGAAAAGAAATATTTTCAAGACTTCTGTCCCACCTGTGCTCCTAACAAACTTGACTATAAAATGAGTACATCGACCGTACGCTGTCCGTGGGAAGGTCAAGCACCATCATCACAATTGCCAATATCATCATCATCATTATCCTCCTTATCATTGTCGTCATCCTCGTAGCCATGAAATGTAGCACAAACCTCATAGCAGCACTCAATTCTGGAAGTTCAACAAAAACATTATCTGCATTAACGTAATCCTAGTACTTTCACAGTGCCTCTAGGTATCGATCGAGCCTGGCTGTTAAATGAAACCAGCAGACAATCCATGATCCACCCAGTAAAATCCGAGCACAGCACCGCATCGGATCAGCCAACAGGATAACTGCTGTCTGTAAAGGTATTTAGTCACGATGTCAAGGCCAACAGTTACCTGGCGGGGCAGACTTAATAAACTGTTCTCCAGTGGGGACCTGTGCTACAGTTGCAAACACAAGAAAGACTATCCAGGTTTGACTGTATTGTGACATCAACATAAAGCCAGATTTGCTGACAAAAAGCCTCACATAAAACCTTCATGTTCACACAGTATTATCTGAATCAGCTTTAATGATTCATTTTGTGGTTACTTGCGTCTGTACGAGAAAATCTCACAGTCATAAAATAATCATTGTCTGTGATTATACTCCTGCAAACGCACAAAGACTGATTTAGCCCAAACAACGATCCATCTAAGGCACTCCCATCAATACTTCTTCGATCCGTCTACGCGGGGTGTGTTTCATGCCTGCTCCGGTTACACACCAAGCCGACTCTGAGCAGCTTCAACGCATCAGCCCCGTGTTGCTTTTCGTCACTCACTGTTTACATGAAAGTACACTCGGTGTGTACTTGGAGCCGATGTGGGACACTTGCCTTGGAAGCCTGTGTGTTTAATACTCAGAGCAAGTGCCGAGCAAATACAGAGCACACTAATAATAGCTGCCTACCGTATTCTCTGCGTTTGGGTCGGCATTGCAGGACAGAAGAATATCAACGATTCTCTGGTGGCCGTTTGCAGCAGCCAAGTAGAGTGCTGTGCATCCATCCTGCAATAGCATCACATAATATTAACAATAATTGGTAAATATAATAATAATATTAATAATTAAATGTATTTTAGTCATTTTGGATGTGATATATCCAGGCATATTTTAATCCTCAGTGATGACTCCTAATTCAGAATGATACAATAATGTTTATGATAAAATACTTGCAGTAGTAGTGGGACTAGTAGTAGCACTAGCAGTAGTAGTCGTGGTGGTGGTGGTGATGGTGGTGGTGATAGCATTAGTAGTACTACAGTAGTAATAATGCGATGTTTCCGGCCCTGGACTCCATCATAGATTGGTCACCTTTTTTGAGCTACAGCCCAGACTGCTGCATAGAGAAAGAGGGCCAAACAAAATACCACACTGCCCCCAGCATACTGCAGTGCTCCCTTGGTCTCTGCAACTCCTGCCCCCTAAAAATCATCAGTCAAGAAAGCCTTGCTTTTATCAACGGCCTTCCAGCGATATCTGGCCTACATTTCTATTCAGATGCCTTTACATAGATATCTAGCTACACCAGCTATTCAACGCATGTCACAGACACACACCAATGTGCATTAAATTAAATGTATGCATGGATATGCTTATGTATGTGTATGTATATGTCTGTCTGCCTGCCTGCCTGCCTGCCTGTCTGTCTGTCTGTCTGTCTGTACCACTAAATGCGATAGCGCCACTGAAATAAAGCATCAGTCATCAATCAATGGTTGCTGTTAATTGAAACGGTTAGGCAAGCAATAGTCGGGGACCCAGTCAGTCTAGTCGTGATCCAGCAGAGCAACTCATTTCTCTCCGCCTGACTGTGTTTTTGTTTGTATGCCTGTTGTGTGTTTGTTTGTATGCCTGTTGACAGACAGACAGACAGATAGACAGTGCTTCAAAATAATAATGATGAAAACAACACAAACAGTTAGGTGATGGACACACAGCCTGTTATGAAATTCACAACACACAACACTGACATCATGATGAAACGTTGCCATCAGATGCTAGACATAACAGAGTTCTTAATCACTGCCAATTGTCTACTTTTAAAAGGAAAGGCAATGATCTTTTTCAAAGTTATCTCAGATTAAGCACCACCTCAGCACTGTGTTGTCTTAACACCCAGGATTCTAACCTGGCACTGAAACTGACCAAACAACCCAGTTCTTGTGGATTTGATTTGCTACAGTGCCAGTGATTAAGATGGTTTTTGAGACACAGTTTTTCTGAAGTGCCGAGAAATTTCTAATTTACAATTGTAGTGCATGCCATTGTGACTTTTGGAATTCAACAGAGCCAAACATGATCCAACCTGTCTCACTGGTTTTGCCTTGACTAAGTAAACTTAGATAAATAAACTTAGATTACATACAACTACACAATCAGAAATGATTATACACAGATATATAAATAAAATTGGATTTGGACTTAATATTTATTAACTGGTGTCATTAATATGGTATTTCGGGTCTTAACAAGTTAGCTCTATGTACACGATTACAAAACTTGTGACTTACAGAGTCACGGTCATCAACTTCAACTCCAAATAGCAGCAGCTTCTTTAAGACTTCTTCATGTCCAGACAGAGCTGCAAAATGAACCGCCGTCTGACCTAACTGCAGAAAATAAATGCATGTCACATAAATCTATCAGTACATGACAATATCAGTCTAAGTCATGTTTGTTCAGCCTGTTCACTTTTAGTAACTTCTGAAAAATTTGCTTTTCCAGGAATTTACCAGTAGTGATGTTATGTGATTACCGGTACTTACTTTCATCAACTTTAATCTAATCTGCAGTAATCTAAATGAACTGAATCTACGTTAGTCTAATCTAATCACAAAACAGACTAATATCAGCTCTTAAAACCTCTATGAAAATTTCTGCTTTGTTTACATGTTGAATGAGGTTTCAAACCAGAATCCAGTGTGCGTGAAGAAGACCACACAACCTTTTGACCTCCAGGATCTGATTAGATCTGCAGGATGAAGCCATCCCCAGACGGTGACTGTCTAATCCATCAAAAACACATATTTCTAACACGGGAATTAAGCTTAAGCCCCAGAGTATGTCTTTTCTGATCTGTCATTTCGATGGGGCTCTTTAATACATCAAAGACAAAAGAAGTAGTATAAAAGTCATAGCGCTCTGCTGGTTGGCTGGCTGCCAGAAGTCCTTAGAAGTGGACTCTTAGGACTCACTGATCCATTAAATGAGCTTACACGGCATGGCACTGGCCAAATGGATCGGCAAAAGCCAGTCACTTGAGTGATTCATTTAAATGTTGTGGCTACGAAAAAAGTCACTCAATCAGAATACTGTTGAAACTGAATTCTAAAAGTCTGAGCTCAAACTCAGCCACTGGCCAAATTTAAATCCCCAGTGTCCAGTAATGCATTAGACTTACCGCTCATCCCCTACAGCCTGGTCTTCGCATGTGGCTGTAGTCAGTGAATGTACATGTACAGTGAATGTACACGTGAATGTACAGTGAATGTACATGTGAATGTACATGTGAATGTACATGTGAATGTACAGTGAATGTACAGTACAGTGAATGTACATGTAGAGCGCCCTTTTCAGCCTTGGCCATATTACAATGCTTTATAGATCATCTTATTATTATTGTTATTGTTATAGTTATTATTATTATTACTACAAATACTACTACTACTACTACTACTACTACTACTACTGCAATTATTATTAATAATATTATTAAGGGACTTGTGGATCTTGACTTCATGGTTCTGTCCAATGGTTTATGATCTTGGAATGCAGTTGTGCTTAGAAGCAACTATTGACTGACTGAGGCCTTGTGCATTACAACAGTGGCTCTACAGAAGCTTTCAGATCAGATTAGATCAGATTAGATTAGATCAGATTAGATCAGATTAGACTGGAAAGAACGACAGGAAGTCATCTTAGACATCTGCTCAGCAAGACAAGAAATGCAGAATCACACTAAAGAATTGTTCCACAAAGAGAAATCACTAAAGACAAAAATGTACCCCCCCCTTCTGACAGCCGCCTTATTTAGGCCCACATTGGTCCCACAGCTGGTCACCAGTTGCCGCTGGTGGCACAGCACGCGCAAGGTACGGATCCAGTGAGCGTGCCTGTCTGGGCGACCACTGGGAATGATAGCAACGAGAAATCAATTGCCTCACAAGAAGACAATAGACCTGATACAATGCTGAAGCAGAAGGCAATGGAAAACCATCACAGACTGAAGACCACCATAAATTACATCAATCCAATACCAGTATTTGCTTTTAAACAGAACTGCTCAAAACCTTTGCTTCCCAAGTCCATTCAGCTGTTGTGAATTAAACAGATTTCAATCCGGACACTAACCAACGAGATTTCAAAAGGACCGTTATGGATGCTGTACAATATCATAGAAAACATACCTCTTTCACAGATCCTATCCTGACACCCCTTCCTCCTCTTATCTCTCTCTCCTCTCCAACCCCAAACACCACCACCCGCAGCTGCCACGCTGTCTCTCCGTCTGACTTGGATCTTGACCTGGAACCAAACTCTTTTGCCTATCGATTTTGTTTTCACTGAGCGCCTGTGAATACGCTGGTCCCCACGGCGCGGCTTTCGTTGGGCGCTGTAGAAATCTCGGGATTACGATTATGATTACGATAGATACTGCGCATGTTCCTGGCACATAAGACTCCTAGTGAAGCCGGTTAAATCAGTCAGAGTTAACCGTTATTTTAACCGTTACTGTACGAACAGCACTACATCAAACTGGACAAATACTGCACAGCATTTTGTGGCCTGTCTTCTTGGACAGCCATTGTGCGTTGGTAAAATGCTGCAAACCAAGATTAAGTGGCACCCAGCTGCCTCATCAGTCACACATTATCAGAGTAGGGCACCTTTTAATGCAATTATTCTCCAATGGATATTGTAGCCAGGGGAAGGAAAAGCCTGAAACTAAACAGATGCAATATTCTTAAAAGCTTGCATTGTCCAACGCTTGCACAAGCGAGCTTTATCAACTTAACGACCTCTCTAAATTTACGTAATGCATCAGAACACAGGAAGATGCTCCAAATTCTGTCCAGAGAAGACACGTGTCTGCTCCAACAAAGACGTAACTGACATATCCTAAAGCTCGTTTTCCTTCCAATCATGGAAGGACATCCACAGTAATAATTACATGGATCTGCATCAATGCACGGACCGGACCCAGCAGAACAGACCTACCATATCACATCGAGAGATGCACTATTTTCTTTCTAACAGGCAATGCACACAGACACACGTACACAAACACACACAAACACACACACACCCACACACACACAAACACACACACACACACAGTCTGTTGTTTTCATCCATCACTCCAACCAAACAAGAGATTATAAAATCCTCCAGAGGGCATTTTTTGCATATAAGCTTGCGTCATCACACGAAAATGTTTAACAATCATCGCTGTACGATAACAACAGTTGGGTGTGAACAGCAACAACGTCATTCCACAAGAAATAAACCAGATTCAAAAAAGCAAATCCAAAGAGCAGATAATCAAGAAATTCTTAGCAGTGGCTTAGCATAGGGGAGGGGATCAAGGCAGAGGCTTCCATCCCGGAACCTGGAGAGTGCAGCTTGCACGCACTGAAAAGTTGGGGAAGTCAATTTCATTACACAGAGCAGACTTGCTTTTAAATAATTATGTAAAACAGTTCACTAATTTAGCACGAAAGTACATCTGTGGCACAAACATCGGCCCATCCACAATGATTGGAATTTGAGCCTACAGGGAATCCAAAATTCCATTTGACACAGTTTTTCATCTGCCCATTTTTCATTTGTTCTGAGCTTTTGAATTTGTGAGTTTGTTCATTGTGTTTACTTCCATGAGCCTCTTTTCAACTGTAGACCTGAGTAAACTGACAGTTATTGGTGACAATGATAGAAGACCAATCTGTCTTAATTGTATTCATCCACTCAAGTTGTATGCCTAGCTTTGCATGGGTTTAGAACATAACTACTCGAATAAAGCCAAAACCATCACAATTGTTGCCATTAGTGTTTAGAGAGAAGTTTAAGTAAACTGGAATCATAATTGTAATCATAACCTCGAGATTTCTACAGCATCCAAAGAGAGCTGAGTCATGAGAATCAGCTCATTCACAGGCGCTGTCAAAACAAAATCAATAGGCAGGAAGGGTTTGATTCCAGGTCAAGATCTAAGAGTCAGGCAGGCAGACAGTCAGATGGCTATGGTGGATGCTGTTTGGAGTTGAACTGGAAAGTGAATTAAGGGGAAGACGAAGAATCAGGATAGGATTTGTGGAAGGTGAAAAGGCAGTGAGGTTGGAGAGCACTCAGTTGACACATATGATGGCAACACCTAAACTAAAGCCAATTTACGAAATAAGTAGGTAATAAAATTTATTTATTTCGAAGAAAACATAATTTAAATACTAACCTTGTCCTTTTTGTTGACATCAGCCTTCATGTCGAGCAGTTTTTCTACGGCTTCTTCGTGTCCTTTTTCGGCCGCTAAGTGTAAGGCTGTTTTGTCGTGCTGCAGAATTTTCACAACAATAATTCACTTCGAAGAAAATCTTTCGTGCAGATGACGTTCAAAGGCAGGATCCCAAGGTGCCAGCCATTCCAAACACATAATTAAATTAGTTCCTAGGTCCATCTATCCACGCATCCATCCATCCATCCATCCATCCAGCCAGCCAGCCATCTAGCTAGCTGGCCAGTCATGCATCCATCCATCCAGCCAGCCAGTCATGCATCCATCCATCCACGCATCTATCTATCCATCCATCCACCTAGCAAGCCAAGCAGCCAGCCAGTCATGCATCCATGCATCTAGCCAGCCAGCCAGCCAGCCAGCCAGCCATCTAGCAAACCAGCAAAGCCACCCAGCCGTCCTTGTCTCCCTACGTCAGTCCTTCATCAATACCCTACCCAAGCTAGTCGGTCAGTCAGTCAGTCAGTCAGTCTATAGCACATCACGGCAGTGCTGTACTTTCTGCAAACGGCTGTGTTCTCCATCACTGGATTATCCATTATCTTTATTTATTCTCTCGA
The DNA here is from genome assembly GCA_964023275.1 of Norana najaformis. Taxonomy (NCBI): domain Eukaryota; kingdom Metazoa; phylum Annelida; class Clitellata; order Crassiclitellata; family Hormogastridae; genus Norana; species Norana najaformis. The sequence continues at coordinate 9,186,156 of OZ029923.1, read as the reverse complement.
AAATAGCCGGTAATTTCGCTGGCAGAATGAAAGCACCTGTCATACGTAGGCAGTAACACATTTGTTATAAATCTCCGAGGTGTAACACCTGTAATTAATCATCTGGCCTTGTAATGCCGTCACTACTTATTATTCCAGATTCTGGCCAATGCAATATTTAAAGCTCCCTTCAAAGGCATTAACAGCTGCAAAGCACCTGCTTCTGGCTGTTTTGATTTTCTCCCTGAGAGCTGTCATTCCATCAATCATTCCAGATTTTGACCAGATATCTCTGCACAGTACAAAACCCTAGTGACCTGTATCTCAAACTGTTGCAGCAAATTGGTCACTGTCACTACTTGAAAATTTAGTTTACTCTAATTAACAAAAAGATATTTAAATAGTCTCAGGTAACATAAAAGCACTAATATTTTTGTTCCAGGGGGATCATATGTATCTTGGGTACAACAGCAACAACAACAGCAGCAACAACAACAACAACAATAATGGTCCTATGAACTCAGTTGGGGCCGAATTTGAGCAGGATGTGGAATGCTGCTTTTCATCTACATCAGTCTGGAGAGATACAAGAGACATTCCTTTGTCAGCATCCTTTCTATCTGCATTCAGAGCTGCAACGACATTGCATTTCAAGGTACTTTCTCTGATGTCACTGAGGACAAGGTTTGATTTTCCAGATTCCCCTTACCAGCTTCTAGCATAAATATTTTCTTGTTCCTGAGGTGTTTTTCTTGTTTCTGAGGTGTTACACCTACACTTATCTGGGTAAAAAAAATAATGCTAACAATAAAAATAACAACCTTACCTTTCCCCTGCCAGGACTGAATGAGACAAACCCATTCCGGATGCCACTAATCATCTCCCAATAATTTTTCTCTCCTAAGGAATTATGCTTATAAAAATAATAATGCTAATAAACAGTACCAGTAACTTCCATGATACCAGTGTCTGTTGCAAAAGGCATCAACTGATGGTACGCAAAAGTCAGATTATATTTAATTCAATTTAATTTCCTAAATCAAGTATTTCTAAAATATGCAAAGCAGTGACTGACCTTTTCGGAAATGTTTATATCAAGTCCATCAAAAGAGTCAAAAATAAACTGTATGACTTCATGACGATTGTTTTGAGCAGCACAATGTAAAACATTCATGTTTTGCTGAAATAAAAACTGCACAAAATGAGCATACAACAAGAAGCAACCTGCTTAATTCTGAAAATTGTTTACTGTAGAATTGTTTACCATACCATTAAAGATCATAGTGTGAGTTTGAACATAGTGCCTAAGTAAACCTACTTGTCTAAGTCACTTACCAAAGCACATGTTAAACATATGTGTACATTCTGGGCTGTGCAAGTGACTTAAAAGTATTACCATTCATAGGCTATGATCCTAAAAGGCATGGCTATGAATCTTGAAAACAGCTTAAAAGTGTACCTACCATATTAGTACAAAACACATTAGCACCATTGTTAATCAGAAGTCTAACGGCTTCGGTGTGACCAAACCATGCAGCCCACAAAAGAGCAGTCATTCCATACTGAAACAGTTGTAAACAGAGCACATACCATCAGTTTGTGTAAAATATGCCCTCACTAAACTTAAAGCTATGCCAGTAAAATCTCTGCCAAGACAGACTTTCACATATATGTAACCATGCCTCAGAATATCCTCACAAAGTCAGAAAAGTTAATTTGCAAGAAATGCATTCAGAAGTAGGCTTCAAATGGGTCAAAATGAGTTCTTTCCATATTTATATTCCTTGTTGTGTTAGCAATCAAACTGTAAGTCCTTACACGAAGTTTTGCTAAGTGTTTTTACTTTATTTTTATTATGAAGCCCTATAATAGTAACTTAATTGAACATTTCCCTTGGTGCCCTAATTTGAAGTCTTGTGCATAATTGTTACGCAAATCATGTATGTGTTTATCTTAGCCAGTTGTTTTATGGAGATTTCACTGATAGCATTTCAAAGGCGAATGAATACGCTCCAAGTTACTAAGCTCGTAAACATTCACAACCCCTAAGCACAGAGACTTAGGTCAGGTCAGGTCATAGCTATGGTAAACTTCAACTAGCGATTTCGCAAAAGCTGCGAAGAGACCTACATCTTTAACTTTTTACTGTTTGTGATAGAAACGGTCAATTTTCACCTAATTATTCAGCCAAAAGCTGATCGCCAAATCCCGTCGATTTATGCCTTGTAAATTGGTTGACGATTTTCGTATGGAGCAGAGGCACATATACTATAGTGCTACAAGTCCAACGCTATCGGTCGGGTGAAATTTTACCAACGCGTCAAAGTCGAAATAGGTGCATCTTAGCCGTAGCATAAAACACTAATTCCTTCTTGTGGTAGTCTACAGTGCCTTTTGCCTATAGTTGCATATGTACGTGAATCGCCAACAATATCGCGCTATTGCGGGTTGGATTCTGTATCTAAATAAAGACATGCCTTAAAATCTGTATAAAATAAAGGTACGTTTCAATAAATATAATGTTTCTTAAAAATTAAACAGTCGACTGCTCGCTTTCGTCGGCCCGTTTTTCTTCTGCGCCTTTCGCAAGTCTCACACTAAGTCGACGAGTCCGCGCTTAGTGGGCGCGTTTTTATCCCACTCCCGTTTGTCGGGTCTACATATCATAACACATCAGCGATGAATTTATAATATCTTTGAAGGTAAGCCAGAAACTTCTAGCAGCATATTGTTACATGGGACAGTACAAGCGAGAGAGACAGCAACATTGTCACATACAGAGACACGTACATTGTCAATTAACAAAGGCCCTGGAATATGAACAAAAACCGGGTAATACCCACACTTTAATACAAATGTTAGTAACGTGGGTTTTCTTTTCCATCTCACTGATAGCGCACTGTCTGTCTGTCTGTCTGTCTGTCTGTCTGTCTGTCTGTCTGTCTGTCTGTCTGTCTGTGTCTGTATGTCTGTCAACTTCTGACTTTCAGCTTAAAACCGCGTCTTACATTACCCTATATAAGATAAGATATCAATACACAAACTCACAGACACCCATTTGTAATTTGTAAGTGCACATTTATATAGCGCCTCTTCACGAAAACTCATCAGAGTTCTAAACACAAAAGACACAGCCGAACAGATTGCACACAGAGGCATTCTAACAAAAATTGATTGTTCGTAGTTATTTGAATCAAATGTCTTACATTATCGTAGGTTACAGAGACACTTGCAACAGCAACAAATCACATCAAAGCAGCACCTGCTTGTGCAGAATTAAATGCAGCATCACCTGATGATGAACAGGTCAAGACTGGAACAGAAAAAATCAAACCGACGTGAGCTTGGAATCACGCTGCATTCAGGGCCAGCGCCAGAGTGTTTGGCGCCCTAGGCGAACCTATCGCACTTTTACCGGCGGTAAGTGCGATAACTAATTAATATTAAATTAACTAAGTTAATATAACCTTCACACAGGAATGCAGCCATTTCTTATTTTCGTATAATTCATTTATTAATAAATGGTGGCAAAAAGGCGGCAATGTTTAAAAAATATTTCTTTATGTAGCTTTTCTGCCGCCCCCAAAAATGTGCCGCCCTAGGCGGCCGCCTAGTTCGCCTAGTGGTTAAACCGGCCCTGGTTGCATTGACCACATTACATTAAATGTCCACATACCCCACCAGCTTCTTTTATTAATGAGCTCTGATGACTGCCACACCCCACGGCCGACATAGCTCCACACTACCCACGTTTCAGTCCCCCACAACTTCTGATCGCCAGAATGGACTAGCAGCATCAGCAACCGTTCGCAGCCATCGGATGGCAAATAAAATGGCAAAAGACAAAAAATAAGACCTGGATCCGCAGTTATTTCATCCGAAGAAAACCATAACGTCCGTCTTATATTATCAGTCGCGGACCCAGATGCCCATGGCAACGCATCACCTGAGCACTGGAATAGCAGTAAATGCGACTATTCCATTAGGCTATGCAAAATTCCGCGCTGGGACCGGAAAGTAATCACCTGGAAATGTTACTGCCGCATGGAAACCCAGTAAAACCACCTCTGGCAATCAAAGACTTGACACATCATTCGCAGCCCAGGGCTCACATCAGAAGTTCAAGAGGATAAAAACTCGCCAGGAGTTAAATGCAATGCTAAGCCACTTTGCATAATTAGCGAGTCATGCACTTCACTGGCCAATGGGATTTCAAAAAAGTGAATACTGAAAATTTGTCCTCAACGCAAAGTTATTGCAGAAAGACCATAAAAAGTTCTATACTGCAAAGAAAATTAAAATGCAGTCATGAAATAAAAGATTTAAATTTAGAAATGTTAATTTTTTAAACTGAATTTAAACAACTTTAGTTAACAAACAATGTTTAATTTTAATAAATATTGCAGTTGTGTGGTGCTGTTGAATTTTGGTGAATTACATTATTTTACATGAAAATTATAAAAGAATGTCTTCACAGCCGCAATTTAATTATCACAGCCGAGGTCAAGCAATGCATTTTGTACGCTACATAAATGTTTAAACAAAATCACAAAATTCGATTTGTTATTTAGTGTTATTGGCTGTTAAGAAATTTGGCAAGCTAAATTAGACAAAAGATTAAAGCAATTTTTACATAACAAAGAACTAAATATTCACACAGATTTTTATGTACCGGGTAAGTAGCTATGAAGAGACTTCTACTGGCAAAAAACCCAATAAACTGACTAACAGATCCCATTGATTAGTAGATGACAGTCGTGAAGGCTGCCATTTTTAATCAGTGATAATGAAACGAGCCAAAAATAAATATCATGAATTTAAAATTGCCATTGCATCTTTGCATTAATAAACGAAAAACCTGATCAATAGAAAAAAAATTGAAAGACTAATCAATACATATCCTCAAGAGCATATATTTTAAATATCATTTCAGCAGACGTAAATTCCTCCGTAGGAATCCTGCCATGGAAGGGCACAACGTGACTGTCATTGAGTTATTAAATTGTCTAATGTGGCATTATATTCCTCCGACAGGCAATTCGATAACCCATATCTCTCACAACTTGGAGGACTGCGACTGTACGATACCTACCCCGTTACACCAAGCCACAGGGTTACGCAATGGCTAACGGTGGTGACTCCGATTATCGTGGCTCTTAGGACGTCTATTATTGATCCCAACCAGCTGGCTCAGCTGTAGGCTAATAGGAAAACATTCGAGGCAAACTAATCTTCTTCAAATGCAAACCGTTGAGCCGTAGCGAAGATTAATACTACGTCCGTAAATCATTCGGCCTTTGTCAGTCCACCGATTTCCAACTGACAAAGATAAATCCTCAGTTTTGCCCTTACTTAAACCTAGCGAGAGGGGATGTTTCGAGTACGAGATGATGCGAAGCTGCAATCAAAGTACCTGAGACGCTCGTTGAATGCATTATGCGTAGGCTTTGCAGAAGACAGCAAGACATTTACTGCTGCATTGATGTTTATGATGATGATGATGATGATGATGATGATGATGATGATGATGATGATGATGATGATGATGATGATGATGATGATGATGATGATGATGATGATGATGATGATGATGATGATGATGATGATGTAATAGTGTTAGTAGCAGCAGCAGAGTTGTAGTAGCAGTAATAGTAGTGGTGGTAGTGGTAGTAGTAGTGGTAGTGGTGGGAGTAGTAGTAGTAGTGGGAGTAATAGTAGTAGTAGTATAGTAGTGGTAGTTCTTGTTGTTGTAGAAGTATATAGTAGTAGTAGTAAATGATGATGATGATGGTGATGGTGATATGTTTCCATGTGCACCTGCGAGCGTCATATAATGCATCTTTTCGTGACCTCTGGATGCATATCTTTCGCCATCTGACACGTCAGTCCACATTAAAAGAAATGAATGGCTTTAAATACTAGTCATTCCAGAAGAATGCTGTCTGATTATTCTTACACATCTTGAGCGATTACAGGTTAAAAATAATACTATTTATACACAATATCGAGCTTCAGTTCCGTTACCTTGTCTAGAAGCTCCAGTTCAGCTCCCGCACTTAGCAAAGTCTCGATCACTTCAAGATGGCCATTGGCTGCTGCCCAATGCAACGCCGTTCGGTCAAGCTAAAACAACAAGAGCCGCATCTGTATAAAGGCTGATATCATTTTTAGCAGTAAATAGAAGTAAGGCCAGCACTAGATACCACACGAACTCACCGACACTTCACCTCTTTCAGTTTCTGCGCTGGTCTTTCAGTCAAGACTGAAAACATTTCTTTTTCAAAAATCTTATCCTGATTCTTCCTCTTCCCCTTATCTCTCTTCTCGCTTCAATTTCAAACATCATCCACCGTAGCAGTCCGACTGTCTGAGTGCCAGACTCCTGGATCTTGACCTGGAACCGAACCCTTTTGCCTATAGATTTTGTTTTGACTGAGCGCCTGTGAATAAGCTGGTTCCCGCGACTTAGCTTTTGTTGAGCGCTGTAGAAATCTCGAGATTACGATTACGATTTAAAGCAACTGGCAAGTCACCCGAAGCTGGACTGTACTGGACAAATGACAGTAAAACCTCAAGTGTAAGCATAATTTTTTAAAGTTCTCAATATAAATTACATTTTCATAGCAACAAACATCATAGTGATCCATTCATCACAGAACTGGCGCATTTCCTAATGCAGGAATTATCGGTGACCCTAAGAAATTAATAAATTATATGAAATGAAGTACAAACTGATTCAGCCAACGAATTACATGCAAACTCAACTGGAACAAGTGTTCACAAAGTTTACAGCAATAGCCTGTAGTATTAAGGTAAGCGGAATGAAGCAGTTGGGGAAAGCTGAAGCAAAACTACGTTCACCTATAAATCCAATACTTTCTGTAAACTCTAGAGCAAAGTCATTGTGGGCACCAAACTATTAGGGGAAGATGGGGCACTTGCCCCTTCATGTTATTCACATCTGAACATTTTTCCCCCACATGAGGCTGTGACGGCATGTCCTAGTTTTTATGCTTCACCGACTCCTGCACAAATTTCTGTTAGTGCCGACAGCAATATTGTCGAGTTTGCTGCATTTCAGAGGAAGAAAAGATTGTGAAGTGACATATCTCGAATACCAAACTCATCAGTTAACAGTCAGTCAGCATTAATCGTTCAAGACTTAACTAGATGCCAGAAGCAAACCCACTGAGGAAGACGATGTCTTAAGTTTGCGGGACAAATGCTTTATACGGGAGAAGCTATTTTCCTTCGTATCTGCTACCAAGCAATTATCCTGCTGGCAAACCCAGATAAAAGAAGAAAACCAATTTCTGGCAATGGGTTGCTCAGACTGACGGTGGAAATCGAAAACAGACTTAAAAGCAAAGAAAACATTTCCTGGATGAAATGATTACCCAAAGTAACAGTTATTCCACTGATTCTGTCAGAAAACAAACAAGAAGCAACGGGCAGCTTTAAAAGAACAATAGCCAAAGCAATATTAGAATAAACTGACTTGCAGCTTTGCACAATCAGCTTTTCTGATTATGGTATTCAAAATTCACGCCTTCAATAATTTTCTAATCACATTTTGGAATATCGGACCTTTCTAATTTTCTAATTATAGTCGCTATCATTTTTGAAGCTCGGACCGGGAAGCTACACAACCTAAACACACACCTTTTTAGAACTGTTAGATAGTCTTGTGTCAGCGCTTTTGGGAAGTACCTAAAAGTGCGATATACACCATATATTTTTTTCACATACATACATACATATGTACATACGTACATTATACGTACATGCAGATTTATTTATTACATTTATTTATTTATTAAAAGTAATTTTAACCTCACAATCAGTAAATCTGAATCTGAGGTGCAGAATCTGAATCTATATATATATATATACACATATAGATATAGAATACGTCTATATATAGGCTGCATATGTATACATGTATATATAGACATACATACATTATATATACATACATTACATGCATTGCGTACAAACATCATAATGTTTAGCCATCATGTCACATAAAATTGTTTGATTCCTTAATGGGATTAATATTTCTAATATAATTTCACTCAATAAAACAAAAGTAATCTAGGTTATAGATCGGGATCCTTGTTGCAAGCAAGAAGCAGTTTTAACGCTGAAATTAAATTCTGCCTGTTTTAGAAATCAAAACTCTTTCATGTATCTGCGCTGTGTTTATTGACAGTTCTATTACAATGCAGCTTTTCTGCATATCCCATGAGATCCAAAACTAAATTATTCAAATGTAAAACACAAGTTATCCAAAGAGGTGAAATATAACACAGCCTCACACAAATTAACATCTCACAACACAATAATATGACATGAAATGTTAATGAGATTCATATAACATCATGCGTGCAAGGTCAGGCAGAATAAACGCAGTTGCACGCAGACAGTCTTCAGTGTCATTGAAAGTCGAAATAAGGGGCCTATTTGGTGATACACTGCAGAAAGGCAGATTGCTAATGCGCTTGCTTCTCACTTCTGTCTCTGTGGCACGAATCCTGTTCTCTCTTATAAAACTGAGAGTTCCGTGTCAAGCAACATGTCCATGTTTTGATTGGTTTGTCACATTTGTTCTTCTACCAGAACATCCTTTAACAAAAGGTCCTGCTTCTCGTGATTATTCTTGAAAGACTCATACAATAAATAGACATATACATTGCTTCACCTAACCAGAACTGAAACAATGCACGTTATGATGACGAAAATTGGGACAGGTTGGTTCTGGAGTGTTGGGTCAGCTGTGCAGGGATGAATGGTGACAGTGGATGTAACCTGGAATTGCCATCTTCATAGAAGACAGGAAAAACTTTCTTCTCACTTAATATAATCCTCATTTGAAAAATTGCACCTAACAGCTCGAATTAACCACTATCATTTGCCTCTGGCTGATTTGTGATGTCAGTAATGAATGGTAAAATCAGGGATGGGAGACTCCAGCTGTCTTACCTGAGACTTATATACCAGTTCTCTGCATACAGAATTGATCTGAATAACACTCAATTCATCTGAGAAAAAATTGCAGTAATATCAAATGCATGTGTCACTGATGAAAATAATTAATAAATGTAACAAAAACAGCAAGTAACGACAAGACCATAACAAAAGCAAGTACGGTAGGCTCAAACTCCTAAAAAAGTAAAACACAACAACGGATACTTTCACAGGTATCATGAATAAATGCAGTAACAATAACAATAATACAGCATTGATCTGTATGAAGTGCAATAACAATATTATCAATAATGCCACCTGTAAATACTGCAAGCACAATAACAATGACAGTAATATCACTCTTACACGCAAGCATAATAAAAACGATATCAATAGCATCGCACGCACATCTTAGCGCATTGATTACGATCATATCAAACTAACAAATATCCGCAAATATTTATAAGAAATCACGCTTCATAAAATGAGACTGGCTGGTGGCAAAATGGCAAAATTCAAAGCAAACTTCAGGTGAGCTTGCTGTATCTGGTAACCGGGTTGATTTAATGATAGGAGTGAACTCTTTCTTACCTGATTTCTGGCATTAACATCCACTTTATCGTTGATGAGTTTGCGCACTCGTTCAATGCTGTTCGATCGGCACGCTTCATGCAGACTGAGTTCACTTTTCAGCACTTAAGTCAAACCAAAACAGCATCGTAAAAACTACTATCAAAACAACAAAAACAGCTAAGAGGTCTGGGAAGAAAGGTGATGTATGTAAGTATCTGAACATATATATATATATATATATATATATCCGTTAAGAACCTGATAACGGCACAATCTGTATTGATTACTGTAATATAATGTAAATATAAAAGTAAATTTATGTAGTAACAGTATAAAGAAACTTTTCAACAGTAATCAATGTATTATGATGGCTATGTATGTACCTAGACATTTGTATACAGTGTAGTGCTTTCTGGAACCTTACAAAAGTGTTTTAAATGATGATAATTACGGAGACTACCTTTCGCTTTAAACTGAAAACTTACCTCTTTCAGGCTACTTATGGTTCTTAATGTTTCCTGTTTCAGGCTTCAATGTGCAATCTGTAAGGGGGACATTATCAAATTTCAGTTGTAAGGTATATAATAATGTATAACTCTTTGATAACGTTGCAACGTGATTACAACGAGAACACAAGAGCAGACTTACTGTCGGATGGTTTCATGAGCGTGATGACTGTGGAATCGCTGTTCTGTCTCGGCGTCTTCCACATATCATCTGCCGCTTGGAATATCGACGACGTTCTCGAAAGCGTACTTGACTCCATTCTTTCGCTACTCGTCTTTTCCTGGATTGCACTCATGAGCATGAAACCATGGCAACCAGCATTGCTGGTCGGCAAACACCGGATTCTGTCGCCTGAACGAGGCAACACTCATAAGACAGATTAACAATACATTCAGTTGACACAATAGGCCTACGTTCAGGCCTGTAGCGATTTGATGAATCCTCTCTCAGTAGCAATATTGCTCATCATTATTACAACCACCAGAATGGTTATATATATATAATATTATCATCCGATATGACTGGTGCGTTTTTATCCCAAGTGTGCAACGTAAGATCATCTTCCCCTTCCACTATGAAACTGTCCATTTCAAAGTCCGTTCTAGGTTGGTCCCCCTTCGGTCATTGCAGTTGGAGCCAAAGTTCGGAAGTGTACAAGTCCTAATCCGGCTAATACTCGTTAGATTAGTATTCGGTGGCCTTCCTTCGCAGACTGATCCATTCAGCGGCGTCTGGTCAAGGACGAAGAGCCGCGGGGTCCGCCACCATTTGGTGACGCCAGCCTCGTAGGGGATCTATTATGCAGCACAAGGAATTACGTGTTCAAGGCGCGACAGTCCGCGAAATACTCCAACATGGCTACGCACAGGCTACGACCCACCATGCCTCGATTCACCGGCAACCTGTTTCCATCTCTTCCTCTTTTCGCTCTGTTCCTCCTCTTCCTCCTACTACGCCTACTCCTCTTCCTTCTCTTCCTACTCCTCCTCCTAAGCCACCTCTTCCGCCATGAACGCGGTCGAAGGCTGGGCAGCAACTGACGCCACCCTCGCCTGATTCATCCTATTCAGCATAATACCGACCGCCGCGACATCGCGCCAGATATCCTACCATCGCCCGCCCGCCCGTCTCTCAAGTCCTGCATTTGACTAACTGTTGACACATTGTGACGGAGGCGAAACGAAGCCATGGATGACAGCCGCGTCTCCTCGCATAATTTATTCGGGCATACGCAGAGAAAAAAAAATTATCATACACCCGTATTATAGTTAAAAAATGAATAAAAAGATGTGTTCGGATTAATATTAAGGCTCACGCGGTGAGCTTTGTATGCTGCGCATCGAGAGCGGACTAGCAACGGCGTCTGCTGCTGCTGCTGCTGAACTGTTCACTGCTTGGTTCCTCATCGATTTGTTGTTAATACAGATGCGGCGGCTAGTCCGCGGAGTCTGTACTATAAAGTCGGCAGTTGGACCATCCGATAAACAACTAGCAATCGAGCCGCGTGCTGTGCGCAGTTAATATATACGCATGCGAGTAATGTCCATTCACCCAAACGGTAATTGCCAATTATTACGGCCATGTGTGTCTACGGCCAGTGCTCATTGATGCAGCTGTCATTCGCCAGCGCATGCTAAGCTCCGCATACATAATCTATCTGTAGAAGCGTAATCCAGCTGAATTTAGTTGCTCTCGGGCGATACGATTACGATTTTAGCTGGCGTGTCGTTTAGAGTAGAACGATAGACCTTCATCAAGTATCGTGGGGAAAAGGCCTACGCAGTTCGCTCCAGACCACCATATGACGCCTTTCTGGATCCCTACAGGGCACGGGCTGCGTAGGCCTTTTCCCCACGATACTTGATGTCGGTCTATCGTTCTACTCTAAACGACACGCCAGCTAAAATCGTAATCGTATCGCCCGAGAGCAACTAAATTCAGCTGGATTACGCTTCTACAGATAGATTATGTATGCGGAGCTTAGCATGCGCTGGCGAATGACAGCTACATCAATGAGCACTGGCCGTAGACACACATGGCCGTAATAATTGGCAATTACAGGCTTGAATGCCAAGCCTAAAGGAAACCTTGGATAGGGTATGGTCGGACTGAAACCCTTGGACTCGCCAGTGCGCCTGTGTTGTTGATACAGACTTTGATGATAAAGGTCAGACTGCTGGGAGAAGGATAAAAATCGCTTAAATTGAAAATTAGAAGCCCTGTTCATGTACCGATGTATCCAGAATACGTTGCCAGGCCTCGGTCTGCACACCTGAACTTTTATAAGATGGCATAACCAAACATCAGTCTGGTCTATTATGTATATTGTCTAGAACAGCTGAGTTTAATTTATTGTAATGACTTGGCTATTTGGCGTATTCAGCTCGCCCTTTATGAGTCCCGTGTGTTTTTTATGAAGACTATGACATGATTAAAAATATTGGAAAGGCGAGAGCGCGTACAGCTTTGCTGAGAATGCAAACTAAGCTGCAATGTAACGTAATGCAATTCGCCGAACTTTCTCACTCCCACGCAAAAGCTTCGTTAGAGAAACCAGCTTATTCATCGGCCCTTAGTCAAAGCAAATCCGCAACAGTTGGTTCATTTCAGTGCCACTATGGGGTCGTATTCGTAATCGTAATCCCGAGATTTCTACAGCGCCCAACGAAATCCACGTCACGGGGACCAGCTTATTCACGGGCGCTCAGTCAAAAGAAAATCGATAGGCAAAAGTGTTCGGTTTCAGGTCAAGATCCAAGGGTCAAGCAGAGAGACAGCGTGGCAGCTACGGTGGGTGATGTTTGGGATTGGAGCGGAAAGAGGAAGAAGAGGAGTCAGGATAGGATCTGTGAAAGAGAAATGCCAAGGTGGATGAAAAGGAAAAACCATCGAGGAGGCGAGAAGTGGAAAACTGACTATGGAGAACAAGTCTTCCAGAAGAACGGCGGAGGAATTCAAATATATTTATGCTGGGTTTTATCTTCATATTCCTCACCCGAACATCAAACGCAGCACGAAAGCGCGCATTGAAATAATGAACTTGGAATGGTATATTGGATTTAAGGAGGAACTCATCGACTAAAATGGTATCCAAGACAGCACACAGTTCGACTCTGCGATCTATGTCGATTTCACAAGACGGCCCTTAATTTAGAGCCCGAGTCGCAGAGTGTAAAGACCCGTCGCGTTAGCTGCTCGGCCACGAATCTGAATCCGGTGTTTGCCAATGTCGGCGGAATGGGTTAGAATTCAGATACTTGCACGTGTGGCATGAAAAAGAGGACAATCTTTCTGGTGATATGAGCTACAAAAACTGGCGAGTTTTGCTCAAATAACTTCCATGCTATTTTACCAAGAAACAACGCCAACAACGTCGACGACAACAATGATGACGACGACTGATGATCGTAATCGTAATCGTAATCTAGAGATTTCTACAGCGCCCAACGAAAGCTAAGTTGCGGAAACCAGCTTATTCACAGGCGCTCAGTCAAAACAAAATCGACAGGCAAAAGGGTTCGGTTCCAGGTCAAGATCCCGGAGTCAGGCAGTCAGATGATGACTTTTAAACAAACCAAAACCACGTGACTGCGTGGTAGGATTGAAACTTTCGGCGTCCTGCTATGCATGCTGAAATTCTTATGATCCGGGTGTCCTGCAGGTTCTGCTCGCACGTGCATAGCATATGTTTCCGTTAATTTGGCTCTGCCTTGGCATAATAGGATGGGTGTGTCTGCACCAACAAGCTCCTATATACATACGTCTACACCGTACTTAATAAGAACTATATTTCGTTTAGCTGAAGCTGTGGAGGAGGTAGCGATAATGGGGTAGCTGAAAGTTTGTGGCTGGATACAAGGTCTAGACCGCCTTGGTAGATCACGCTGTTGGCAACAAATGAGTAGGCTGATGGGAGCGGAGACACATGATACATCGCAACAGCGCGGCACAGTAATTACTTCACAGGTCTAAATGGATATTTTCAGGGTTTGGCCCGAAGGATGAGATAATTAATATACAATGCGCTGAAGATGAGAAGATCTTTTATTTTATTTAACCAATTTTTTCCAATTTCTTGTAGGCCTATTGCTATATCGTGTCCATTCTAATGACACGCTTCGATGACTTTCACGGTACATGGGCATCGGATATGCTATACATATATAATATATTTATACGTAGAAGAAGAACGCGAAGAAGAACACGAAAGAACGCGAAGAACGCGAAGAAGAAGAAGAAAATAAGAAAGAGAAGAAAATAAGAAGAAGAAGAAGAAGAAGAAGAAGAAGAAGAAGAAGAAGAAGAAGAAGAAGAAAAAGAAGAAGAAGAAGAAGAAGAAGAAAAAGAAGAAGAAGAAGAAGAAGAAGAAGAAGAAAATAATTTGAGTGGTGAACGTTTCAAAGTAACCGATTGCCCTGTTTACGTAAATGACGAAAATCCAGTTTCAACTGGTTGTGTTGCTCCTTCGCAAACTCTCAATCACGTGAACGACCAACCATTTCATCGTTAAATGTAAATGCAAATGTAAATCTCCGAAATTTCTCAGGCTGCACTAAAGCCACGTCAGGGAAACCAGCTTAAACACTGGCGCTATATCAAATCAAGTTCTCAAGATCCAGGTTATTTAGGCGGTTTCGGTGCTGATCGGAATGAGGTGGCGGGGTGAGGCCGGGCAGACAGCATAACGCTACAGTGGAAATCGTTGGTGATAATTGCCATACGTTGGTGTCTGAAGTTAACGATTGTAATCGTAATCCAAAGATTTCAACAGCGCCCAAAAAGCTAAGTAATCGTAATCGTATTCGTACTCCCGAGATTTTTACAGCGCCCAACGAAAGCCACGTCACGGGGACCAGCTTATTCACAGGCGCTCAGCCAAAAGAAAATCGATAGGCAAAAAGGCTCGGTTCCAGATCAAGATTCAAAAGTCAGACAGAGAGACAGCGTGGCAGCTACGGTGGGTGATGTTTGGGATTGGAGCGGAAAGGGCGATAAGAGGAAGAAGGGGAGTCAGGATAGGATCTGTGAAAGAGGAATGTTTTGAGATTTGAGTGAAAGACTAATACAGAAAGTCGCCGGAACCAGATTATTCACAGGCACTCAGTCAAAAGGAATATTAGTTGACGCTCCAGTAGGTATGAATGCCTCTCGAAGTAAGGCACTCAAGGCACTGCTCTCCTTAAGCATATCACGATATCACACGCAAACAGGTTTATAGGGCCACTCATAAGAAGAGACGAGAGAATTAAGATATAAACATTATTTCGGCGCAAAAACTGGCAGCATGCAAGCATACAGAACACAAATACAAAAAAGCTAAACTACAAACTAACTAAGAGATTTAATTTTAACTAAGAGAATAATTTATGCAAGTTCTTCTGCACTAAACCAAGTCAAAGGATAGAAGAAATCCCGGCGATCTTCAGAGTCCAGCTAGGGCATTTTTTAGATTCGCATGCAATCAGAGATGATACAAAGACTCAAGACTATCTGAAAACTGTTTACGGAGGTTATTACGATGTTTGCGCTTGTAATGCGCTCCAGCACACCTCATCTGGGTCACCTATACATACATATCTATGTATATAATTACAAGTTGTTACCGCCTCTGTACAGAACCCTGCAGCTGTCTTAGCGTCCAACAAGCCCTCAAGCAACACCATCATCACTACTCCCAACACCATCACTACCACCCTCAGCAGCAGCAGCTGACCCTTTGGCGGTGATACGGCAAAAGCAGCAGTAGCAACAGCTTTATTTGAGCCTAAGTGTAGGAAGAGTATAGCCACGCAACCGGGCCATATACCAGCAACATTTTATGGAGATGCGTAAGTACATTAGTTGTTTTTGCACCGGATAACACTTTCGCCGACTACTTATTCACCAGCCTGGCGTAAGGGGAGCTCAGACCAGACTACACGTTGACGAACGTTACGCCTCGATAGTAATTGTTTTCTTGTTCAAATCGAGTTGCGAGTTGATACCATCAACGTTTAAGATTTGCGATTTCTCTAAAATGGGAAAAGAAGTCAGCTGGGCCGCTGCCGTGTTACTTCTGATGTGCGCGACCAGGATTTCAGGTATCTGGACAAACGAATTAATTTCTTCTTTGCATCTTCTATATACCTGTAGGCAACAGACCTTGTTTGGTCACCTTCCATGCAGTATGAAAAGCCTCCCTACGCAATGCATGCCATACCAGTTAATTCTTAGATAATGCAGGAGCATCTTTCGTCCTCTAAAAAGTGGGTTGTGATGGCGCCCGGGGTAAGGTATCGTTTGCGTCCCACCCGAGTCCACTAAAACATTGAAAGGCAAAATGATTGACAACTTGTATCGATGTTGCTATTTAGTACAGAAAGAGAGAAATAACAGAAAACTATAAAATCAAATAATTTTGAAAATATAAAAATCACAATGAATTTCACTGAAGCCAAAATACATGATTCTTTAAAAAGTGTTTCTATACGATTAATTTTTCTGGCGTTACTGCTGCTAATTCGTCAATGGCTGCCTATAATTTTTACAAGGGTGCTTCTGGTGCCTCCAGGCCGGCACCCTGGGACAGCTGTCACATTCCGATGGCGGATCTTGGGGGCTAGTATGTCTAATATGTATATATATACTACATTCTTACTTCTCTCTTTGGAGTAGATCCAAAAACTTATTTCCTTTAACCTCCCCACCCTTAATCCTGAACGCTATGAAGACCCAGTAGGGCCTATTGTTGTATTGGGCTGTATCTACTGAATTGGAGTGATAGAGCGACGAGATTGAGTCTTGTGTTGGCTTGATCTCCCTCACCTGTGTAAGATGTAGCCTATAAATGTCCCAGTAGGCCTATATAAATTATTGAAATTTGACTGCAGTGCAGTCCCAGGCCTGGATAAAGGAGAGGGCGACGCTAATCATCTTCGTTATGTTACGGCGTCGTTAAACAAAAACTACCTACTGCGATGCAATCTGTGTAAGTCCGTGTGGAAATTGTTTTGGAACTGGCGAAGTATATACACAAATCAGGGGTTCAGAAGCGAAACTAAGGGATAGAACTGAGAAAGCAAACAAGTGCAGTCGTGCTTTATTTCATTTTGGAACTGGGTCAAAAGAGAGCAACCTGCAGGGTGCAGAACCATCACCAGCGCTATCAGTTGAAAGTCTACAGAATGCGGATGCAGAAATAATCCGTGATGCTAATGCCGCTGTAATGCCTATTTCATGAGACTGATGTGATGGGGTTAAGTAGCCTTCTAGATGATGAATTATAAACATGTGCAAGATATAATTAGCTGATAAAATTAATTTGCAGCAGGAGATATCATTCAAATTCTTTTTAAAGGTTCGCCTATAAGAACATAAATCTGTTAGCAGGACACATGGGAAGTAGTAAACACATTTGTTTACATGACTCTATAGGTATTAGTTGCGTTATATTAGATTTTTTTTTTAAAATTCGATTTAATTATGGGGCCTTCGATTCTCCTGTCCGGATTTTTATCTTCTAAATACTGTCATTATGTAGTTTAGTGTAAAAGGTTTAAGCTTTTATTAAGTTGTGCAGCACATCGTGTATCAAGTTGCAAAATATGAACTAGAATACAATGCAAAAACCTAAAAATACTACAAGAAAAATATCCCAAAATGATGTATTTTCTTTTTCAAAAAACCCTTTTGTTTCAGGAGTAAACCTCTGGACCCCACTGGGGCTCCGCCCAAGACCCTGTATAGGCTCATTCTCTGCGCTGGCCATGTGACCCCTCCGGTGCTGAAATCTTGGATCCTCCCTTATTCCCTCCTGCCCTCCCTTCGCTACACCAGTGGCATGATGATGAGGAGGAGCAGGAGGAGGAGAAGAAGAAAGAGGAGGAGGAGGAGAAAGAGGAGACTGAGGATGATGATGTTGATGATGATGATGATGATAATAATAATAATGATGATGATGATAATGATGATGATGATGATAATAATAATAGTAATAAAATCAGTTGTTAACTTATATGGCGCTAGTACGTGTCAGTTGAGTCAGAGATCTAAATGTCAACCATGGACCATGTGAGCCAGCAGAAATTTATTCAGGAAGACCCAACAATTAAATCAGGACACCATCGACGTCATCACTGGCCTGATTTCCGCTAAACTGTTCATAACGTGGAGTACTGGAGGGACAAATGCCCCTTGGCCACAGGGAGACCATCTATGGATTACTACTACTACAACGACGACGACGATGATGACTACTACTACTACTACTACTACTACTACTACTACTACTACTACTACTACTACTACTACTACTACTACTACTACTACTAGTTTTATGCATTTATTATGCGTCATGCACTATCTAATGGCAAAGCATCATTCGATGGCGCTGAGCAACTGTGTGTGATGGACTTGCCCAAGATCCCTACAGTCATCGTCTCACAAGAGGCTCGAACCAGCTTACAAGTGTAACACACGATAGGTAGCCTTTGTGTACATCAAGACTCTTAATGTAGCGTCTTTTAGAGACTCTCAAAGCGTTGTGTGGACTAGACCGTCTAAAAAGAATCTTGAGTATAGAGATCTAAATAACTCCAGAAACTAAAGGCGTTCACGGTTGCATTCAGTCAGACATTTGTGTAGTCTGGACATAGATCTACTGTTTCCAGAAATAGATGTATCAAGCTCTACGAAGAGCTACAGTCTTTTCCTGGAATGAGAATTATTATATCTACGGATGGGCCAACTCCTGCATTTGCCAACTGTTATTCGTTTTATGACAGTCTCTCTAACTGCAACTGAAGCCAAGGGTTGATTCTATCTGCGGCATAATATTTCTGGGACTTCGTCATAAACGTCGCGTTTTATCGTTCATGGTAATTCATACCATGCGCATTTCTCTACTTTTTAAAGGTTTATCTGTTCTGGAAATCAGGCCGATGTGCGGAAAAACATGTTCACATAATTATATAGCTCATAATATGTAGGCTGTTTCGCTTGCAAATAGCTTAGGAAATAAAATGTCTACCTAACGAACACTTATTTTTAGACAACCTGCAAAAGTATATATATATGTGCATATATATGTGCATATATATATATATATGCAAGTATATAAGAGGAGTTGTTTCGTGGGATTCAACATTGCCTCTATAGGCCTGTAGTTCTTCAACGCGATATATATACTCGGTCGAAATCATCTTCCCTCATGCCATTAATAATTCCAATGTTTTCTCTTGATTTTTCTAGACATTTGGCAGCCGATGACCTTGGTATTGAAGCTAACTTAGGCTCGATACCAAGACCATATAATAATAATAATAATAATAATAATAATAATAATAATAATAATAATAATAATAATAATAATAATAATAATAATAATTTTTTCAGTTCCTGAGGGATTATACTTACCTCGGGCAAAAATAATAATAATAATAAAATAATAATAATAATTATTATTATTATTTTATTATTATTATTAATAGTAACATATATAAATATATTTTCATTGATAGATCGAAGAGTATACAGAGGGGCAAGTGGTATATATATATATATATATATATATATATATATATATATATATATATATAGTAGTCATGAACTGATACTCTTTACAACCTGAGAGGTATACAGTGTTAACTCGCCCAAGTCACACGTATATATAGGCGTATGGCTACAGGCATTTGAGCCTAAGTTCGGGTCGGGAACAAGTCTATTACTTCCACCCACCACCACCCCAGACTGAGATGGAGGGGGGGCCATGACCAGTTGGGTCCGTTTCGATCGACCCTTGTATCTATAGATTATATGCTCATCAATCATACAGCTGTTACTTAATAGTCGGGAATGGACTACCTGGAATCTCATACAGGCTGTATGTCGAAAGCGATCGAGAAATAGTAAGCCTGTAGCTCTGACTGGAGATATGGCGCTGCTTGGAAGCGTCATAAATCAGCCAGAGCTGCAATCCATCTTCGAGTAAGGCCACTCCACCGATGCTGCCTGTGGCAGCTGTTTTCGGATTTCCTCATAACCATTAACTCTAGACAAAATATGAGCCTATCAGAGGGGAAGCAAGGCCATTTGTCCCAGGCCTGTCACAGAGGAGAGGCCCCAGATTTTGAAAAAAGTCTTAATGTAATAATTAGTAATATTTATTTCTCCTTTTTGTATTATAATTCACGACTCCGGTTTAGTAGGTTATGATGTGCATGCTTCGAGATTGGGGCCTCGAATTTGGGTCTCTCTAAATCTCTGAAAGGCCCTGCTTGACGCTGCTCGATTTCCTTGATCTAAGCGAAGCGTTCGACACCGTTGACCATTAGTTCGAATTACATATTGCTCACTCGCCCGAGCACATGCATGCATACATACATTGTCCTGCAAACATACAGTACATACATACATACATTGGCCTACAAACATACAGTACATACATAGATAGGTAGATCGAAGGCCTACATTGTCTATATGCATGTATGTCTATGTTGTTTGTGCGCAGGGAATGTAGTCATTGTCCAACCGGTGAATAAGACGATATATGTATTCGAAAGAAATGATGTGGTATTCGAATGCCAGCATCCACCGAACGACTCAGTGGAGTGGTACAGAAGTGGAATGAGGATTCTGAACACGACCTTCGACGCCGAACGTTTCAGCATCGAAAGAGACGACAGTAAGGCTGCTGATGGAAAAGTCATCAGTCGCCTGACTGTCAGCAGCATCAGCCGAACTGAAGGGGGTTCTTACAGGTGCAGCAATGCAGACCTTGAGAAGGCTCTGTTTGAAGACGGGCAGTCGGATGACGTCACTGTCTTGGTCATCAAAGTTAGCGCAGGTGCTTCGACGAATGTTTAGGGCTAACGGTCACGGGCTTTTTATCTCAGAAAATTGGGCATGTATGTGTATGTAGGTATGCATATATGTATGTAAGTGTATATATATGCATGTATGTATGTATGTGTATATGTATGTATGTAGGTATGTATGTACGTGTATATGTATGCATGCATGTATGTATGTATGTAAGTGTATATATATGCATGTATGTATGTATGTGTATATGTATGTATGTAGGTATGTATGTACGTGTATATGTATGTATGTATGCATGTATGTATGCATGTATGTATGTATGCATGTATGTATGTATGTATGTATCTTTGGGTACGGGTCTGTTGGCTGAGCCATGATGCAGAACTGTCAAGGGCTCTCGAACATTCTATTCCGCTATTCCCGCTGCCCCAAAGAACGAATCTTTCTTAAAAGCTCGAACTGTTTTCCTTCCTTCAGGATACGCCTCAAAACTTACTTTTTCTCACTGACCTTACGCATTCCGGATATCTAACTGCATTTCGCCTGGCCACTGAATAATCGCGCCTGAGATTCGCATTTCTCACTTTGGGAACTTTAAAAAATTTATGAATAATGATAATGTGTAGACCAGTATGTCTACCTGCGTGCATGCATGTAATTGTAAAATAAATGTAAATGTACAACTTTTCTCTAGCGACCGTATGGCCTCCACCCTGCTCATTTTGCAATAAATTAATCGGATGAGATCCTCCACCACCGCTGCCCCTTTGAATGAAAGCCACGCCATTTAAGGTTCCCGTGTACGGATCGTGCTAACCCGAGATTCAAATCTCTGAAACAAGCCACGACCAGGATGCGAACCGGTATCCTACGCTCATGAGTAGGCCTATATATTTTGAGACGTTCTTTATCCTAGACAAACGTTCGTTATATATATATATATATGTCTGGTATAAACATGCATGTGTAGTTTACATAATTTTATATAGCTCATTTACATTAACCAATAAATTTTGTGGTCTTTGCTGCATTAACAGGTATTCATATCGCAGGGCCGGCGAATGATACGGTTAATGAGGGAGACGATCTAGTGCTCTTCTGCACGGGCGATATATCAGCCGAATTGGTCTGGCATTTCAATGGCGAACTCTTGAGAAGGGACCCTTACGGACACGTGATCATTACGGCTGAGGAGAACACAGACATTGGGCGCAGGAGGTTGGCACTTACCCGAAGCAGAGCAACCCCTGAATACGAGGGACTGTACACTTGCCACGACCAAGTTAACAGGAAGCAAGGATCCATTCTCATCCAGGTTGCCGAGACAGGTTAGCACGCCTTTACTACATTTAAGTAAAGTAACGTAAAGTGTCCCATATCCCACAAGTGAGACGTAGGGGAGACGCTCATCTCCTTTTCTTTAGGCCCTTGAGTCGGCAATAGACGAATCCCAAGGTCCTGGACATGGGGCCAATTCATCGCAGGGCTTGCCGTTTACTTCCCAGCTTACCCTTGTACCATATTATACTGCTTGTTGACAGAGGCACGGTGTGCGCAAACAACTTGGCCATGTTCGTTACACGGAGTCGAATCCTCAACCGCATGATCACTGACCAAACGTGTTACCGATAGAGCACTATGCCGCAATTCATACAGCAAGGCTAAAATAATTACAAGACATTAACTATCGCTTTATAGAAACGGCCTCAATGTGAAAATTAGTGACGAATGATGGACAGGATCCTGTTTATAAAAGAACTACGCCTCAAATTCACTTTTTAAAAGCATGCAAAATATGCATACACACACTTGCATTAACCATTAGATCTCTCTATATACATAATATTAACCAATAAATCTCTTTATATAACATTAACGAAAAACTCGCTCTAAATTTAACTATTAAACTATTTATTAAGTAATAAATCTCTCTCTATGTATACAGCATATATGCATATTATACGTAGTCCCACATATACTTATATTAACCAATAAATTATGTTCGTTGCTCTACCAACAACGATCCATCTCGAGAGCCCGGCGACTGATACCTTAACTCCGGAAGAAGTAGACCTGTGTATGTCATGAAATGTAAATGAAGCACACCTTTTCCAATAGCGAACGTATGGCCTCAACTCTGCTCATTTTTCAATGAATTTATCGGGTGAGATCCTTCATCACCGCTACCCATCTGAATTGGCGCTACGCTATTTAAGGTCTATGGTATACGGACCGTGCTAACCCGAGATTAAAATCTAAGAAATATAGCCACTGTCGGTAAGCGAACCGGCATCCTCACGCACAGAGGCGCCTTGACGTACGCTTTAATCAGTGTAGCTATCCAGGCCAATAATGTTCAGGCAGGCATAGGTTTCTGTGAAACTCGAGTGTTGTCTGTTCAGGGAACGTGGTCATCGTTCACCCAGTTAATAAGACCATAACGGTGCCCGAGGGAAGTGATGTGGTCCTCGAATGTCAACACCCGCCGAGCGAATCAGTGGAGTGGTTCATGAGCGGCATGAGGGTCTCGAATGCCTCATTCGACCCCAAGCGTTTCAGCATCCGAACGGATGGGGCAACCACCAGTTTCCTCACGATCAGCCGCATCAACAGAACGGAGTTCGGGGTCTATAAGTGCAGCAACGCAAACCTTGAGAAGGCTCTGTTCAGAGAAGGGCAGTCGGATGCCGTCAATGTCAGGGTCATCAACATCAACGCAGGTGCTCTGACAAATTTTTCTAGCTCTCACTAGCACTCACACGAGGCATAGCTGTTTCAAGCTTAAGGCCGCCGTTCACGTTATTTGATTATATATACATATAAATATATAATTATATATATGTATTTTATATACTATATATGTGTGTGTGTTCGTCTAGGGCATTTTAGAATTTTTAAAAAGATATATATATATATCTTTTTAAAAGCGTATGAGCATGTATTCGTCTACAGCATTTTTAGAAATTTTAAAAAGAGAGATATATATATATCTTTTTAAAAATTCTGAATATGCCCTAGACGAATACATGTTCATACACTCATATAATACAGCATGTATGTGCACAAAAAAACGTAGATACACACACCCATACACCCATGCATGCATATATTTGTACACACCTACATGCATACCAACATGTATACATAGTACGTAGGTGCATGCATGCATAAGTACATACATTAATTGTCAATGTCTGTGTTCTTTGCTGCAAATGTAGTGGTTCGTATCGAGGGCCCTGCGAATGGGGTCGTTACTCTGGGACATAATCTGTTGCTAATCTGTACTGGCGACATAACATCCGAATTGATCTGGCATTTCAAGGACGATCTCCTCACGCCTGACCTTCACGGGGAGCTGGTTATCACGCCCGAGGAAAACAGAGATCTGGGACATAGAAGGCTAGCTCTGACACGTAGTACAGTAACCGCTGACCACGAGGGACCTTACAAATGCTACGACCGATTTAACAAGAAGCATGATTCTGTTTTCATCAAAGTGGCTCCGTCAGGTCAGAACGTCTAAATTTAAAACCGGAAGATGTTCTAAAAATTGATTCAAAATGAAAATTTTGGGATCAACGATGGAATAATATATAGGCCTTGCAATACAAAAGCCGTCGGGTTTTAGTATGGACATTGCCTAAACAGTGGCGTATACGCGACTTTTTTAGCCCAGGTTGGTCCGGTACCTGTGGGAAAAAAGAGGGTGTACCTAACGAACGCTGGTATGCTATTAGGTATTTCTAGACAACCTGCAAAAGTATATAGCCTATACATGCACATATATTCATATAATTATATATGCAAGTATGTAAAAGGAGTTGTCAGATTGAACCTCTTCGGTTCAATCCGACTAAATGACTTCTACAGCGCCGCTATGGCGCACAATGAATGAATCGGTGAACGATTAAAGTAAACCTGTTGTCAAAATTCGTAATCTGTTGAAAGTTCAGTTGAAAATAACTAGGTTCTAGAAACCACAAGTCAGGCTACGGTGGGTAAGTAAGTTCAAGCAAAATTATTATTGCTACTGACAACATGCAAACAACGTAGTCAACAATAACAACGAAAAACATTTACAATAGCAACGTACCACTATACTTCAAAGTTTGAATTGGCCTAAAATGATAAACTATCACAATTTGTCTCTGTTACAGATGGCAGCAGTAAAGTTCAGTTCTCGTCAACTTTACTGGCAATGACCGTCTTCACAGCAGCAATCGCGTTGGCCATGTCCGTTTAGGCTCATGATAATAAGCCTGCAAGTATGGAAGGTGTAGCCTATGGCTGTAATTAATTAATTAATTAATTAATTAATTAATTAGTATTGCTTCCAGGGAAGGCACGATAAGGTAAAACCAACCAGGGTACGGTAAGTTAATTTCTAATTATAGGCCTATTAAGTGCTAAGATACTATAGCATAAACTAGATTATTGCATTCTTCATAGTCGCGGCCGTTGTAGGCCTACATTTATGCCCAGTCTTTAATCTGAATCTGAGCAAGACAAAAGCGATCCAGCAAACTGGATCAGGTCTTAAAGACAATTGAATTATATGCCTTAGGCTAAATAAAGTTGACCCACAATTATATGCAGCACTTTCTGATCAACGTAGCTTTTAATAGGCCATATCTGTATTATATATTTAATATATAATAATGTACACGGTTTTATACAGCCAACGTCGATCCTGCTCATTTTGCAAAGAACTAATCGGGTGAGATACTTCACCACCGCTGCCCTTAAAGCCAGTTTTCAGGGCCTATATGGGAATATTGTCATATGGGCCCATATGGGAATATTGTCATATGGGCTTCATCTGTTCTACATTAGATGTTGCTGTTGTGGTGGCTCGTAAAACATCGATGTGCCGATAGATGGTGTCTGACAGCCTTTTATGTCCGAGGCCTTTTGGAATTATTCCGTCCAATCAGGAATGCTTGCTTTAGACAGGCCTTTGATTAGATATTACGCTTGTACATTGTGCTCTACTTTAAACGTGTATTTTTTGATAACAGCATTTATTTTTGCCTACAAAACTGCCAGACTTTGTCGCTTGTTTGTAATTATCTCAATAAAACAAGAAAGCCTTAAAATAAACGTACCACCCATAATTTATACTGGAATCTAGAAAACGCTATAGAAATTGTCGTACAATAATTCGTGTGGCGTATGTTTGAAAATGCGTTATGGTATGATGTCCGGTGTGCGTCATGGCACGATGAAAACACTGATGAATTCATGGAAACGAGTGACGCATACCTGTTGGTGTTCGCATAACTACGTGTAAACAAACTACCTGAAGTAGATCCATGACAGCCGTTTCGTTCGTCGAGCCCACACTGGGCCCTTAGCTGGACACTAATTTACACCATGGCTTATTGTGGGACCAGTGAACGTGGCTGTCTCTGAAAGTGTAGGGAAACTAGGTGTTCCTCCGCTTTCACTCCTGCGTAACCGGTTCTAGTCGACCTTTTCCATATGAGGAAATTACCAAATCATTTCATGGTTCGCTTTGAGCTGTTCAAGAGTGGTAGATTAAAGACGTAGGGCCTACATGACGAAAGCCTGGAGGAAGCACTAGTTATATATATCCCTACCCTAATTGGCGCATATATGTAGATCAGTTACATAACAATTAGAAGGTCTAAAAGGTGCTACACAAATGTTCAGACACACACACATATACATATATATACATACAGAGGTATGTATGTATGTTGACTTTGACTGAAGCCCTACTGCCGACGGGTCTCCACCCAAATCCACAAATTGCATCCAGTAAAGGGTCTACTGTTTCGATTGTAACTTCGCACTTTGTGAGCACTTGTCGCAAATCAAAGCAGATCTCAGGCCGTGAAGACCATTCACAAATTAGTCTTAATTCACATTCGATGAAATATTTGATTTATTGAAAATGTTACCGAAATTAAAAGATTGTCAGACTGAACAAAGATTTAAGCCAGATATCATGAATAAAAAAAACGACAAATCCTTTAAGATAGGAAGCATTAAGCACTGACATCTGCCATGGGTCAGTTAACCTGGAATTAAGTAAAATTTATTGCACACACAAAATAGCTGAATATTCTTAAAGCAGTTCTGAATATAAATACATAAATCTTCCACTGAAAATCCAAACTGTTCTACGTGATGCAACTCTAGAAATTCTTCAGCTTATCTTAGCATGCACCTCTCTGGATTTACCACATACATGTAGCTAGTTTCGAGCACCTTTGAGAGGTTTTTAATGGGGGCCGTTTTGTTGAAATTGTAACTGTAACAGAACATTTATATATTGCCTCTTACAAATCTCTAAGAAGTGGTCTTTACATGGCTTTGAAAGCGATGGAAAAAGTGTGTATCGCACCAAACTACCATGACTGTTGCACAGCAACATTTCTGTAGAATCACAAAAATCCAGAACAGTACACACAAATTCAATACCATGCAATGCAATACAGTACCAGAAATACTGTACAATAAGCCTGCGTGCAATTGGTTTTTCAATCCTTGAAATCTTGAATGACTTGGTTCTGTAAGGAATGAAGAACATGAAAATCAGAAGTTATCATATGAATGCTACGAGCCAATGCCCTATAGAATTCATGACTTGCAAAGTTCAGATAAGAAAAAGTGATTCAGCTGTTGAAGAAGAAAGAACAGACAGAATAAGAAGCAGTCAACCATCAGCCTTACAGTTGCAGAGTGAACGGGACTGAGAGAACTTCGAACTTCTCAACTTCAAAATCAACCCCAATCGCCGCTTTGTAGTCACGATCAAAAGTATCAGAAAAAACCTATGACAAACACGTAACGTCAATACTATAGCGCACATTTTAAGTAAAAAATGAAATATAATGAACCAGATAGCCTGCTACTTCTCATACAGACCTCTATTAAACATTTATGTTTTTGAAGATTCGCTTTAGATAAACTTTTATGCGTATTCCATGTTTCATCTGCAACAGTATTTAATTTAATTTTATCTCTGTAGTAACAGTAGCAACTGGGTTACAACATAATGGCCAACTAAATAAAAATAATATATCACTGAAAAGTTTCTTCTCTCAGCATATGTCTTTAAGGGAAACTGCAGAAAAGCATTAAAAATGAAATAAAAATATTGTCTATGTAATTTGGTTCGTTCAGAATAAATGGTGATGAAGGCAGTTTTCACTGCATTTCAATCAACTCAACCAGGTTTATGAATTTTCACTTACCAAAGTCATATGAAATGATTTTACATACCTGTATATCTGAGCGTCTTCAAGTTAAAATAAGTTATAGCTGTTTATAGACAAAAATGGTACCAACAAACTTAACTTTGTACAAAACTTGTTTTAGCCACTTTTTCATCTCCAACTACAACAGCTTTTGCTACTTTTACACTAAAATCAAGTGAATATTATAAATTAAAAATTATGGAGTAAAAGGGCCTCCAATAACGTACATCTAATAAGCTATCAACTAATAGTTAATCAAATTAGCAGAATAATTAATCAGAATAGGTTTAGAAAATATAAGTACAGCACAGAAGGATTTGGGTGCAGATGTCATACCCGATTCAAGCTGTTGTCTGTCTGCAGCTAATATTTAGTGTAAAAAATTATATGCAACAAACTTTGTATAGATGACAAGTGAAATTAATCCGTGCAGTTAACGCAAAGCACAACAGGTAACACATGATTAGAGTCCCTGCTAATTGCCGTAGCACACTGTGAAGTACTACAAGTTACAAGACCAAGTAACTAATACTAATAATAATCTAAGAGCTTCTACAGCTCAACGCATCAGTCGATGGTCGCTGCTAAGCAAAATCATTATTTAAGCCAAAATCCACGGTGAGCCCAAAAGTTCAAGAGTACAAAAGCTGTTGGAAAATTAATCACCTATGCCTGCATTAACTTACAAAGCACCTTTAATCAGCGATTAGCAGAAAAACAATGGTAACACAACAGAACACTTATTACCTTTACAGGTGTAGGCCTATAGGTGTCGTGCCCCTCCAAGAGAGACTCGAAATAGGCGCTCCTCATCTAACAACACAGTGCTACGATCAAACCAAATGGTTTTCAACCCTAACCCTTATGAAATAGAGGCAAAGAAAGACCAATGAGCTCATGTCGTAGATTTTCATGGGCAACATATTCCAGAAAGTTGAATTAAAGTTATTTATTGAAGTTAATAACATTATTAGATTAATAACTTCAGGCTTCCTCGGTCCGCCTTTGAGATAGAAACTGCTAAATTTATGCCTGATATGCAAACCTGAAGAACTTACCCCAGAATACGAGAAGTAGCCTCACGAACCTTTGCATTGAAATTAATACTTTTATATGGTGTCACAGAAGCTCGAAAGGCCTACAATTATTATAAGGCCTATTTCAATCATAACTGTACAATAATATGCACCTCTGCACAAGCGATTCTTTGAAATTTCAATTTTGGGATCTGGTAGCGCGTAGAGTCCACTATTTGGCCTACGACTACAATTCCGTTAAGTCTGATCACTGGTGTAACAAATGAGCCCGCCTATTTGGCCGAAACACTTAGGCCTACGTAACTGTTATTTGGGTCCGGCAACTGCGGGGCCCGGGCCAAAATCTACACGGATATAAACACGATCTGAGTCTCCTATCCACCTTCTGTCTCTGGTCTTCGGGCAACTTGACATCGCATCTCTGGACAACCCCACTGACTTGACGCAGCACTCGTGAATAAGCTGGTGCCCTGCGCTTAGCTTTAAAGTAGGCGCTTAGCTTTAAAATAGCGCTTAAGAAATTTCGAGTTTACGATTACGATTGCGAGTAATCCAAAAGGGGGTCGAATCTGAATATACTCCACTGGGTTTAATCCGGAGGCTACACGCCCACTGGTGACTCGAGGTCTGTTCCTAGTACAGGCCTAATAATGAGGAACATACACTTTTTCGAAGAAGGCTCAAACGAGCAATTTACTCCTAAGTTGTGCACTTCTTAAGCATATAACAGCCTACATGTTGCAGGCATATTATAGGGATTTCTATGTGAATGAATATAATAGGCCTATCTGTGAGTGAAACTAACATTTTGATACTTGCAGTCTGCGTGCACCGGTTTTTTCGGTTTTTAATCTTTGGTATTCGGTATTTTTGTGAATACCGTCTTTGGTGACATTTTTGATTCTTCTGAAAATCGCGATATCGGTTGGATTATCGCTTAAACCAACCCACAAATCACCAATGCATACGCTTTTCTTCCCGAGTCAAAGTAGGCCTACACCGTGCTGCTACACACACTCCACGCTATGGCCTTACAAGTCGCTGCCATGTAGGCCTATCCTTTACTCGCTCTTTTTCAAGATGGCGGCGTACACGTGGCGTGAAGGCTACGTGAAACTTGATTTTGGATGAAACGCGATCATTTGGGCAACTCTCCCTTGACCACCCTTGTATGCCACTATAAGGTGCCCGGGCCACTGTTGAACCGAACCTGGCCTTACCTGCTATCGAATTTATTTTGACTGAGTGCCTTTGAATAAGCTGGTTCCCGCGTATTAGCTTTCTCTGGACGCTGTTAATATCTTGAGATTATGAATACGATTACAGATCTCATAAATATACTGACGAATGGAATGCTATCATACGTAGCCTACCGTACAAAATATTTAGATGAACTCAGAAAAACTCCAGTAAAGAAACAGACAATTAGGTCTAAAACTTAAGAATAAGCCCTGCTGCTTTTTATTGGCATCTTTTAATACTTCTCATAGAGATTGCAGAAATTAAAGAAGCCGTTAATTAAATTTCCTCTCATGAAGTGCCTATCTGTGTACGCCTACTGGAGAAATCTGTCATTTGCTACCTTTGGGAGGTCGGTAATTATACGATCTTCTCTGATGCTCTGCTTCTGCAACTCGGAATAAGAATGTCCAGACATTCTTTCCAAATAATTAAGGTGCAAGTAATTAGCCAGTTCGAAGCGAATTGTATTTAATTTTGTAGTAATTTAATATAATTTCAGACTTTCATGTTATGTCTCTGTGGTGCTCGATTGTCTAGTGAACAGCGTGCTGGATTGACAACCGTCACAACCGATAGGTCAGAGGTTCAAATTCTCCCGCCAATGGACAAATTCTTTTCGAGATTTAGGCTCCACTTGCGCCCCAAGGGACTTGGCTATGATAAGCGCACTGACCGTACACTGTCAGTGGGAGGATCAGGCGACGAGGACATGGGCTGACCACTAGCCCTTACATGCCGAGGCTTTAAAAAACGAAGCCACAAACACTTCCTAATCATGGCTGCCTCTCGTGGTAGGCCTAAGCTTAATAGGCGTATATAAGGTCTACTCTTCTCTTCCAATGTCACTTCTGACTTCAAAATTCCAGTCATAAAAGTTCATTAATAATTCATCAATTAAGCAATTAATTAATTGGCAGCCCACCGAAACAAAGTATCGGCCATTTAAGCTTTCAGACGAGTCTTAACCTACACGCCTTTCTGTTCTTGCACTGATTTGCCATATGAAGACCGCTTGAAATATATATAAATCAATATCACCGTCACATTCAATGAACACGTGTCTGCAAATCACGGCAGATCTCTGCTTATTTCGACAATTCATTAGCAAATTAGTCTGCATTCACAAATAAGTCCACAAAAATACTTAATTCATTAAACATTACACGTGTGTTGTAAAGTGCAAATAATTAATTCAGACATCATAAACTGAGCATAACAAATGCTTTACAACAAAAAGCATTAAGAACCGACATCAGCCATGGCTTAAATTAATCTCTCAGATGAAGTAATAGTCAATGCATGCAAAAAACTTGAGTGAATATTTCTGGAGTAAATTTTCGATTTTAATGCAAACTGTTCTCTTACTTCGGTATACCTTATACAGCGCAGTAAAAACCTTCAGCTTATCCTAGTAATGTAATGTAATCAAAAATTTATAAAGCGCCACTTCGAGGTAAACTCCTCAGAGGCGCTCTCGGCCCTACAACCCAGAAGCACTTGGAAATAGGAAGGTCTTCAAGCGCTTGCGGAAGAGGGGATGGAGACTAAGAAGTTCCTGGTTTAGGTCATTAGGAGGCCCATTCCAAAAAGCGGGACCAACCACAGCAAAACTTCTGCGCTGGGCCGTAGCTGTTCGGACCCATGGGACAAGCAAGTCACCCGGTACCGCCGAATGAAGTAGTCTGCGGCTTGGAATGGAGGAGGCCAAAACACAGAGCTCCCTAATCTATCACATAATTATGTAAACATATCCCAGCGCCCTTGAGGAGTTTGTAATAGGTGCTCTTTAATGTAATTGTAAGTGTAAAAGAACATTTATATAGCACCTCTTAAAATGAAATATTCTAAACTATCTGCCACATGGGAAAAGATGTGTATGACACTAGGTAGCACCTTTCAGTATACTATATGCTACATGCATCCAATAGCATCCAATGCAACACAAGAAATAAAATACGTCAAAATGATTACTGTACGTTATAACGTCATTAATACAATACATTAAAGAACAATGGACAATGGAGTTCACTGTCCCATTCACAATTCAAACAATGACCAGCCACTGTATTGGCAATGCAAACGATTAGCTTAAGTAGTAGTTTACAAACAATGCTACATATTGGTCAGCACTTTGAATGCAAGCAATCTGTAACGAGATCTAAAAACACATGTAAAGACTGCATGTATAATTGATTCAAGGTAACAAAATTTTACAGATCAACACATGGAAATTACTTATTCCAGTTATTTCACTTTTGAAATTAATAATAAATTTAAACACATGATGTTATTAAACAAATTGTTGACCACAGTGTACTTCTGAACCTTACAACCATAACAAGGCAGAACCTTGGGAGGAAAATCCAGCCATGCCCTCTTAAAATGAAATATTCTAAACTATCTGCCAGATGGGAAAAGGTGTGTAAAATAAAATATGTCCACCCACCCAGTGAACTATAATCAATATGATAATAAATTAAGATTAAATGGCCAATGCTGGTGCTGCTCAAAATAAATTTCAGTACCACGATGTAGTAGGCTAAATTGTTCCTGTTTTTACAAACATCTTGACAATATGTATTGCTTAATTTTTATCCTTTTCAAATTTCACATTTATAGAAAACAACAACACAGTATTGTTCTGATTCATAACGTAAACCATTACTGATACACAAGTTTCTTGAATACAAAACTAAACTCAAAATAAACTCAAAATGCAAGTTCTCTTATATGATTATCTTTCCCAATTCAAAGCCTAACACATAATTTGAGATTGCCTATAATTATTTTTTCAATCCTCAATATCTTAAACTGATGAAACTTGCTTGTGTAAGAAATTAAAAATACGAACTCAGATGTTATCATATCATATGCATAGTAAGGTAACCGATTATAATAATGAGAAGATACACAAAAGTAAATTAATAAAACAGATGTCAACTGGACAATAGAAACTGATCACTGGCAGCACTTGACTTTATTCTTGGTTCTGGTCCAGGCATCACCCTCTTGCGGCTCTTTTTCTACTTCTGTCAGAAAAAAACATACACATCATAAAGCAAAGAACTAGTTTTAGCAAAAACAATATTTTCTGCACAAATGCCTCCTATAATAGCACTTTTCTTAGTGATTGAACTCAAATGTAGCACTGCCTCAATTCCGCAAAGGTTTATAGCAGTAGTGCAATAATGCAAAAGCATCCTTTCAAATAAAATTGAGGAGCATCCTGAAATTCAGGGCAAGTCTGGTAGAAGTCCACTGGAACCCAGAAATACAGATGCCCATGCAAATGAAATAAAGAATTACCAATACCAGTTGATCAATTATTATCTTACAAGTCTTAAATGACAATAATCAGGTCCCGTGGTCCAAGATCAACCATCCTTGTTGTCAAACTGCTACATTCTTGATTCTTGCTATTCTTGGATCTTGACCTTGAACCGAATTCTTCCTGCCTATCAATTTTGGTTTGACTGAGTGCCTGTGAATAAGCTGGTTCTTGTGACTTATCTTTTGTTGGGCGCTATAGAAATCTCGAGCTTACGACTACAATTCTTCATTGTTTTCTGCCCTCTGTTTCTACCTGATCTTCAAGATGGTACTTGACATATGTGCTTTGGTGATGGCTAGTCCAAAATTTTGGAGAGCCCAACTTGTATCAGCTCAGCTAGTACTTCAAATCATTAGTTTGAACATAAAAATAATCTTTCCATTCTGCCTTCACACTACAGACTGCTTTCGAGTCTCTTTTACTTCTCAGCTGTCGATAATTGTGACTGATCCAACAGAATACAATCATGATGGGAGTTTCAACATAATGTATCGTAAAGTATGTCATGGTATGGCTCTACAGAAGACTGTCTTGAGATTAAATTAGGTTCATGGGTGGGACTGCTGAAACATAACTATATCATTAACAGTAAAAAGGCAAAATAATAAACAATCATTTACACATTTAAATAAGAAAAACAGCACACACTATGTTCCATCACTACTGCCATGAACCAAGAAGTCTTACTTATTAGATCATTTCCAATTTTCTTTGAACTGTTAGCTGGTTGTAGTTCCCGCAAAACTGCAGCGTCAAACAACAGTGCCGTCATTCGAAAGAAAAATGATTTCACATTCTCCCCTAAATAAGTACATAATTATATTAACACATGTGATTGTTCACGTTAATAATGGTAATATAGTAATAAATTAATATGGTAATCCAAAATCATTGTAGTTTGCCTACTGAGGTAAGAAGAGCAGCTGTTGTTACTAAAACGTTTTCACAAGCATTCAGAATATACTCCAAAATCTAGTAAACATCTCAGTGGGATGTAAATCAATATCACTTTCTGGCAGATTTCGTTTTGGTGCCGAAACAACATATGCCAATACTTACGTAGGTATGTGCAACAAGCATTGATTGCTGGCTCTATCTGCAGCGGCTCTTATTCAAGTGAAATTGTCTTTTCCAATGTCCATTGCCATCGCCCTCAAAAGCACTTTTCCAGCTAGCCCCAAAATGGGGACAAAGCCTGATGTCCTGAAATCTACTTCCCCCACACTCCTAACATAATTTTTTATTCACAAGGAATCCTTCCTACCGCAGATTTTAAAACCTACAGAATTAAGAACTTTGACAATAACATTAAATCCAAACCATAAAAAACCATCTTCAAACCACTGACCAGTTTTTGAAGACACAGCCCAGTACTCAGCACCAATCTCGTTTGCCATTGCAGAAGCTTCTTGCTGAATACTTTGGAATACACTTTCTGACTGAAATAATAAATACCAGCTAAGATGCTAAGGAATTCCTAGTGGTGCTAAATGATTTAGCACATTGCAAATCTTGTGCAGTCTCCAAGTTAGGCTTCAAAACTTCAAGCAACATATTCATTTAATGGATTAAAAGGCAATATTTTACCATAACGAGACTCTAACTTGTCAGCTCATAATTCATTTGAAATAACTACCTAACGTATATCAATATTTGGCTAGATTTATTAGCAAGTCAGAAGTTCAAAGCATATTCAAGAAATAGGTAAACTGGTAAAATATTAATGTAACAAAAAGAGCTGTTATAGTATTTGGATAAAATTCTTCCCACACAGGCAAAAACTCTTTGAAGAATGTTTATTTCTAAGAACTGTTTTACTGACCACCAGATCTTTTTTTGAACCAACAAGGAAGACGTGTGGATTGCCTGTGTCCACATTGGAGCATGCTTCCTCCTTCCACGTTTTTGCCTTCTTAAATGAATCGAAATTGCTGAAGTCGAAGACAACGACTACAGCTGCAGATAAACATCACGTGTCATGAAATCAATTGTAATTAGACCCTAGCAGACTTCAACCCTTATAGTAGGCCCTTATTATGCCAACTGGTGGATAGCAATGGGCTCAACAAACTTGGCTGTCAGAGAAGCAGTTCTAGAATTAATTTTTATATAAAACAGCCAGAAGAAAGGTTTCATTCACCAAATGCTATCTTCAGTGTATGTTGCCAAAACATAAGTTGCCACTTAAAACAGAGTGTATGAATCAGGCAATTCTTATAGCATTCTAATAATTCTTACAGTTCTTATAACTGATTTAGGCTGTTTCTGTTGCCCTAATATGCGTTATTACTGCCATTTATTTATTACTGCCACTTTTATTATTTCTTGTTGCAGAAAATAACATTATTTGTCTTTGCTACTGATATCATTGATATTACTGCAGCTCTTTTATGGCTAAATGCAAAAAAGTTTAACGAGTAAAACACTCATTAAAACTGAGAAATATTATTACCTGATATATTTCTGTAATACTATATATATAGTTACCATGGGCAGATCTGTAGTATGAAGCAGCAATAGATTTAAATCTTTCTTGTCCAGCTGTATCCCATCTACATCATTAAAAACAAATGACATGCACTGAAAGCCTAACGTATACAAAAACATGGTTAAATCACGTTTTCCTTTCAAACCAGATTCCTCATCTGATGACTGATGTTGACCGAGTGGTGCGACGAATAAGCAATTACTTTACCTTGCCTTACCTTATCTTACCTTACCTTTCCTTTCCTAAGTTCCCTTATCTTACCTTACATTACCTACCTCACCTTACCTTGCCTTACCTTTCCTTTCCTACCTCACCTTAACTTACCCTATTTTACCTTACCTTTCCTTTCCTACCTCACCTTATTTTACCATATCTAGCCTTACCTTTCCTTTCCTACCTCACCTTACTTTACCATATCTTACCTTACCTTTTCTTTCCTACCTCACCTTACTTTACCATATCTTACCTTACCTTTCCTTTCCTACCCCACCTTACTTGACCTTAATGAGTGGACCAAACTATTTCCCGGTGATACTCAACAAGCACCACAGTAATAACCTGGTCAAACCTCTCTAGATCCAACAGATAGACTCATTTCTGCACCTTTAGGAGATTCTTTAAAAGGCATTACATAAAACGTGAATGGCCATATACATACATTTGTTTGATTTAAGTGTTTATGAACACCATACATCAGTCACCTTATAGTTCGTTCTATTATATACAGTATGTGTGTGCATGCATGTCTTAAATAGTGATACCAAAGGGACATGATGTCTACATAGTTGTTGCCTAATTACCTCATTACTGCCAATGTCAAGGCATTATTACTCACCTAAAACCAATATCTTCAGGTATAATGAAATACATGTATAATGTAACATACATGTAGATTAACTGGTACAGTACCTCAGTAGTGACTCCCCAAACAAATCTTTAATAGGGTGGGTTACTGATAGGTTACACAGCACGCCCAGTCATGAAAACTCAACCTAATCAATTCACACATCCATATCTAAAACTCTACATCATTACACAGAGTCTATGAGAACATTATGCAGAGTCAAAGACTAACTCAACCATTTGAAAAAGAACAGAGAGAACGAGACACTACTGTATGAACTCACAGCTGCAGAGTGAATGGAACTGACAGGACACTGAACTTCTCAACTTCGAAGTCAACACCAATCGTTGCTTTGTAATCACGATCAAAAGTATCGGTACAAAATCTATGTACAACAAGTAAAGATTATGTCGATTACCACCAGCGATTTATTTAGATCTAAAGGCTCAAAAGAAATAACCACATCATGTTTAAATACAGTATTGTCAAACTGAAATATTTTATGACACAAGTAAAAATAATGTTTATACTTTTTCATGAATAAACTACTGTATTATCTTAATGTATTCCTGAGTCACATTCCAGCAGTGTCCAAGTACTTCTTCTCTACACAAAAGATTATGTGAAGCTGTGAATACCCAGTATGTGGTCAACTAAGGCACTATGTAGCCCCATGCAGACAGCTACTGAAATACCCGAACTGCAAGACTGAAGACTGAAGTACCTAACCAATGTCAACAGAAAACTATTCACCTTTGTACAAGACACGTTTTGCCTACTGCAGTTTCACCAACTACAACAGCTTTTGCCACTTTCACACTGAAATAAAAACATAAA
Source organism: Norana najaformis (assembly GCA_964023275.1). Lineage (NCBI taxonomy): Eukaryota > Metazoa > Annelida > Clitellata > Crassiclitellata > Hormogastridae > Norana > Norana najaformis. Next base: position 9,148,325 of record OZ029923.1, on the reverse strand, counting down.
CACATGAACAAAACTTATTTCATTATCCAACTGCTAGTCAAATCAAATTAGGGCGATGTGGAAAATAAGAATTTAGCTAGAAAAACGTCACCTCATCATCATCTAGTCTATTTTAAGTACATGTATATCAACTGGAACATATTCGGGATTATTTTATAATGCTTTCTTAAAACCTAGTGAAGGTGGATACCCAAACATTCACACAATTCTCTTTATCTAATCTTATGGACATGTGCCCAGCAGTGACATTGCTCTTCCACAAACCCTATCCTGATTCTTCCTCTTCCACTTATCTCTCTTTCTGCTCCAATGCCAAACACCATCCACCATAGCCATATGACATCTGCCTGCCTGCCTATCTGCCTGCCTGACTCTTGGATCTTGACCTGGAACCAAACCCTTCCAGCATATCAATTTTGTTTTGACTGAGCACCTCTGATCAGCTGGGCACTGTAGAAATCTCGAGCTTATGATTATGATTACAATTCATGAAACCTCAACAGGGACCCTGGGCATCTGATCAAATTCTGTATTATACACTGAGAACCACCAAAAACTTAATTTATGGTTATTAAGATTTGCTAACAAGTCTATAGTATCATAGTAACTTTCCAACTTTGGAAAGATGAATCAGCAGAAACTTACCCCAAAACGTGTGATGCTGCTTCTCGAACCTTTGGGTTGAAATTTATACTTTTATATGGTGTCACCGAAGCACTGAAGGCCTGTTTTTAAATCAAAAAAGTGACTCAACAAAGCTTTCACACAGTTGCAATAATTTCTCAAACAAGCTTTAACTAAATTGGCTTGAAAATTATATTTATACATATCATTTGCTGGAAATGGTCATTTCCATGGCCTTCCTCTATTTATATCTGGTCCCTATGCAGTAAGATATCTGATTCATCTTGTACAGAAGAGCTTTTCTAGTGCTTAATAAATTCATAAATCATCAGCACTTGTAACTGATCATCATCAGCAAATGGACTAGGTACAAATATGACTAACTTAATTATATTAACATTTGAATGAGTTAAATACTGGCATCTGGTAAGCTCAAGTGAAATATTTCCTAATCAGTAAGACAGTAACTTGAGAATACAAAATTTTTATCAAAACACCTGTTACGACAGCAGCAACAACAACAACAACAACTTATTATTATTATTATTATTAAAACTAATAGCATGCTCACAGAAACTGCAAGCCAAATCATTGTTAGCAAAGAATCAGAAACTATTACCTAATATGCAGCTGAATGTACCACTCTCACATACCATGCATTATTAAAGGCATTTATTCATTTTCCAAGCAGTTTTTCAACTGATTTACATTATACTTATTGCATACATTTGACAGAAAATACATTAAAGAATTTATTTATTCTTCCAACTAAAAACTGCTTTTTACGTGGCACTGAAAAACTGAATTGACTTGCATTAGGACTATCCATAATGTGGTCCGAAGAAGACTGAGCATAAAAGAAGATCTAACACAAGTAATAATGAGAAGGAAATTACACTTGTTTGGACATATATGCAGGATGGATGACAGTAGAAAAATAAAAAGCGTGATGATGGGAATTATGGATGGAAATGGGAGACGAGGAAGGCCTAATAGGGAGTGGACAGATGATATAAGGGATTGGTGTAAGCAAGACTTGCACGCCTTGATAAGAACAGCACAAGATCGGGAACTGTGGAGACAAATGACAACGCATGCAGTGGACACCTACGGGCTCTTGGCCGATGGATCATGATGATGATGATGATGATATTGCGTGCATTAGAGATGTGTAATTTGCACCTTTGGCAAGTCAGTGATGACGCGATCTTTTGCGATGCTCTGTCTCTGCAGCTCTGAATAAGAATGTCGAGACATTCTCAGGAGATCTAAAGATAATACAAGTGCAAATTATTCTAATGGAGTCTTGTTGTTCAGTAATACAGGACAGAATTTACATAGCATTCCCTTGAATCTGCTCAGAGAAGTAAACAAATCTGTGGCTAGATGGAATGCTGGAGTACCATTTGTTGATGCTGCTTGCTTTTAAAATAATTTTTGAAGATCAGTCTGTTAAGATACACAGGCAGCCTCAGGAAAAATAAAAAGCAGCATTATTAATCTATTTAATTAATTTATGTAAATTATTATATTCTGACCCAATATAGGAATGGTCCTTCTGGAATGAAAAATTTACATTAAGGAGTGGAAAAGTTATTTCTGGAAAATCAGGCTTCATTCCCAAGATTATATGGAAAAGAATTCCAAAGGCAGCAACATTGTTGTGTTGAACACATGGAAAGAAGTTGGAAGTAGTGTCCCTCACATCTATATCTCCTGAAACAGCAGACTACTGATGACCATTAATTTTTTCTTTTTAAACCAAGGTCGAGGTTATCCCTCGGGAACGAAATTAGTTTACAAGTAGAAAACGACTGATCTCTAAAAATCAGGCCTCATAACAGTAGTTATCACAGCCATCTGAAAATGTTCCTCTGAATGCAATGACACTGCAATGCTGGGCACAGAAGGAAAGCTGCTGAAAAGCAATCAAGTCTTGCATCCTTCTCCAGAAACAGCTGACATGCGAGGTGCAACTCTGAGACAAATTCTGCAATCTCAGCATTTATGGGGCCAAGGGTTTCAAAGGCAATGGTAACACTGGGTTGTAGGCAGCACAGCATCACCATCATCTTTTTATTGTAACTTCTGGTTCAGGTTTCAAGACATCAAACGACGGCTCATCAAAACTTAACCCAAAGGTAGGTTGATCAGCCCGTTTATACTCATCAGGCAGCCGGCAGTAAACAGCCTAAACCTAGAAAAGAGACCTTGTTATTAACTATGCTAAACTAAAAACCAGCCTTGCAACGTACGACATGTTCGAATACACTAAAGAAATTTTTACGGTATTTATTTTCTGCATTTTGCACGTCGCGTTTTAATTGATAATATATTAAGCCCAACTATTTTGCAGGTAGAGATGAGAAATAGCAAGAGCTTGAAATGCAATTAATGGATTAACAAGCTGAGTGTAGCTGACATTTTATGTTAATAAGCAGTTATAGTTTAACCAAGTTCTAGAAATACTTTATTGATTGACGGCTAGCTTTCTTTTGAAATGTTAACAAAATCACGTTATTTGCGCTGTTGCTATAAACAAGATGCGTCGCGACATGTCTATCGCTATGTAGCGGAAAATTATTCATTTAGCGCCTTAATTAAGTTTGTTAATAAATGCAATTTTGCATAAAAGAATATTTGCCCATGGCTATATTACATCAACAGTTTACATCTTGAAAGTGTGTCCCAAACCCAAAATTTACTTTACTTTGATGAATCTGGCTTTGACTTAGAGTTTCTGAGTAAGTTAAAACGTAACTGTGCTTTAAAAGTGTAGGCGTTTGACTCATGCTAATGAAAGAAACACTTACTTACTTACTTACTTACTTAACTGGAGAAAATTAAGGAGTACGGTTACGCAGTTCTGTTTCAGCTAAATATAACGAATTTAGTAAGCGCGCGATATTGTCAGAGCAGAGTTTCGTTTGGTTTGTTGCAGGATTAGTGAGGTAAGTGTTCAGGATGTGACTCCGCGAGTCACTGTGCACTAAAGTACCTTGATTTGGGTTTTTGCGCAGGTTGACAAATAGAGTGGTTTAGAGTTATGAATGCTTATAAGCTTAATCGTAGCTATCTATGAGATTTGAATCTCGAGTTTATATGGTCCCTGCACGGGGACCTTAAATGGCGTGTCACCCATTCAAACGAGCAGCGGTGATGAAAGGTTTCATCTGATCAGTTCATTGAAAAATAAATAGGGTCGAGGCCATACGGTCGATACAAAAAGATGTGTACATTTACATTTACATTTATAGAAAGACGTTTACATTTACATTTACACTTTGCATCAGCAGCCAGAGACATTGGAATAATTCCTCGTCTCTGTTGCCACCAAAGGCCAAAGATTCGTTTTTGGTCTATACCGCTACGGTAATATTTTATCTATGCTATTTTATCCTGCGTTAAATTTCTGCGGTGACCTGACCCAATCTGTAGAGTGACCTAACCTAGGCTTCTATTAATAGTCATCCTAGTAAAAGTCCGAGGAAAAATTCGATTCAGTCTACTGCGTTGAACGGAAGGTTTAAGGTAAGTTACTTACAAGTTTCTAGTTGTTTTGCATGTTTTGCACAGCAATTTACAATCATTTTCACAGTAATCATACAGTCTGCCTTGACTGAGACACGGGACGGCATAGACCAATTCCGGGCCATTCGAGGACGGTTAGTAACCGTAGTTTAACAACTCCCTGCATTCATTCAGTTCAGTGGGGTCGAGACTCTTGTTGCGGGGAACCTTCAAGATCTGAGGATTGCATAATTTGCTTGTAAAAGTTTTATATCATTTGTAGCGATGTACCCGATGAAATGTAACCCTAAACGTTTGACGGTTCCTAGCCCATTAGTTATAAAATTTTCCATAGTACTTATTCTACGCGTGACATTAATTTATTCGCAGAATAGGATTAATCATGTTCCGTGCCGTGGTACAGAGGAAAATTCCGTCTGGCAAAATCGATGCATCCGAAGAGAAAGCAGGGGCCGGTCATTTACTGTTAGCAGGCGTTAGCAAGAGAACAGGGTATGATGCGGCAGTAGTAGAATCATTTTATATCTGAAGCAGGATTGCAGTTAAAAATTGCACAGCAGTGGAATATCCTTTACATGTGGGTTGCAGGCTTACAATGAATTCACTGATTGCACTTGAAGACTGTGGATTGAAGCCATTGTAGTAGCAAAACCACACATCTTGCCTCAGTATTAGTCAGTATTAAAATATATTATATTAAACATTCACTGTGTGAGATATCATGGGACTGCTTTGTTTCAAATATAATATCATGTCTTTCAGATGTTTTAGATGCTTCATGGTCTATTTTAGGTATAACTTATTTTTTTGTGCTGTCAGCACTTGAACATGCGTTACCTCGCGGCATATCTGCTTGCTGTGTTGGGTGGAAAGGAGAGTCCAAATGAGAAAGACATTAAGCAAATCCTCAGCAGCGTTGGCATTGAAGCTGATGACGTTTGTCTCAAAAAGGTCATCGCAGAACTGCGTGGTAAAGACATCGAAGAATTAATAGCTGAAGGCAAGTTGCTTATAAAAAATTCAGTTCTTAAAATGTATACTGTATATAAATATATGTTGCTTTTAATGTTTTGTCGACATACATAAGTAAGTTAACACGCCATATGTCCATCGACTGAGCGAGGAATCGTAGGCGTGGGTACGTTATATATTACAATTTGAGTGGAAGAATGAGCTCTGGCAATTTGTGGACCAGAAATTTTTGTGCGATAGCAAGCAAAGTTAAATTTAGAAAAGTTACTTTTCTTAGATCAGAAGGGTGAAAGGAACTGGAATATAGAGTTGTGTCATCAAAGTAAAGTTGACCTACCACTTAAGATCATTCCCTTCTACAGTGATATGAAATAATTACCTGTGTCAAATCTCACTTTTAGGCAAAGAAAAATTAGCCACCATGCCTGGAGGAGGTAGTGTGTTTCCACGTGGTACTGTAGCAGCTATCCCAACTGCAGCCGAGGCTGAAACGGAAGCACCTAAAGGTAGGATTCATCCATGAATCATCATCTTCCATTAATAATGATGATAGGGAACAACTTTGTAAATAAGAAACTGTAAGATTGGAGATGGTGTTCATCTTTTATTTTTATTCATTGGTGGTATGATTCATTTATTTTTATTTATTCATTTATTTATGTATTTTATTTATTTATTTATTGCATATATTACACACCCGAGGTCAGTAAATCTGAGTCTGAGGTGGAAAACAAATCTGCAAAACGACTTTTCCTGAGACATTACACAGAGTCATCTCATTGGGCTTGAATCCGCGATTGTTAATAATAATAATAATAATTAATAATAATAGTAATAATCTAAGAACTACAATAGTGCCACTGTAATAATCCTCAAGGCATCAGCTGATGGTAGTTGCCAAGCAGAATCATTATGTAACCAAATTCTGTGGCGAGTGCTGTCGAAAATACAAGGAGAAATTGTTGGATTACTATAATTGTTAGATTACAGGCACAAGTGAATAGGCTAACATGTTGCAGAAACTGATCAATTTATAGATCATTTTTATTCAGAACAAGGACAGGAATAACTTTTTTGAAAGAGATAAAACATAAACTGTAGGATTGTACAGTATTTTGCAATAAATGAAACACAAAGAACTTACAAGAGAAAACAAGATGAACCTTTTACAGTTGAAGATAAATGCTTTACTACCGGCATACAGTTAACGAAAGGAATCCTTGTTTTTTTATTGTAGAGGAGTTTATAGCTGTAGCTCCCAAGAAGAAGGCAGAATCGGAATCGGAATCAGACGAGGACCTGGGATTTGGATTGTTTGATTAAAGATTGTTTAATTAGAGACTGTACAAGTTTCCAAGGAGTAAAAGAAATTTGTTATACTGTAGTCAGAATTAAGTGATGTACTGAACTAGTTATCTCAGTTTTTCACTCGATACTTATTGGTATTTTCTTGTTTTTATTTGGAATTTCTTTGTGATTCTGACACAAACATGCACACGTGCACATGGACACACACACGGAACATGGGCACGTATACATGGACACACACACACACACACACACACACATGTACACAAACAGAATTGTTGGCCATTTTGTCCAGGATGACAAACATTTGGCCTGTTTGATGTGTTTTTATATTTTTTCACATATTCAGATGTAATGCTTTTTTTTGTAATTTTTTCATTTTAAATGGCGTTTGCCAGTTTTGATCTGATCTTTGCATCTGTAATTCCTGTTGATGTTAATTTATTAGCACATTTTAAAGTAATGCCAAATAGCTATTGATAAAATGTGTTTGATATCGGGTCCAGTTTTCGTTTAGAAGTTTTGAACGTGCTTTTCTTATTCAAATTATTTCCTTAATTTTGTTGAAATGTCAAAGCTCATGTTTCCATTTTATAGTTGTAGCTTTGATCATTTTCATGCAATATGCTGATCACCTCCGTTCCTTTGGGCATTGTTACAGTTTAAAAACTTCTCGTCGTGCTGTAGTCATTTTACAGTTGGCTTCATTCCATGCCTTGCATGCAATCCATTGTTTTGGGATCGGTTTGTTTGGCAGATTTTAAGGTAGCAGCTTTTGCTGTTGGTTTACATGTTTTGTTGTGCTTTTGCGTGGTAACATGACTCGGTTGTTTTCCAAAATGGTGCAAGTGGTGAAGGATTTGTTTGAACGATTATCGGCAGTTAGCAAGCAAGTCATTTACACTGTACACTGGCAGCATGTTAAGATTCTGGCTTGAGATGTTTTGCTCTACGACCAAAGTCAGATCCATCAGATTCTGTTGATAAGTCACTTAACTGGGATATTCAGATGTTATTGTTAGTCAGCCCATTTCTCTGATTTGTGATATTTTGCTATACCGGTTTTTTCATTGCTGGGTATTCATATTCGTTTTTCTTTAAGACATGTGTTTGACAAGTCTTGTTATGCATAATAATTACAGATTTTGAGTCTGCCGTAATTCCGTTACACCCAGTCATAATTGTAGCATGAAGGTACATGTATATGATGCTCTACAAGTAGTAGTTGGGTTCCGATCCCATTGGTGCACGTTTATAAGTGCAGTTGAACACAGCAGCTTAACTAGCACAAAGTGAAAAGGTGATGGGCTGAAAAAAGTAGATATGTTTGTATACAAAAAGTTTCTTGAACAAGCCACGTGGTCGGGTTTTATCTTTTACTGTGCTTATATGGTTGTTTTGTATGTGTGTGTGTTTGAATGTGTATTATTCTGTATATCCAATTCTCAGATAATGTTTTTTCTAGGCAGCGCATTACTTGCTTTTTTCGTTGGGTTTCAAGTTATTGCCTTAAGACTTGCAATTGTATTCATATTTAAGTAATTTCTGGACAAACTTTACTTTTGCACATTTCATTTTAAAATATTTGTGTTTTGATTTCTTGATCACAGAATTTTAATCAGACTGAATGATTTTTGGATGTTAATGCAGATTCACTGTGGTAGAGATAGAGATGCTAAATTCACATTCTTGGCTATACAGGCTATGAAGGCGCTACATAAATGTAAATGCTCACATACATATGTTTGATTGATTTGGAGACTTCACTGAACACCATACAAAAGTCAAATTACAGTTTTTTTTATATTTATGTTAAATAGTGAAACCAAGGGGACATAATGTCTGCCAAGACAGGACATAATGTCTGCCAAGACACAAAACACATAAGTATGCTTCTTACATCTTGGTCAGATTTTGTTTAACCACACTACCTGATATCCATCGTGCACACTGTCCCTACAAGGTACCTCAAACTAGCATGGCACCCAATAAAATGAGTGCTCGTGGTCAAAGACCTTGCCTGATGAAAACGCTGGAAAATGAGGCTACACAGTCCATAAGGAAAACATGCATATATGTATGTACGTGAGCACATGTTATTGTTGCCTTTGACAGGTGCTTGCAGGGTGCTATACAAATTAATGCTCAGTTACATGCATACTTATGTATGTGCAACACAGGACATGGTCATCACAAAAGGTCTGCAAACCCCTTTAAGAGCATGCCAGCTAGTGCTAATCTTTCAGACGAGTGACAAGATCCTTGTGTTTCACAGGCATATATAAATATTGGGTTTCAATGCATAAGCTGATTAGGGTAACCTTGCTAGTTTTCCTTTGCAGAAACAATATTATGGTATTGTGCTAGGTTATGCATACTGTTCAGAAGTGTAACAGGCAACTGTTGTTTCTAGCATTGTATGTTGTAATGCTTCAAAAGTGACGATAAGCTTTGATTTACACGTTTCAGCGTGCAGAACACAAAGATTATGAATTGGGATGAACGCTTTTTCATTTTGATGTAGCCAAAGTTCTAGTTGGTCTTTGATTTTGAATAATAAAATGTTTCCATGAACTGAATCTGTCTTTAGCTTCATCTAACTTGCCGTACAAGCATGTGGGATTACCCAGCACCTTCTCGTCTGGCAAATACTTTCGCATCAATATGGTTAACTAGACTCGTTAGCTAAAGATGGAAGCACGTAAAGGTCTAGCAGTATTGTCATATCTTGCACAAGCGAAAGTCACACTAGACTAGCCACAATTTGCAAACTGTCGATCATTGTACACTAGTAGGTCACTTTGTTGGCAGGCATATGGCCCGTATCTCCAAATTTTGACATCGTCACTGTACCGTCGGCACGCAAGTGTAACTCGGTGATGGATGCATGTCCAATGAAAACCCTCATCCAGGCATCTTTTTGCAACTGCAGAGCCCTATGAACGGTGCAAAAACAGTGCAAAATAATTACCATTTACAGTTTGTAGGTGTCAGCTTTTTGGCATCAGAGTATAGGAGCTACCTATACTAAATGAATGATACCGACATGTGTTTTTTTAAAGAGAATTTTCCCTTAGCTGCGATTTGAATATAGCATATAGGCTATCATAACTACTGTGTTAGTCATGCTAAAATGAAAATTCATGCACATATTATTCTATTTATTTAATTTATGATGTGAGGTTCCCAGTAAATGAATTCCTTCACAACTTGCAAATCATAACTTACAGAGAAAATAGATGGTTGGAATCTGTTGACTTGCAGAAATGTAAACTCTCAATAACACAGCAGCAAACTCAAACTGACATAAGAACGCAAAACGTAATTACAGCTTTGGGCAAGTCACAAGTCATTAAGAACGCAAAACGTAATTACAGCTTCGGGCAAGTCACAGTGTGGTGTGGAAACATTTAAATACTGGTAGCTTTTGTGATATTTTCAAATGATGTTTTCTTAGCCTGCATTATGTTCACAGATCTGTGTAAACATTCCACGTGTTTCTGAATATTTTGATAACAAGTCACCTAAGTGCAAAGAAGCGAAAGATATTGCCATGTCCAACAAGGATCTCAACTGTCTTCATCTGCTGCTCTCTGCCTGGACGGTAGATGTACTTTCGAAATGCTGCTTCAAGTCTTGGCCCATCAACGTGGTAATCCTACAAGAATTACAAGTCTTGGCCCATCAATGTGGTAATCCTACATGAATTATATTTGTAAGATATGTACTTACTGTAACATATTTGTACATATGTAAGAAATACATTTGAGATTTCAATAGGCTTAATTGCCATTCTCAAGACTGCTGCTTTAATTTTGATGAATAACAAAACTTGCTGCTAGATTTTTGTGTCTTAGGTTTTTGATATCAGAGACAGAATGTATACCAGATTAGAGTGGATTAGTTTATAATCAGCATATCAGTGGAAGTAAGGAGACCCCTAGTCATGGAAAACTAGAATGAAGTTAGCTCAACCAAGAAAAGATAACTATACAGCAGGTAAATGTATTTACAAGAAATTAAGTAATTAACATGGGCTCTTAAAGACCAATAGGTGTTGTCGAGGTTATATTTACTGGTTTTTAAACATACTTTCTGATAGTCAACTGTAAAATGTCCTTGGACTGGTTTGCCTTGTTTTTATCATTAGCTTCCAGAAAACTGGGAAAACGGGCATAATATATGAAAATACTAATTTTTAATTTTGAAAATTGATGCAGTTTAGTTAAACAGATAACATGTGTACCCTTTCTGGAAGACTCCAGTAGGAAATGGTAGGGTTTGGTGGAATAGGACCCCCTTCCCTCAGCATGTCGTCCATGCCAAGTGGTACGTGTGGTAGGTGACTGTGAATGATTTGCGCCGTTTCAGCTGCCCTCTCCAATGTCGAGTGTACGATTGTTGTGTATGTCACGTTCATCTCTTTCAAACGACGACCAGTCATGGCCGCTTGTTCCCGACCTTCAACATATAAGTCCATCAGTGACAGCACAACAGACAAGTCTTTTTCAAGTCAAGTGTGAACAGTATAAGAGTAGATGTCAAATGTCAACCAATTCTGCTTTCCAAAATAATCTCACTCTGGTATGATTCATCTTTTGAAGGATTACAGTCATAGGATCTGAACCTTGATGAAATTTAATTTTTAAATCAGTATCTTCAGATATTTTACATTGTACCTCACTCTGACCAAGTGCAATTCAGTATGGAAGACAGATCCTGCAATGGTTGGACATATTTATTATGAAAAATCACACTGCAACAGTGTTTTCTCTAACCAGACTGTTCAATTTCTAGACTATGGACAGTGTTTTCATGTTCACCATGCAAAAAGATAAATACCTAAAAATGTTTCACCAAAACAGATTTGCAACTCATACTGCAAAAATATCTTACCGAGTGGAGTGAGTTTTCCAGTCTCAAAGAAATACTGTCCATGCCTGACTAAAATCAGATTTCTGTCTGGAATATTTCTGATGTCAGCAGGACTATTTGCAGCTTTCCTGGAAAAATTTAATCTCAAACTTACACAATAACATACTAATTACAAATACGTAAAATGTAGTACATTTATAGAAACTTGCAAATAGGTTTAGTTGAACAAAGCATCAGAGAGGATTTGATTGATTTGATTACGACTGAGTATGTCAAAACTCAAAAAATAATTTGACAGATTTAGTACAGGTTTTGCGACAGGAAGTGACAGAAACATGCGCAGTAGTTCTCGAAAACACAGACTACAATACACCGCATGTAACGCAGTACAAAGTACATTTAATCAAAAGTAATCGTAAGCTCAAGATTTCTACAGCACCCAGTGAAAGCTAAGTCTCTGGAATCTGCTTATTGAAAACAAAATCAATAAGCAGGACGGGTTCGGTTCCAATTCATTGCAAGGCGATGTAATGTAATTAGCCTATTACAATGTACAGATTTCATACAAGTCCCAGTTGTAATCCCACGGCAGCAGCGAGGGAGGCTGATCAGCACTTGAGTGGTTCTTGGGCTGTGCGAGATCTTTGCGGAGAACGCTGTCCACCCCTGAAATGTCCTCAGGGCGCCGTTCGACGCAGATCTTTCCGTTGTTCTGGTCCATGACTGATCCAGTCATCAATACGATCAGAGCCACGCCGACAATCAGCAAAACCATTGACCGTACCAATCCTAGTTTCGAACCATTACCGCCACTGCAGTTTCGAGGCGACATCCTAGGAATGTCTAACAATTTACAAAAAATGCAAAGTTAATCAAGAAGTCGCATCTCGGGATATCTTCAGCTCACAACGGAAGCTAAGTCGTGGGAACTGCCTTGTTCACAGGTGCTCAGTCAAAACAAAAACGGCAAGCAAATATATAAGTTCAGGAAACAAGTTTTACTGGGACCCTTCCACAGTTTATTCATAGCATACCGTTTATGCTTTGGGCTAAACAAACTATTTAAGAAGGCTAGTTTATCAACGCATCTCACTTTGGTAGGAGTAGTAAAGGAGAAATATCGAGATTTCTACAGCCCCAACGAAAGCTAAGTCGCGGGAACCAGCTTATTCACAGGCGCTCAGTCAAAAACAAAATCAATAGGCAAGGGGGGTTCGGTTCCAGGTCAAGATCCAAGAGTCAGGCTGGCATGCAGTACAATACCTAAAGGCAGGAGGCAAACAGGAAGAAAATTGATATTCTGTGGGAAGTCCGATCACTGGGAGCCTCATTTCCCCAACCTAGTTCTCAGACGTACAAATCGTACGCCGCCTACGCATAGCAAAATTATAGGCATTGAGTGCATGATTACGGTGGCTGATGCAGTTCTACCGTCACCTACCGACCAATTAATGAGTTAGGCTGAGGTTGAACCAAGGGGGTGAATAACTTTACGGTCACCGCCAGTGGTTACAGAGTCATAGCTAGGGTATAGACACCCATTCGTCCTCTTATCTCTCTTTCTGCTTCAATATCAAACACCGTAGCTGCCACGCTGTCTGCCTGACTTTTGAATCTTGCCCTAGAACCGAACCCTTTTGCCCATCGATTTGGTTTTGACTAAGCGCCTTTGTGAATAAGCTGGTCCCCGGAACGCGGCTTTCGTTGGGCGCTGTAGAAATCTCGGAATTACGAATACGATTCTGAAAGGGTCTCATTCCCTTCGCCTCTGTTGGGTACCCCTATTCTTTTTACTGGCACAACGAAGGGTCATGAATTTAAACACATGCCTAGGCCTGTAGGGCCTATGCCTAAACGTAGTACAAAGACACAATTAGGCCTCTATACAGAGCATTAACCACGTGGTGATTGGGCTTGGAATTATATAAGAGGTACGAAGTGGCTTGAGTGGTATTCATGCGTGGCAATAAGTTAAGAGCGAACACTATTACACCATATATGTAGACGTATAGGCCTGTAGGCCTGCCTGTTGTTTAACTCAAATGCACTTAAGTACTGCGCTAGAGTAATTCTAAACTTGAATAATTCGTGTCAGTCGCGATGCAATAATGAATAACAGTCCCACCTGATTTCAAATCCAAAGAATTAATCGGGTCTTTCCCGCGATCTGCTGCCTTCTCTAGCGAATGTCTCCACACTCTGGAAGAGCGCAGACAAAGCCACAGCAGTCCACACAACAGGATCTAATTATTATAAACCTAAATCCTTGTTTTGCGACCTAGATACAAAAACTTAAGCTGCTCGTGCCTTGCAACCAAGAGCCTATGTAACGCACTGCCTGTCTCGATGTCACGCTATGTAGTTTCGGAGTAAACAGAGCGTGTCGGACTGCTCTTACGTCTAGTGTACGGTCACCCGGGTCCATTTCGCCTACACGCTAGACAAGCCATAAAGCCGAAATGTTGAACACAGGATCCGTATGAGCAATCGGATCAATTTTACGAGCCAAAGATGGACTGCAATAATTATTAGCATCATCAAAAGTAGACTTGGATCATCAGAACTAAATTGGGATCATTGAGAGTGAACTTGGCTTATCAAAACTGAATTTGAATGAAACACATTATTCCTCGATTCCAGTACTTTATTGCCGTTTCACATGCCGATCAAGCAATGACTGCTTGAAACCGATTGTGTAGGCCTACCATGTGTTGGTATGGTAATGTGTTTTTACGCCGTACTGCAATAAGAAAGATGGATAGCGTCGCCTTTCTTCTTGTTCCAGGTTTGGAACTGACGTCACCCAAGTACGACAGTGGCAGAGTTTACAGTGTGTTATTGTAGCGGCGGTACAGAAGTTGATTACTAGTAATCACATAATCGCTCATTCAATATGTCCTCCTTGTGTGGCCTGACCAAGGAGGCAAGTGATATGCCCCAAATCCTATAATTCTACTCTAGTTTGCATTACATTACATAGTTCAGCTTGAAATTTGCCTTGTTTTGCAGTCTTAAATTTTGCTCCTCAGCCGTAATTAACATAAAGCAGGGGAATCATATAACAATAAATTAAGAGAAATCTAGAACACATGTCATCAGACTAAAGGCCAAAGCTCCGTAATGATCCACTTGACTTAAGTGCTATGTCACAAGCAATAGTTTATGAATGGAACTGCATGGTGGTAGCTTCCAGTAACAAGGTACCTAAGTAAGCTACATAAAATCAGTACCCAAAGGAAGGCTCTTCTTCGTTAAAACAATGACAACAGCACTATATATGGAAAAACTTTAAATTGCAAAAATTTATTCTTAATCATCAAAGTTTATTATGCTCTTATTCATACTGTATTAATTTAATGAGAGCTAATATTATGCAAAACAGTGTCACGGTGGTATGTGAGTCTCTGACAAATGAGTAACAAATGTAAAATAATTATTACAAGGCATAGGTTAACTTTGATCAAATGCATAGCTTCAGATATTCCCAACTAGAAAACTCACTCACTTTGCCAGTTAGTAAACAATGTACTCTGATCAAACATTCGTATAATTCACTGTACTTATTAACTCGGCGAATCGATGGGTTTGTTTATTCATTCATAGAATCAATGGTTTTTTGGTGCATGCCAGTGACTCCTACAACAGTCCCACCCCATCCTGCGTCTGTCTCTTGATGCTATCGGTGCTCGTACTTCTGACAAACCTAGACGATGGCTCGTTTACCTTCGACACTCCAAAGTAATTGTTGGCACACCCACAAAACGGTGAACCTCGTGCATCAACAGACAAGCTCAGTTTTTCTGGATTGATCCCTCGATAGCTCTCGTAGTTTCTTCTCGTCGACAGCAGCCTTCTATCTTCCATCACAGGGCGATATGAATCCCTTCCCAGCCAGTGAGCCTCATCTTTTCTCCGGCCCTGATATTTGAACTGAGGGGGACCATCTTCATAATACATTCTTCCATGGAAACCAAGGGGCTGTCCCTCTGGGCTGACATCGGGGTAATGACGCGGAATGGTGTGAGGGCGGTCTCTGAAGAGGGCTCTATACTGAGGCATTCCCAGCCTTGGAAGTCGATACAGGAGTCGTTCCTCATACTGTTCCTCAGGCAAGTCGTAGTATCGCAGGTCGTAGAGAGCGTGAGGACGTTGGTACTGCTGCTGCACTTGTGGCCATGTCTTTGGAGAATTCAGACCGGCACCATACTCGATATAGTTTGGGTACCACCAGACACTCTTGTACGTCATGTTGGCTTCACTGTTGCAAGTCTGAAAGCACATAACAACTAAATCAGAAGGGAATTTCTTTATTCAGTACAAAACTTAGGCTGACTGTACTGGGTCAACCCTGTGTGCATACACTAATTTATGAAACTATTTAAAGACTATATATTGCATATAACTTCTTTTGACAACATGCATGTGTTTTAACTCCTCCAATCCATTACAATCACCTGTACTCCACTACTGTCAAAATTTAATGGACAAGGGTGGTCCTAAGATAACCTATTCTTCCCAATGATGACCATTATTAGTTTTGGAATTCAGTTCCCCCTTTTGTGAAAATGTTTGACTCATACAGAAATTTGAAATTGCTTTTCTATGCAAGTTTGCATGCACAGCCTACCCAGATACCAAAGTACTCATAAGCTAGCTGAAAGGGCCAAAGTTGATGTCGATGGTCTTGTTACCATGTTTTCACAATGAATAGGTAACGTGTGATGTACAAGTAGACATCATTCACTATTCACCTAATTGATAGATGAAGCAAAGGATGGCTGGCAACGCATTCTGAAAACTGCAGTGCTCTGGAGGGTTAAACCAATGATGGTGGTGGTGGTAGTGGTCCTCGTAGTCGTAGTGGTCGCGATTGGCTAACTGGCCAGGCTTGCTGACTGACTGACTGACTAGTTATGGAAGGCTACGTTATTTAATCGTTGCGTATCAATCCGAAACATCATCAGCCGTAGCCGTATGACTGTCTGCCTGACTGACTCCTGGATCTTGACCTGGAACCGAACTCTTTTTGCCTATCGATTTTGTTTTGACGGAGCGCCTGTGATTAAGCTGGTTCCCGCGACTTGGCGTCGCTGAGCGCTGTAAAAATCTCGAGCTTACGATTAAGCCTATGATTACGATTAGATCATTGAAGATTTCCGCTGTTAGCTTTCAACAGACACAAAATCAATTTTAAAAGCCAATTTAATTCTGATTATACGAAGAATAACAAACTCGTTAGATATTATTCAACAGTGTTCAAATACTCAGAATTATTCGAAAATTAATAATACAAACCAGCGCAGCGTATTATGTTAAGGTTTTCATTGTTTACAATCATCGTCATAGATACTGTTAGCGCAAATCTCGCGCGAACGGACTACAAAGCAGTTTATGTGGCGCCTTTTCATCCTTGTTTCCAGGACTCGGCAATTTCCCGAAAGTCCATTAAGAACCGTTTGATAATGTTTATTCAACAACGCCGTCAATCTAGATGACTGGCGTCATGACAAAGCATAGTACATAAACTGCTTTGTGCTAAACTTTGGGTCCAAAACAGGTAAACTGACGGCCGGCTACCTAATCAGAAAACCCCAGTAGGGAGGCTGGAGGTAGGAATTTTCCAGTGTTCGAGCAGCGGAAATGGGTTTACTCGACTCCTCTGTCTTGGTTACAAGTTGTTAGGGGAAGTGTCCTTGGGCAGTTATTTTGGAGTGTGTTAATCTCTTTTGGAGATTTTATAAATAAATAAATAAATAAATAAATAAATAAATAAATAAATAAATAAATAAATAAATAATAATAATAATAATAATAATAATAATAATAATAATAATAATAATAATAATAATAATAATAATAATAATAATAATAATAAGCAACTTCTAATGCGACGGTGTCTAATGCACAAGACATCAACCGATGGTGCACCAAAACCAAGCCACAATCAGGTCAATATCCAGAAGATCAGTCCACAAGACAGAGGCAGCCTGTGGTGGATAAGTAATTTGAAACACGTAAGTTTATAATATAAATATATTATAAACAGTTTATAATATAATTGTTTGTGTGCAATTTTCATCTTTCGTTTCTTTTTTCTTTATCAAATTAAGAACAACGTGTAAATTTATTATAGGGGGATGGCTAGCGTCGAAAATGGTGATGCTTTAAGAAGTCATACCCGGGTTGGTGCATAAACACTCGCTAGGGGCGCCAGCGACACGAACGGCTGCGTTTCCATAGCCTGCCGTGCATCACCCAAATAGTGAGCCAATGGGCATCAGTAGCAAGATAATTTTGCTACAGTGATGATTAAATATTAATTATCTGCTTTTGCATTGGTGCTGTTTTTATAGAGTCATTGTTCGTTGTAATTATGTAATGCGATCGTCCTTGTTTTCATGAGAACAGTCTAGCACGATCTGCACAAAGAAACACAAAATGCGTGGCACCCATGTATTCAAAAGAACGGCTGTAGTTATCAAGATCTCACCTGATAAATTCATTTAAAACTAGGCTATAAAACGCGCATACTGGAAGCTAGTATAACTATATTAACCTAATGTATGTTTACATCACGAGTATGCATAGGTGTGTACGTGTGCTTTCTCACCGTAGCATAATGACAGTATCAGTGACGGCATGATGTATATTATGTTCCTTCTAAATTAGGGAATTGGGGTTTTCCCTCATTGTTTTCTCATTACACCCCATACTCCAATCTTAGGTTAGGCCCTACGTCGCTTCCTCCCGTTTCAAATCCGGTATCCGCCCGGAGTGTTTCAGTCTGCTTGACGCTGAACTAATTTAAATATGAAAAGAAGAATTAAGTAGGCTGAACCTACAAACCATGTCATAAACGCGGCCATTAATGCAGCTGACAAACCTTTTCAGCTATAGAGATTGGTTTCCTGCAGGTCTGATGGACTATCGACCTGTTAAGAGTGGCCATAAAGCCATCAATACTCTTGACAATAGAAACTGAAAAAGATCGAGCCACCTTTACTCCCATTAGCCGTTTCACTTGCAGGCCTGAGGGCAGAATTTATGTAGACTGGAGAGTCATGTGACACTGCACTCAAATGTTTACTTTTTACATGTAACTAATCACAAAAATATAGTCCTGGGTTTTCTTCTGATATCCGGCTGTAAGGTCTGCGTCTCAACCCAGGGGAAGGACGCACATGGTGTCATGGAATCTTTAGAGGAAAACAAGAAAATCAGAATCAACATTTCAACGAGTTTCGTGCTAAACGATGGTCTCAGTGCAATAAAAATAAAGTGTGTGGCTAACAGTAATAACTAATTTTCATGGTACTTCACCGCACATGTAGTAAAGTCCTGCGATGTGCTGGCCCCGTGTCAAGTACCTTGGGACTCATCTACTACTGCCGGCTAAAAAACCAAAGAGGGAGAAATGAACGCCCCACCTACTGTACGTTCCACTAAGGACAAGTGTGGTTTAGGCTACTTCTTTACTTTACACTGCATTATTTTCTCACATCGCGCTATATGAAAAAAATCTGTTACTTTTACGCCAAATCTGATAGTACTTTCAGAAAGTTTGCTATTTTATTTAAATTAAACGGATAAAAACGAAAAAATCAAAGGCATCCAGCAGCAGCAGCAACATACAAAGGTAGCAACCAGCAACAGCAGTAACCAGCAACAGTAACAACAACCAACAATCGAGCGGATGCATAATACTAAAATTACTCATTTCTAACACAGATGCAGTTTCATGATATACAGCTGTACTCTGCAGACAGACAGATTAGGAACACCCGTTCTTAACACTGACCGTTAGCCTCCGACGATGACAAGGTGTAGGCCTACACAGAACGCAGTCGTCGACACAGAGCCCTATTACTGTTCCGAATTGTAAGAGACATACCCTATCTTCACCCTGCGGTGCATGGAATTACCCTATCGTCAGCTGCTAGTAAATGTCATGACAAGTGATGAGTGGCATCAGGAACTCGGAGTGACGAATTCCCATGGAAAATCCACGCCTGACCCCCGAATCCACATCACCTCTGATCTCGTAGGCACCAGGACCAGGCGCATCCTTGGCCGTGTTGTATTCCTTGATGGCATGGCGACCCTTGATTGTGCACGATTTCGTTGACCTATTGGCATCGGCCACTCCGTAAGCCGATGGACCTGGAACAGCAGCCTTGATGGTCGTGTAGTAGGTGCTTCCAACGTCAGGGCGGCTGCGGATGGTGCACGATGGCGGCTTCTTCTCCGTGGCTGCTCCAGAGCCGATGCCGGTTTTGATGTTGTAGGCATTCGGAGAAGGAACTTCCTTCGCTGGCTGCTTCAGTCGTTGGCCCATCGATATCCTTGGCAACGGGTCTTTGACGGTGTGAGAATCGTAGGCGCCAGGGCCAGGCAGAACTTCTGGCGCTACATACAGCAATGTTTACAGAGGGCTGAACTAATAATGGAATAAAAACTAATATACTGTATGTATTTTATGTTGTTGAAGCTGCCTTTGTATGCGACAATAAAGTCGTAATGTATGTATACATACGCAATGGTACATACATAATGATGACTTTTCCATGTTATCTGATGAACCTTTACTTACTTACTGATGAACTTATACTTGTTAATGATTTTAACGTCGTTTAGGCAAGAGAAGGCAGAGCTTTTGTGAGGTAGTTAAAAGGTGCTATATTAAGTTTCAAGATAAATAACTAACTAATTAAGTGTATGCATATACGTAGGCCTAATTTGATTGATTTGGAATTGAAGCCAGATTCGTATTGTCCAAGCTGTCTCACACGTTAATGAACGGCAGTATGAACTGTTGTGAGTTAAAATAAACTAATATTATACAAACTGGTCATAATTTCCAGACAGCCACATTCGTTGGGCCACTGGTGGCAACAGGTGGTCATCTATGGGTCCAATGTTGGCCCAAAGAAAGTGGCTTTCAGAAGGGTCAAGCCTCCTGTCATCGGAACACTATTGTTCCATTACGGGGTTGGCAAGTGATACCCATATAACAATATGAATGAATGAATAATAATAATGTTTTGTGATAATTTATAATAATTAATAATCTACTGAAAGTATCTGTGTCATTCCGTGTGCACTTGTGCATTCGAAATAAGAGGGATCAATAAAAAAACAGGCTGAAAACATTAGGCCTACTATCGATTTTTACGAGGTCGCAAATAATGCACAGAATGTACTCGGCTCTTCTGGGAAACTATAAATTCGCGACGTGTTCAGCCAAGACCCTGGCTTTAGAGAGCAGCATGCAATATAAGCCGAACTGCATTGCATTACGCTGAGTGCGTCGCCCTTCACCTTGAAACGTTTGCGAGTATATTTGCCTATGGTACGTATATCACAGATGAGGTCGAATAAGTTTCTATCTCAAAGTTCAGCAAGTCGCCAGTGCTTCTGCAGTAAATGTAAATGTACATGTTTTTTCCACAGCAACCGTATGTATATCTGTACACTGTTAATTTTGCAATGAATTAATCGGGTCAGATCCTTCACCACCTCTGCCCGTTTAAACGGGCGCCACGCCATTTAGGGTCTCCGTTGGCGGACCATGCTTACCCGAGATTTAAAACTCAGAAACATAGCCGCTATCGGTATATGAACCGGCATCCTCAGGCAGAGAGGCGCCTTGACGCTTTAACCAATGAGCTAATCAGTCCAGTAGTGGTATAACCTTGCTTAATCTAATGACTTCTAATGCTCGAAGCATCAACGGATGGTCGGATCAAGTAAAATCGCTCTCAAAATCATACACAATTCGTTGAAGAAGTCCGGTCGAAAAGCAATAGGTCAGAGAAACCAGAAGTTAAGCTACGGTGGATAATTAGGTTTTAATTAGACAAGTGAGACACGTAGTCATAATTAAATAGACCTTAACGTGCAATAACCTCAGTTAGCCTAATATTTTACCGATACTTTACCACTTATGTTGCATTATCTTGTATTATTATGCTATGGTATGTTATGCGATGCTTATTCTGTGCTATTACATGTTATGCTATGCTATCCTATACTATGCTGTTATGTTATGCTATGCTATGCTGTTATGTTATGCTATGCTATCCTATGCTATGTTATGCTTTGTTGTGGGTTAGGGTTATGTTATACTATGCTATGTTAAGCTTGGTTATATTGTTGTTTATATTATATTTGCTATCCTGTACTACGTTAGGTTCTGTCCTGTTCGGCTGTTATGCTATGCCATGTTATGCTATGTTATGTTATGATATGCTATGTTATGCTATGTTGTGTTATGCTATGCTATGCTATGCTATGTTATGTTATGTTATGATTCTCCGTCAGCTGCCTGTAGGCTTACCTTTCTGCCTTGGTCTGCCAGATAAAGAGAAGCTTGGTTGCTGCTGTTTTCCTTGACAGGTGAGGTTGGCGTCGTAGTTGTACGACGGTCCGGGACTTTCATTCATCTTCCCTTTCGTACAGGAAGATCATTACATTTATATATTTATTGATGTGTATTTGACAACGGCGATTTAAAAATCTTCAGATCAAACTAAATTGCAGTAAGCCAATTACAGTAAGCTTGATAATATTAATCTACCGAGCAGACTAGACTGTTCTACAGATTAGACAAGACCAGAATTCAAATTTATAGTGACCATCACTGAGACTTCTTTTTATGAAAGCGGATAAGAAGATCCGACAATTTCTTGTAATAATTAATTATTGCTATAAAGGGCAGCAGCTATTTGGTTGTATAGTAACTTATTATTACACAATTGATGTCCATTGCTACACTAGGATCGACTAATACCTGACTAGCTGCTTTTAGGAATGTTCTTATGAATGTTCGTACAACACGCGAGAAGGAAAAGTATGTCAGCACAGAGAGTAAGACTATATATATATATACACTTGTATGGAATTCCGATGCTGAAGGCAGGAGCTTGCTGCTTAGTGAGGCAGTGGTCGCTGGTACCCAACATCCGCTTCATTTGATAAGCAGGTCCAGGCCCTGCAAGATATCGTCATCCTTATCACGATCATCATCCTTATCACGATCATCATCATCAGCATCATCAGCATCATCATCACAATCGTTTTTGTGTGTATAGGCCTATGTGTAAGTATACATAATATCAGCATTTAAGAGAGTTTCAGCGAATCAATGAGTGGCCTGCACAGTGTTGATAAGAAACCTGTCTTTGGCTCTGCATTCAATAGGCCTATACATACATATACACACATAAAGGCCTATATATACAATTATACATATATGTGTGCGCATATTAAATTCCGCCTTAATTGACAGGTGATTGATTGTTCGACACTTGTATGCGTAATGTTTTCGTAGCAAACCAGTAGACCAACGATCTTCTTTCACTTTTTTGGGCGAAAACGAGTTCAGCGGTGTCTTTAAGGTCGTGGACGTCAGAGGAATGACGCAAATGTAAACAGATTGATTTCCTTTATATATATGTGTGTGTGTGTCTCTCTCTCTATATATATATCTATACATATATACAATGCCAATCTCGTCTGATACAACAACAGACATTAAAGGTGCCACAGGTCAATGGAACAACTTTGTAAGGCGCATGCGCATTGTGATAATGGCTGTTTACATTTTCGTCATTCCTCTGACGTCCACGATCTTAAAGACACCGCTGGACTCGTTTTCGCCCAAAAAGTCTGAAAGAAGATCGTTGGTCTACTGCTTTGCTACGGAAGCATTACGCATACAAGTGTCGAACTGTCAATCACCTGTCAATTAAGGCGGAATTTAATACGCGCACACAACAGCTGAGTACATTGCCTTCTGACGCTATATAAATTCACTGGTACTCGACAACATAGCATAACACATTAAGTACTTTTGTGACAGTACAGTTACTTCGCTGCACCGCTCGCAAAGACAAGACATGAGAGAGAAGTGTCTACCTAACATCAGACGAAGCAGAGGCGCAGAAGACTAATGAAGAGTGGGGGGGGGTCAAAAGCGAGGCGCCCGAGGTGAATGGTTTAACAGTGAATAGTGTAACAGTGAATGGTGTAACAGTGAATGATGTAACAGATTAACGTATATGGTGTAACATACTGACCTAAGAGGTTGACCTCTCCTGACCTATAAATGGAGATTAGTGTGAAAAGTTGACCTAGAATGTTGACCTTGTGACCTGTACGGTGTAAATGGTTGACCTGCACAGATCTTGCAGCAAAAGCTTAACTAGACTAAACCACATCTGCAAACCAGCTCCAGTTTGTAAGGCTGCTATTTCAAAAGGTACATAGGTACGAAGTTAATTTTGACTCTTCGATGACAAAAGCAGCCAATGACTGCAACTCGGTATCGATTTTTATCTATAGAGTATATGTTCTCGTGTAGAAAGTACATCGAAATCTTTTTCTTTGCAGTGTGTTTTGCACAGAGATGTTTTTCTGCACAGAATGTTAACAGCTTGAGATTATTCAGATTGAATGCAACAAATTAGCGATGTAGCCATTCGCACGCGAGTCTCAGAAAGAAGGTGTCCAGCATGAACTACCTCTGTTATTCTTTTGGTGGGCGATTTTTGACGACCTGTGATTGTCCTTCCAACATTTGCAAAGATCTTCTGCAGCTATTGATCATAGTTTTCATGCACTTATCTCCCTGGGAGACCGCGTATTGTATACCTATGTAAGGTTCTTAAAGGCGCTTCATAAATGGCCATATACATGTATGCATACATGTCAGTCGACGTGTATGCACAATCCCCATCGCTCTGCAGTTTTGCATTGTTAGGCTAATGTTCAAATCGACTTGGTTTGGCGAAATCCATGTATCATCGTTGAACCATTAAGGCCTTCTGTCAATTTTTCACGCAACGGCACGAAGGCAGCTATTGTCTCTGACTTAATGACAATAGCAATCGACGCTATATGCTTTATTCTCTACACCAAGCTTTTACTACTTCTACAGAAGCGCTGAGGGATCGAGCATTGTTCCAGCATCATTTATCTAGGCCATAGCTTCTGCAGCGCCATTGTACTAGTCGTCAATCGATGACTGTTGCTAAGCAAAACTGCTGACGTTTAAATCAGGGTCAGTTCAGCGTAACTGTCATTGTAGATGTGAAAGAGAATGCTAAAGAAATGCGATCTGTAAAAACATATTTCATCAGCAATGCAACGCTGCATTTCATTGCATGTATGAATACATGTATGTATGCATGCATGTAAGTACGTATCTACCCACCTGCCAACATATTTGTGGAGCAGGCTTAATTGAAAATTAGTAGCAAATGATCCTGAAGCTTTTTAGAGTAGTTTTAAGCATACAGTATCAATTTCAGTTGAGTATGATTTTTCATGCACTTTAGGGCAAGCATAATCAATATAAAGCATGTTTTATACGGCACTTACATATACTTCATAATTATAATTCATGCATAGAGTATATAATATGGTAGATGTGATCCATGCATATATATATCTATAGAGCATATAAACATTAGATGTGATCCATACATACAGCATATAAATACTAGATGTGATCTATGAACAAATCATATAATATATTAGATGTGATCTATGCATCTATAGAGCATATAAATACTAGAGTACTTTTAAGCATATAAGACGCGATACATGCATAAAGCACATAATATACTAGATGTAATCAATATTTCGAGCATATAGACATGTATTGACCTACAATGTATAATCCATGTATGTAACCCAGATGTATATGTGGATTTTATTCATTTTTATTGTTTGCATTGTAATCTACGAAAATTTTCCAGACCCAGTTCTATCAGAATTCGTCTTCTAATTCGTATTTCTAATCTGTCTGTCTGCAGAGTACAACTGCATATCATGAAACTACATCTTAGAAATGAGTAATTTTGGTATTATGCATTCGCTCGATTGTTGGTTGTTGCTAGTTGCTATTGTTGCTGGTTGCTACTGTTGCTGGTTGCTATTGTTGCTCGTTGGTACCGTTGTATGTTGCTGCTGCTGTTGGATGCCTTTGATGTTTTGTCGTTTTTATCCGTTTAATTTAAATAATACTAGCAAAATGACGCGTGACGTAAGGAGGTTCTACTATATGTGTTGTATTTGTGCTGTCAGGTCGGGAGTCTCTCTTCAAGAAGCGCTACATAAATCTGTGATTATCTGTATGTTGATTTTTAGCAACCGTACCTCTGTACATGCAATAGAGTTTATAGTGCGGTCGGTCCACAGCTGACTTCACGTTATCTCCGTTGTACGACATTTTTCCTAGATATGTGATGTTCAACTTGATAAAATAGATCAACTGACTGATAAACTGATTCCAATCTGACGTCGCAACTCCAAACGAACAGAATTAATAAATCGTCCCATGCGACGCCGGCCGGCGTGTTAGAACAACGGTCTCAGTCGAATGCGCCGACTCGGATCAAGTGACGTGGCGAATGTCCCGATTGCTGCTGCTGCTGCAGCTGGTGTGTCTCAGTCCAGCCGACGATGTGACGGTGTCCATGGAACCGCCTGCTGCTGCTGCTGATGTGGCGGCTGCCGACAAGATCGATGATGTCTTTCCGCATCCAAGGAAACGGCCTTCTCCTCCGGCGCTGCGGAATGGAGTATTCAGGTCGATCTGTATGATTTCATCCGTGACGACTGCATCGGCAGCCTTCCCCGCTGAGAACAATACCTGCAGAATGCGCGTCACGGTTGAAAGACTTTGCAACCCGATGCTACTCTCAGCGTGTAGTAAGCCAGAAGAATCGGAAGCTAGAGTCCAATCTATAAATCGGAAGTAAACAGCTATAATGATATGTTATCATCAAGCAAATATCTCGACTGGAGCGCGATAAAGGATACTTCATGTTGTCACATAGCAAAGCTCGTCGGAATTATGTAGCCTACATTATGTACATACCTGTTCAAAGGTGACAACAGAACTGGCGACATGAGTGGGTTTAGGACCGAGGTGCTAAATAAATCAATTGGCTGGTATCGTTGCCAAGTATTATCACGGCTGCTTGAGCTGCCACCAACACGAGATGTCGCCATCGTTATTATGTACATAAATTCAGATATTTGTTGAAGAATCCATCAAAAGCGTTTGCCATGTCATAAAACTTTAATTCGTTCACAATAAATGTAGAATCTCCATATAATTTCTTAAAATAAGGTGATTTGACTGGTTTTGTGTTGGTTTAAATAAGACGATTTGACTGGTTTTGTGTTGGTTTAAATAAGATGATTTGACTGGTTTTGTGTTGGTTTAAATAAGACGATTTGACTGGTTTTGTGTTGGTTTAAATAAGATGATTTGACTGGTTTTGTGTTGGTTTAAATAAGGTAATTTGACTGGTTTTGTATTGGTTTAAATAAGGTGATTTGACTGGTTTTGTGTTGGTTTACATAAGCTGATTTAACTGGTTTTGCTTTAGACTTAATGCATCACACAGCTAATAGAGTTCTTATGATCGGTTGCGCTATTTTAGCCTGCATTTAATTTTCGTTCAATGGAAATGACTTTCTTTTGACAAGTAGAAGCACAACAGACATCTAAAGGAAATCAAATAGTCTTTCAATAGCACGTGGTTGTAAATGCAAGCAGACACAACAAACATACACACATTCTGTGGATTTAAACATGTTTAGTTTTGTTTATTTAACATTCGAGATTTCAGTGTAATCGATTACCACCTTTCATACAATCTAAGCGATATCTGCAAGAATGAAACACCGGATTCTGCGGCAAAGCATAGGTCTTTTGTGGTGGCTGGTCAGTCACTTGGAAACAATCCTCCATCCATCATTCGTGCTCAAGTTACCTGTAGGAGACAGAAGTGTTGTAGCTCGCTGTCTTAAGACGCATCAACTTCCGGTGGGCTCTCAAACATTAAGCATCGATTAGTAGTTTGCTCAACGAGATGCATTATATAAGTTTACTAAATGTGACATAATAAATTACAGTATTATCCAATGCAATGCGATGCATCGAATTACAATACAGGACAATGCATTGCAGTACATTATAATACATGCAATACATTATAACAGCAGCGATACATAAGAGCTGGATACCTATCTATATCAAAACGGCACAGTCAGTCTAACCACCCGCAATAAAACCTCTGAACGACAGTTGCTTTTACCTGCTATGCTCGTCGCTCCATCAGTTAGACTGGATATTCTCTTGTTGTTGATGAAGCAAATTTTATTTGGTCTCAGGTGTTTCAGCAGCAAGTGATAGTTTTAGAAATGAGTTGATTGGCTTGCAGACAGGTGAATGATTGCTTAAATAGACGGTTGGTCGATTATGATTGGACTGATTTATATATTGGCTGTTAATTGCTTGCTTGCTTGATTGATTGATTGATTGATTGATTTACTGACTGACAGACAGACAGACAGATTGATTGACTGACTGACTGACTGACTGACTGACTGACTGACTGACTGACTGACTGACTGACTGACTGACTGACTGACTGACTGACTGACTGACTGACTGACTGACTGACTGACTGACTGACTGACTGACTGACTGACTGACTGACTGACTGACTGACTGACTGACTGACTGACTGACTGACACGTTTCTTCATTTATTAACTGGATCTTAGACAGGCCTAAATGAAACCTCCAAATGAATCTAAATCTACAAGACCTGTCTGAACCCGTCGGATATAATCGAAACCCACCTGAGTATTTTACCTAATTCTGTATGATATACCCATATCCACTTGACGTACCTTACCTAGCTCCGCATGGAATACCTAGATCCACCAAGTGTACCTGAGTGTGCCGGAAGAAAGACTTAGTCAGGCGGACTCTGTATTAGGAGTGCACATGCAATGTATTTAAGGTCAAGTGTTTGTTTTGTGGCGGAGGATTTTTACTGCTGCCCTCTGCCGCTGATATAACAAATCTCGATACACATTCTACGTTGAACGTGTATAGAATAAGTAGGCTTCATTAAGTCAGTACGCTCGGTATCCAGTTTGGAACAGTAACGAAGAATAAGTGGCACGTTACTCTATTTAAGTAAAAGTTTGGGTACTTTTATTTGTCAAGCAGAATTAAAAAGTAGAGAGCGACAGTGACAAATGACATACAAAGACACAGAGAGATACAGGGAAAAAGAAAGAATGGACCAAGAATAACCTAGAATAATCTTTACTAATCTTCACTTCCAAGAATAATCTTTAACCTTAACACCCCATCTTTATGGCAAACACAAGGTTAGACATTTAGACTGTATCAGCTTATGACTGAAACGACGCCTTGCCCTGGCATCTTTTATGCCACTCAGATCAGGTCTAATCCTAAGACTCATCTGCTTCAACTTGCTAACTCATCATAGCTTGACTTCCGCTTCCTGACCAGGATCCAATTTTCTACCGGACTTCTCCGTTATGTCTGTTATGCCTGGCCTGCATCGTATTTATCTCAATCAACGATATTTTCAACGTTTCATAACTTAACATTCCGATATGTAAAGTGTCTTGATACATAATACATTGTATATCACAATTCGTCGCAGTGCAGGGAATTATTTAAATGAGTTTTAAAATCTTAGCAAAGAATTTGATACGAAGTAGATGAGTTTCATTTCATAAGTATATGGATCTTCACATGCAAGAACTTTTTGTTTCGTATTTAGTTTCCATTTTAAATTGTAACTTAAACTTTTATACAGTGGAGAACAACTGCGTCGACTACGCGCATAGGTCAAAGATACAGATCCATTTGCATACTAGGTCGCGTTAATTAACATGTCATCATCCAATGAGAGCGCTAAGCTGGTGCTGTCGTTATATGGCCAGGTTGTTGTCGAAACTGCGGAAGAGGTTGATCCTTTTCCTAGCTCCCTCCAACTTTTCATTCTTGCTCTTCTTTACAATGTCGAATCCATTCGCCTTTCTTCCCATAAATTCTCTCGGTTGCTGATACCTATATCTATGCGGAACATATATGCCCGGACCAAAGGGCCTCTTGACCGCAGGGAAGTCGAAGGCGGTCCCCACAGACTCAGCAGCTGCAGCAGCCAAGTTCAGCGATGCTCCTCCTTCGCCTTCCCTTCCTTCTCGTCCTCTGGGCATGACGTCAGCTGGAAAAAACCAACGTAGATTGGAGAATAATCCGTGTTTCTCTCCTTTGCCAGTTTCTCTTGAAGAAGCGCTATATAAATTCATGATTACAGATTGCCATTATGGTTACAAATTCCACAGGTACGTCTGCCTCTTGCGTCGCAATTCCGCATGACTTCCTCTACAGAACATTGAGCTTAGGCCTAGACAATCTAATCTAATCTTATCCAGTCAGAGCCGACATAATATGATCTGATCTACTATAGGCCTAATGTATTGTAATGTAATCTAACCTCATCTAGTCTAATCTAGCATGATCTAATCCAGTCCAACCTAACGTAGTGTAGTCAAGATAGGCTAACCTAATCTGATCTAATCTAATCTGGAAATTTATATAGCGCTGTGATATTAATGTACAAGACATCAATCGATGGTCTCTTCTAGGGAAAAAAACCGCATTCCAAAAGCGTGATCCACTGGACAGAACCTATCGATACCTGTGAGGCCAGGAACAAACACATCCGAGACACAAAATTCTCAGGCCCTGCTACAAACACACAGGGTGCAATATGTGGAGGGTATGGAGTACTTCCGCCACCTGATCGTTCTGACTATCTCCAATGCCACTGAAGCTAAATATCGCCATGCATTTAGGTCTTTCCCTCCACCTCCTCACACTACTTCTAATGGCAAATCACCCTGCAGTCCTCGAAACGATGCCTCGTCAGACTAGTACATTTAAAGTGTATAGAACTTTCTGATACATAGTTTACCTCACAATAAAGCGCATTAACTGTGGACCAGAGGCGGATTTAGCTATAGGCGTGGAGGGGCAGTTTGCGCTCACCACGCCCTTCTTGGTTATATGCTGGGGACCCTCAGACCAGTGTATGAGCGCACTAACATAACTAAAAGGAGCGCTACATAAATACTCTGAATAAATAAAGGAATGAATTGAAGAGCGAATTAATGAACGCACGAGCAAACGAACAAAATAACGAATTAATTAATTAATCAATAACCGGTTGCGTCAGAAATGAAATAATTGTTTTCCAGCATGAGAATGCTGCATTGCAAACAAGATTCAAAAATGAATGAATGAATAGAGAGAGGAATCATATTTTACCTGGAAGTTTCGCATCCGGGGCCAGTAAATCCGCGAGGTCGATGGATTTGGATGTTCCGCAGAACACGATCAGCTGATAGGCAATGAAAATCCAGACAGGACACTGCGACCTTCGTACGACTCCAGCCATACGTAACTTCATTGCTATTCAAATCAGTAAAAGAATTTACCAATATGTCTGCAATTTAATGCAGTATAATACATTGTAATGTAAAAACTAAAGTATCCTACATCTCACAAGTGAGACGTAGGGGAAGCGCTCATCTCCTTTTCTTGGTCCTTGAGCCGGCAATGGATGAATCCCAATGTCCTGGACAGGGGTCCAGCGCATCGGAGGACTTGTCATTTACTTCCCAGCTTACGCCGGTACCAAATTATCCTTTCCCAGGGGCTTATAACTGAAAGAGAGGTCACGCCATCTGGGGATTGTGATACAAATTACAATCTGACAGTAAGGTAAAGGTTACAAAGGATACAACCGGTAGTAGCCCGAAATGATTGCTACATTAGAAAAATTACTGGTACAGGTTGATTGTTTGGTTGATTGAATAAACGAGAGGAGCCATTGTGTATTTTGAACCACAATAAATATGGTTAAAATGCACATTTGTGAAACCATAATTCTTTAAAATCAGCAAAACATCATTTAAACATTAAGATACCCAATAAGCGTTTGGAAATGGTTAAGAAATGCACCATAAATACTGGATTTAGGAAGCGAAAAATAATATCAGTAGGTCTTTGAATCCTTTCTGCGCTGCAATGGCCTAGTAATTTTGAAACCAAGAGACTTGTTTAAAGTTTCAAAACTCGTTATGTACTTTCTACTTCTGGAGCGAACTAAAGGAGAATTACTACCAGAATTGAAGCCGATAGATACTTCCAGAGAAGACTCCGATGTTGAATGTTCGGCTTTCATGCAGGTCCTTTATAGGAACAGATCATCCGAAGCTTAAGCCACGAATAGTCATGTGATCTAAACGTGTTCGTGATTTGCCGTCAATCATCTTGAAGCGAATGCTGTATGCAGATGTTATCAACAAGTCCTACGGCTTTATTTATTTCAGAAGGCACGAAAGTAAGACTTAACCTGAATATCTTTCATTCTAAACTGAACACGTTAAACAGATGTTATTCAGATCCTTTATTGCTTTGACTATTCGCAGAGCCACGTGTTTGTACCATAAGCTAAACATCTTTCATTTCTGAACGGGAACAACAAACTGATTAAACTGTCTACTCATGCGCTGTAGGTCCTGTCCTGTCTATACAAATTAATTGGATTTCGCAAACAACATCGTCTTGCATTCATAAATACAATAAATAATTATAGCAATAAACCACAACAGCAATTCATCCATCGATTATAATCGATCGCTAAATCAAGCAATCAAACAATTAGTCAGTCAAGCAGCCAGCCAGCCAGTCTAACAACCAGTCAGTCGGTCATTCAATCATTCATTCAGTCAACCAGTCAGCCAATCACACAATCAATCATTCAAAACCAGTTTTATCAAATTTATTAAAGCAAATGTGAATTTGTTAGGTACCATGTTAAGTCGCCTTCGAAATGCGCACAAAAGGAGCTGGGTAAATATGAAGATAACTTCTGGCCTACAGCTCTTAAATCAAACTTAATCAATACTTTGGCTTAAGCTTACCAACAGTGCCTTGGCTTAAAGTTTGTGAATAAACTTTCCTTACAAAAGCCAATGCACACCATCTGACCCTGCTTACCCACGACACCCTCGTTGGACCAAAGTTGGCCAACGTGTTTGTGCTGGCTTTGTGGAAACATTTTATTGGTGATAACGCTCCCATCGTTAAGTCTATCCGACTAATACTTCTAACCACAAGTCGTATGTACTAATTGGGGTCAAAAAGACACAAGAACGTGAAATAATAAGGAATCCTCTATTAGATAGTGAATTACTGAGAAAAAACATTGCAACCAACCACATTCTGTCGAATAAAAGCGATACTTATTAAAATGCTAATTTTAAATGATGCTTTATCTATTCCCAAGATGTTTGAGCTGTTCCTGGAATAGGGGATCCTCGTGGTCGCCCAGTGGGACCTTACCTTTCGACAGGACTACTCCGATGGCTTATTATTTGGACTAAGGTTTCACATGAAACTACCACTGATTGATGCTTTTTCGTTATGATAAAGGCGCTACAGAATTCATTTGATTGGACTGGATTGAAGATAGAAACAGGCATGATCTCGTTCATGGCGGCCATCTCAGGTGTCGGCAACAAGTTGCTAGAATGTCCAATTGTATAGACCATATGGACAACCATTTATCGATGTTCTCACTCTAGGCCGGTTAGGCCTGATTTTCATCGATCTACGCAATATGCTTGTAAAATAAATTTGGCATGATTGTGTACAGTAAAGTTTATATTCGAGTTTCGGTTATATTCAGTATAATGCCAGCGACGAAAGAACAGGCATAAGTTTTCATTTATTTGAGTCAAGTCGCCATCATTATTGTCATAGCATCACCGAGTCAGCCAAAATCACCCCATGTTATGCAATGTCTGCATCGTACTGATTGCAATGATATTTTTTCAATGTTTGGTAACATAACATTACATCATATCATCGCCACAATTCGTAACAGTACAGATAATTATTTAAATTAGTTCGAAATTGTTATTAAACATCTGAACACGAAGTCGTGAGTTTTAATTCAGAAGTAAAGGAATCTTCACATACAAGACATTTTTTGTTTAGTATTTATTTTCTAATTTTAATTTAACGCAGTATTTTATGCAACGGAGAATCACTTTTCACCACCACCGACCTCGCGCATGGGTCGAAAACATACTGGCCCATTTGCATACTGGTTCACGTTAATTATCTCGTCGTCATCCAATCAGAGCCCTAAGCTGGCGCTGTCGTCGAATGGCCAGGTCATTGTTGAAACTGTGGGGAAGGTAGAATCTGATCCTCGCGCCATCCATCCTCTTCTTCTTCAACTCCATCATACCGGCGAGGTTCATTGCTGCACCCGGTCTCATCGAACTTCCCACACAGTCTTCTGGTCTCTCATCGCACAGTCGCATCGCAGCTGCCATCAGCCACCCAAGCGAGGCCGGGTTCCGCTTGACTGCCCCCGCAGGGACGCCGACGGCAGTCTCGACGGACTCAGCAGCTGGAGCAACCAATGGGAGAGATGCTTCTCCTTCACCTGCTCTTCCTTCTCGTCCTCTGTGAAAGTCGTCAGCTGAAAAGGAAAACAACTAGACTGGATAATTATCTGTGTTCATCGCATTTTTCGGATCGTTAGCCTTCAGAGGAGTTTGTCTTGAAGAGGCGCTATGTAAATTCGTGATTATAAAATAAAAAAAATCCTCGAGGGATATCCGCCTCCTGTGTTGTAATTTCACACGAGTTCTCCTACAGAGTATCCAGCTTAGGCTTTAACATTCTGATCTAACAAAATCCATTATATATATATAATCTTGAAACTTATATATCGCCCTTATCATAATGCACAAGACGTCAACAGGTGGTCGCTTCGAAGCAAAACCGCATTTCGAAAGCAGAATGCATTTCACAGAACCATTTTAGATCCTTGAAACCATTTAACGCACCGGAAAACGCATCCGAGACGCACAATCCTCTTGCCACAATACTACAATCACACGGCAGTACGATTTGCAGAGGAAGGGATAACTGCCTCCACCCGCTGGTTCAGACTCACTGAAGATTCATTTCGCCATATTTTTATTAGGAGTAGTAATGGACTTGCTCAAAGTCCTTACATAGTAACCGTATGAGGGGTAGCTCGAACGCGCACACTCCGCGTTATGCCAATCTGCTGCCATGTCACACACAGGCCTACAGGAGGTTTTTCCTCCACCACCACCCCTCCGCTTCCAATACCTTCAACCACAAGCCACACTGCAGTCTTAGAATCAACATGTCGTCAAAGCAACATCCCTGAGGTGGACTTGACTTTCTGAGACATGTTTTGTCTCGCAACGAAGCACACCACCTGTGGCACCCAGTCAAAGATGTTGATGCGTCTCGTCGCATGCCTCTATCGGTCAAAGTGGGTTTTTTTATTACCAGACAGGGTATGAGCCCACTGACATTAGTTATGCTAGCTTTAAAGGGGCGCCACATGAATGCTCTGAATGAGTGAAGGAAGGAAGGAAGTAATGAACGAATTAATGAACGCACGAATTAACGAACGAATTAACTAACTAAATAATTAATTAACCACCTATTGTCCCGTATCTAGTGATTTACGGCAAAAAGAAACAATTGATAATGCTGTGTGGCATAAAGATTAGGTTGCAATTCAAAAATGAATTAATGAATTAATTAAAGAGAGGAATCATATTTTACCTGGAAGTTTCGCATCCGGGGCCAGTAAATCCGCGAGGTCGAGAGACTTGGATGATCCGCTGAACACGATCAGCTGATAGGCAACGAAAATCCAGACAGGACACTGCGACCTTCGTACGACTCCAGCCATACGTAACTTCATTGCTATTCAAATCAGTAAAAGAATTTTCCAATATGTCTGCAATTTAATGCACTATAATACATTATGATATAAAAAGTACACTATCCTATATCTCACAAGTGAGACGTGGGGAGGCGCTCATCTTCTTTTCTTGGCCCTTGAACCGGCAATGGACGAATCCCAATTTCCTGGACACTTGCCATTTACTTTCCAGCTTACGCCGACACCAAATTATACTGCTTGGTAACAGAGGCAAGGTGCTTTTGCAAACAATTTTATGTTGTAATTAATTATAATTATTATATTGTAAACAATATTATATTGTAATATAATTTTATATACTGTAATTAGATGTCATGCAATGTCATGCAATGTCATGTCTTTTCGTTTCATGTCATGCCATGTAACGACTCTGTACGACACTGACATGCACACACAGATACACGTAACTTCACTGCTATTCACATAAGCGAGCGCCACTGTTTCCTAAGTGGCGCTTTATAAATGTTCGTTTACAATTACAATTACAAGTAAGAATTCACCAATGCATCTGCAATGTAAAACATTGTGGCACAACGTATTGTAACAATGAGTGGTGTAATATGAAGCTTTATTCTTCGAAAACGATAGCAAAGAACAGAAAATCAGTTAAGCTCAGAGAAGGTGGTTGTAAAGTCATTTCATGCAGCATAATCTTCGAAAGCCAACCATGAAGTTTACTATTTCCTGTCATACTCAAGAAACTCATATCTCTTGCTGTACGTTTATCTAGCGAATCAAGTTTTGTTCATAGACAATAGCATTAACTTCCTGCAGGCTGGCTGTATGGCACAACAATAGGACTAAGAAAAAGTCGACGATGTAACGAAGTGGGATGGTAAATAACCAATAAAAGTTTGGGCAAAGTAGTCAATGTTGTATTGGCGTTGGGCAATAACGTTCTTGTCAAATATTGCACGGAGTTTTGTTTGCCTGGACCGAACTGTCAAAACCATCTGTACGATCACGTTCGGTTTATCAAATCGTTAAGCAATCAAGCATTAAAAATTGCAGTTGTCTAGGTACATGTTAACATCTGTATCTATCAGGCTTTGCAGGCATAAGCTGATATATTGCCCTATTTCTTAAGCATCCTAAAGGGAACTCTTAAGATTTAGCCCGTTTTCGATGATTCCACTGCTTTTCGTTAGAAAAAGCTATCATTTACACTGATACGATATGAAGGGATTCAAGATACTGCACAAGCTAAAACGTATTTAAGTGTATATAAGTCCTATCTGTTAATTGCTTGGAATATAATGCAACTTATAATCCACAACAAAATGAATAACTCTCTAAATATTTAAATCCTAAAGTTTGTTTTACCTGCAGAAGTATATTTCAATAACTTTGTTGGCCTGGCCATTGGTATTTTCGATAGACATGTATTGTTCCGTATAGTATATTTCTTTAAGCGGACAGCCATTTTAATTCACGGGTAGGCGTAATTGAATTCAAATTTGTTTATGAGAGCATTTTTAATACACGGATAGGCATAATTTAATTCAAATTTGTTTATGATAGAATTTTTAATTCACGGATAGGCATAATTTAATTCAAATTTTTTATGATAGAATTTTTAATCGACGGATAGGCATAATTTAATTCAATTTTTTTATGATAGAATTTTTAATTGACGGCTAGGCATAATTTAATTCAGATTTGTTTTTGGTAGAATGACTTTGTTTCGAGATACTTCAGATATAGCAACTGCGCGCGTTGTTTGTTGGGTCTGTTAGCTCTGTACGAATTCATGTCCAACTTTCTAGCTACCAAAATTCATTCAATTCCAGAAAGACGAGTTGCGGAACAAAGTAACGGAAGATGAACTGTGTAAACTTTTCATAAACGAACGCTATATAAATTTTGTGATCACCTACATTACACTTTACACGTACATCACTGCCTCCGTACAAACTACGCTGTGGTTCCGTAATCCTGAAGGCTGGTTTTGAAGGCATGCAATCCTTAGTGGAACATATAGAAACGACTACGGTGATAGCGACGACGACGACTAGATGACAATAATCATCATCTCGTGATCATCATCAACACAAAGATAATGAAAGAGTTCTTCAGAAAAAAACGTATACGCTTTCTGCGTAGAGATAAAAACAAGGCAGCAAGACAAGAAGACAAGAAATTAGCTATACACATTAATAAAGAAGTGTCGGGTTTCCAGCTTCATTATTTTTCAGCCTAATCATGCTTAATAATGTTACATCGACTTGGGAGTGTATTAAAATATAGAAAATTACGTATGAGAAAAATAATAATTATCTCTACGTGAAGTCTCAAGTTCTGATATGCTCGTTAACATGGCACATCGTATCTTAGTAGGTCCTACCTGAGCAAGACGATTTGCAACGGATGCAATGGCACCGAAAGATGCTGCCTAAACTTCGGCTACTAACACAGCAACTGCTGTCTCGGCGGCTGACAGGAAAGGATGACTTTCGCACGTGACAGAAGGCTTCTTTAGAAGCCGTGAAATAGTAGGAGGGAGAACCCTTTGAGTTGGTGAGGATCCACCTCTTCTTGCGCTCTCAGAAACCCCGAGGCCAGTTATGTCTGGCCTCTCGGGTGTCTCAACAGACCCTTAAGTACGTCTCTGCGCTGCATATAGATTCACAGACGGGACATGACCTCACCTACGCACCATTCGCATCGCGCAGGACACGACCATTGGTCACTTCAGATTGGCCTACAGGCCTACTATACGATCTGTAGTATACACACGCTCAGTACGCACACTGTATCTCGCTCGTGCAAACGTGTACAAATGCGTCTAAGCACACGTAATTATACACATGTATAGGTGTGTCCAACAGTAGAAATTATGCCACGACCTATGTGGAAATTTGATAAGGTGCTTGTTGACTTCCAGGAGGCGGCGATACCTGCAGCAGCAGCTGATGATGCTGATGAGGATGCAGCGCTTGGGTGTTGGACCTGGCGATTGGGGCACCTGCTGTGTCTTGAGGACGAATCCGATTGCCTTGCAAATTCGTTCCTCAAGCGACGTCGCTTGACATTTCTCGCTTCCCGTAATCAACTGCCAATGAGTTGTGAGCCAGTTTTATTTTTCGCCGACATACCTCGTATGCCATGCAATTTCCCGCAGGGCAATGCCAGGCGAATCAAGCGTGTTCAGAGGAGAAGGGAGAGAAGAAAGAGAGGACCAGAAGACGGTGGATGAGGAGGAGGAGGAGGAAGAGGAAGAGGAAGAGGAGGAGGATGGGAGAAGACATTTCCAAAACAATTTACAAAAGAACAAAAAGCTCACTACAATTGCAGTTGTGACATTGCAAAAGGCTGATCATACATTAAGCATATGCGTATACATACATACGTATACATACGTACATACATGCACACATATATACTTACAAATGTATTAGTTCCTCGCATATATACATTGTGGTGACATACAAACATATATACATATATACATACACACACATACATACTTACATTCATACATACACATGCATACATACAGACATACATACTTATTTACATATATATTTACAAACAAACACACAAATACACACATACACATACTTCTTGCTTTCGTACGTATCCGGGTTCTGTAGTTTGAGAAAATTTGAGCGATTTATGTTCTGCACGTATCCAGACAAATATTTCTTTGACTAGTTTTTAGTTAGGGCGCTGAAGGAGACGAAAGGGTTAAAGGTCCGAAGGTGCTGTGCGCTCAAACAAAGCATATAAAGCACACCTCATTTTAATTAGGAACTGCGTGGAGGCGACAAAATAGCGCGTTCACAATGGTTTAGACTACCTTTTCATGTTAGCGACAACTAGTGTTAGTTGTTGCAGCCGCTTCAAAGGAAAGTGAACAAGTGCAAAACTAGTCAGACACTTCATGAAGTACAAGGCGATGATGACAGACATAATACGCATTTGCTACTGTTGTGATAATGAGAGACTCAGTGAGCGGTTGCAAAAACCGACGCTAGGTGTCGCCAGCATGAAAATTAGGGTAAACCATATAGTAAACCCACTAGTTTTGCCACTTTCGCAGAGTTCCTCCCCCCATTGTTAACTCTCGTTTAATTTGATCTGGCCAGAGCATGACGCCGGGTGTAGTACTACGTGCTTGTGTTGTTCGTTTTTGGAAATAGTTATCTGTAAAGAAACATTTAATATAGCACCTTTTTAGATCGCTAAAGGCACTAATTAAAATACCAGACACAATGAAAATGATTGTTTGCTTTGTTCAGTAGTTAAATCGATTGCTTCAGTTCCTTGGCAATAACCGGTAGCTGAATTGGGCGGGTGTTAATAACATAAGGAGAAACCTGTGCAACGGGTGTGGATATCTTCAGAGGTGTTGGAATGAACTGCCCGAATTATCTGGGAATCTATCTGTCTCCAACTGAAGATCAACTTCATGAGTTCGGATCATAGACGCTTTGGCGACGAGGAGCATACAAGTAATTCGAAAGATGGCGCCATCATCACAATCTTTGTATCTCGCGATTCGTCAGAGGGAGCCTCATTCGTAGTCGCTCACTCGCTGCTTCTTTGATCAACATTTGCAATTTCGAAGTTTGAAAATGGTAGAGAGGGTTCTGAAAGAGAATAAAGGGTTAAGGGTGATAGAGTATTGAGCGCTTAACCAGGCTTTGCCCTGTTATACTGTAAATGTAACTATTTAAGTTTAGTTGAAATCCAGGCAAGATTGGCTTAAAATTCTAAGTAGCATCACCTGATCGAGCATTTGTTAGACTAATTATCTCTGAAGTAAATGTTTTATGACTGTTGTCTTGCTTGTTTTTTTTGCCAACTACTGTCACAATAACAGTTTGATTTTATAAATTGAAGACTGAAACTTCGGTGCATTATATGTTTCAGCTACTTGGGGCGGCATAGAGCCAATCAATGGCTATAAATATACAGTTAAGCTTCCTCTGGACAGCTGTTTTTGTCGCTAGTGGTTTCCGTGCCGTTTCGTTCGCTGGTCCAAATCATCACTGGAATTCACACAAACAAACACCAGCTTTGCTAAATACTTGCCTTTCTCTGATCCCATTTGCCAAACAATTGACGACTTTTTCAAGCTTCCTGAGCTTTTGAGGTGCATCAAAATATTGTCGAAATATAGGCTAAATATCTGTTAATAATAATTAACAATAATAATTATAAAGTTACGCATAGCTTATGCGCCGCAGATGAGCGCCTCTGTTGAGCTTATAATTACAATTACAATTACAATAACTTTCCGTAGATATCGACTCCCAATTTGGTCTACCGCTAAATGCATCCTCATTATTTTACACACAAACCTGTAAATGCCGGTCAACTGGAAACAGTTGGTTTTGCAAAAACCACTAAGTTTCCAAATCACCAACTCAGGAATTGTGAAAGCTTAGCGAATTGCAAACCAAGGTCTATACAATAAAGAACACAGACAACCACATCTGACATAGGGATTGAAAGAATGCGACCGACTTAGCTATTTTTAACCTTCATCTCACGTTCAGCCAAGTCCAGTACATTCATTGCATTGTCTTGCGTCTGTCTGTATCTGTCTGTCTGTCTGCCTGACTGTTTGAACGTATGTCTTTGTGCGCGAGGTCTCCCTACATGCCTGTCTGCGCGTTATTTTTACAGCAACCCGCCTGCCCGCTGGTAGGGATTTTGGACTGCCCTTCATCTGAAGGATGGCGGCCCCAGCTGTGAGTTCATCCAGACGTATACACACCCTCCCCCAACTACATAGGCCTACACAGATAACAAGTCGAAATGCTGCCGATCCCTCGATCCAGTTCGCCCGAGTCTCTTTAAACTCACGTGTGCCTCGTTCACGGGAGTTGCTTGGGTCTGTCTGAGGCTGGGTGTTTTGTCTCTATTCAGAATACAGTAGCAACGCTTCTAGATTTGGAGGCACTTCTTAAGAGGTACTTCTTCCAATAAAATGGCCTGAAGAGTTAAAACGAGCTCTAGCTAATAGGAACGTTGGCTTGAGCTTAGGATGAGTCTTACATTTTCTAACTGACAATGGAGAGCACAGAATTCGTGGTTTATACAAAATCGGCGTTATCATCGCGTTTTCGCTCACCGCTAGTTGCAACAATCACCACCGTAAAATTTTCGCCAATTTTGTTAATTTTCTTTTGAGATTTATGGCAGCTATTCGGAATGTTATTTTTATATATAAAGTAAATAAATTGCCATATCCTCTTCAGGCTTTATTTCAAAGAAGAATTCACGTCCTCCTCTTGAAAAGGAGATCCCATTAAAACGGTCAGCAGACTCTACTGGTATTAGAAGAGTTCCTTCTGAAAACTGTAGTCTCCAAAAGCCGCAGCCTAAGTGTGTTTTGGGCGTCTAAGTAAGCGCATGTATACATCTTCCGAGTTGGTAGGCTAACTGGAGCTCCTTTATCAGGGTGCAGACGTTCTTGTCCAAGTGCATGGAGGTCATTCAACGGCTGTCTCTAAACTCAACCAGCAAACACACACACTCACTCAAACACACTCACTCACACTCACACTCACTCACGCTCGCACATTCACACATTTGGCGCTACACAACTACATTGCCACATGAGGAGTAGGATCAGGAGAAAGAGCAGAAGACGAAGGGGAGACAGAAAAGGAGAATGAGAAAGGACGATTATGAGGAATATGTGGAGGATGAAGAGGAGATGTAGGAGGAGGATGAAGGACCTCGACCTGGAACCGAACCATACTTGCCTATCGATTTTATTTTGACTGAGCGTCTGTGAATAAGCTGGTTCCCGCGACATAACTTTCGTTGGGCGCTGTAGAAATCTCGAATTTACGACTACGAAGAGAAAGGAGGAGCACCAGGAGGAAAACGAAGTAGACTAAGGTAGACGAGGAGGAAGCGCAAGAGGAGGAAGACGATGAGAAGGAGGAGGAGGATGAATTCCTCAGCCTCTGCAACTCTGAAAACACTTCTCTGGCCGCCCGCAGTACACGTCTCTTACTGATAAACAGTTGAATAAACAGCTCTATATTTAGACCAATATTCAGACCTAAGTTTAGAAGCCCGTCTGTTCCACATCAATTCAGAGAAAAGATTGTCGTTGTGAGTTTTCAGGTTACCCGGAACTATGCATGCATATAGAAATATACATGCATGTTAGCCTTATAAATGATACGGAGAGTTTCCGAAATAGCCGAGATCATGTTCCGTGACAGTGTATATTTTTCGTAGAAGCGCTTATTACGCTTGCAGTCAGTAAATATGAATCTGATAAAGAAATCGTTCGTCTTGCTAACTATCCATCCGTTCGTCCATCAATGCATTCATTGCGTGAACTCATCAATTCATTCATACATACATACATGAATCCATGCATTCGTCCATCGATCCATCTGTCCATCCATCCATCCTTCCTTCCATGAGAAAGGTGAGGGCCAAATTTTACTCTGCAGCCGAGGTATTGTATGGTGGAATTCAAATCACCAAAAATGCTTTTTAATGGTTTCAGTCAACGAGTCATTCATTCCCCAGGATCAAATGAAGGGTGGATTTTGCCCTTGTAGACTACTATAGTCATTGTAACGTACGAATTATTAGAGAGGTGCACCCCACAGACGGAGAGTAAAGTAAAAAGTAAAGTGTGTCCCATATCCCAGAAGTGAGACGAAGGGGAGGCGCTCGTCTCCTTTTCTACCCTCTTGAGCCGGCAATGGACGAATCCCAAGGCCCTGGACACAGGGCCAGTCCATCGCAGAACTTGTGGTTTACTTCCCAGCTCATGCCGGTATCAAATTATACCACTTGGTGACAGAGACACGTCTGCGCTAACAACTTGCCCAGGGTGTTTACACGGAGTCGAACCCGCGACCGCATGATCATTGACCAAACGCGTTACCGATAGACCACCGTACCGCACAAGATGATCAGCCTACCTTAAGTCTTCAAACGTGCGTGTCCACGCGTGGATTAGTTTTTTATTGTGGCTAAGTAGCCTAAACATGCAAAAGTTGACCTCCCTTGTGACCCCTTTGATGCTGTCCCTTTTACAAAAAAGTTCATTAACCGGCCTTGCACATCCTATATGCATAACGCTAATTCTTTATCAAACATTCACTCATTCGCGTTTAACGCCCACGAACGAACATAAATTGCATGCAGAAGAGAAAGAAAAAGATCAAGACCAATCCCTTAAGCTAGACCTGAGAGGCAGCCATGGTATGAAGTGTTAGCAACTTCATTTTTCTTAGCCTCGGCATATGAGGCGGTCAGCCAATCCTTTCCCTCGCCCTCTCAACTTCCCACTGACAGTGTACAGTCAATGTACTCATAATAGCTGAGTTTGTTAGGGAACACAAGTGGAGTCGAAACCTAGAAACAAATTTCTGCCCTGGCGAGGATTTGAACCCCAGGCTTCTTGGTTGACGGTCCAGCGTACTAACCGCTAGACCATCGTCGACCCCAAAATGTACGCAGAACTAATAAAAATTGCGGGAATTTCAGAAGTACTCCGTTGTTAAAGAACGCAATCCTACATCTGTATTAAT
Organism: Norana najaformis; assembly: GCA_964023275.1. Taxonomy (NCBI): domain Eukaryota; kingdom Metazoa; phylum Annelida; class Clitellata; order Crassiclitellata; family Hormogastridae; genus Norana; species Norana najaformis. The sequence goes on along the minus strand of OZ029923.1, from coordinate 9,104,795 downwards.
AGGTTTTTCGTCCGATTTCATCTACTTGGAATGAAACGCTCCTGCGAGAGAAACATCTCTCTGCATATGCAGGGCACGTATCGTATCCACGCATGCGTATATCATATACCACATATATATATATATATATATATATATATATATATATATACATATACATATACATATACAGATCATATGTATGTGTATTTTGTGTCGTGAGAGTTTTATATATAAATATATGTATTTTATAGACGGTCTATAAGTAGTAACGTCCTACTTCCGCGTAAACAGGAAGCTGAAAGCAGTATTTCTTCATTTATTGTGTTAATGATTATAAGTTGCTGTCATATCACGTGGCTATTTCATGAACGCAGAGCCGAACTTATCAAGCGTGTTTCCCTAATTAGCAATGAAGCCTTGATAATAATTCAAACAAAGCTAACGCCGAAAGGTCACAGGCTGTGAGGACTGAACTGTTGCATAGATAGACATGCGCACATGCGTAATTTTCGTGAAAATTAAACGCTAAAAATAGCATGTGTGTACACACTACTGCATGAGTCATATTCAAAAGCCTTTCCTGCAGTTTTCATATGAATCATCTGAATGAATATGAATTCGAATAAATGCTAATTGTTAATTGTTGTTTCACATTCTTATGTTTTGAATAACATATTCGATCAATTTTAAGTGTTATTCCAATTTGTTCATCGTGCATTTCGTGACTAATTCAAGTTGTCTATGTATTAATGTGACTTAATATATATGCCCATTAAATAACACCTTTTTGAAAACCTTGCAAAAGCAATAGGTGTCCATATTAGTATATATCCCGGTTAGGCGAACTTTCGGCTAAGCCAAAAACATGAAGTCAATTTTGCAACAACAGGATACCCTTGTTTACTTCCAACCTTGCGTCAATCCAGAAAGGATTGAAGGCTAACCCTGCTCGACATTGCTTAACTTAACTGCACCTGCCAGCATATAATCTAAAGAACAACACCGTCCAACAAATACAGTCAAGGACAATCCTATTGAACTACGAACCCCGTGTTCTATGCAGCCTAACTGCCGAATCAGTATAGGCCTGCAATGTATGGATTAATGTGTAATTCAGTTTACTTACAGGCTCATGGTTGGTCAATTATATAGCGCCTTTAAGAACCCATCAGTGGCCAAAAGAGGCCAGTTATTATTATGGATTAGTGATAAGTGTGTAATTGATTCAATTTACCTACAGGTCCCTGGTTGAACAATCATATAGCGCCTTTAAGAACACACCAGAGGCCAAAAGATATGAATATTCCAACTACATGTATTGTTATAATTGTATATTATATGTATATGTAAGTAAATGTAAAAGTACATCTCCGAAGTTTCTCAGCGCCATACAAAAGTTGCACCAGAGAGCTCAACACCTGCGCTATATAAAAATCACATTCACAAGAGCCTGGTTGTTGGGTCAGTTTCAGTGCTAGGTCAGGATGTATTTATGTATGTATGTATGAATGCATGCAAGCATGTATGTATGTATGTACGTATGTATGTATATGTATGTATGTATGTATGTATGTATGTATGTATGTATGAATGTATGTATATATGAATGTATGTATGTATGTATGTATGTATGTATGTATGTATGTATGTATGTACGGACGATTGGATGGATGGACGGACGGACAGACTACATACGCACATCTAGTAAGCATTCTCAATGGCCCGTCTGAATGCTTATCCTTAATGAGTTTCTCTCTGGCCCTGAATGAAAGGCTGGACAGAGCGCGAGGACGTTCGTTGGCTTTTGCCCTATATTCCCGGCAGGGCCGCTTGCAAGCACTGCGGCTTTTCCACAAGGACACCTGCCTGCCCGACAGGCAGACAGACAGATAACGAAGGTTGTAAGCCGGGGCCAACGTTTGCGGCCTCATGGCTCGATCGATCATTAAACGATGACCTGGATTATCGCGCTCATATCTGCTTGTAGGCAGACTGCTGTTTGTACACTTGTGCTTGGTCTGCCTTTAAATACAGACCTTGAATCTCTAAGTTCGATGAGTTTTGCTGCTGCTTGTTAACTGTTAATCGATAAATCAGTAAACGAGCCAAATTGTAAATATGCTTTAATCAAGCGATGGCTGCGCGCGCACGGTCTACCAGTCTGCGTGCATGTGCGTGTGTGTGCGTGCGTGTGTTCGTGTGCAGTGCATATGTATATCGACGTGCTTAAAATCACAGCATGTCCGTGCACAATACAACAGCACTTTTATGTAAGTAGTGTCCGATTTGTATAACCTCCGCCCGTCGTTGGGCTTGGCAATACTGTTCAATGTGTATGGTTGTATTTAGTACCTGAACAGGCAGCAATGTCATGCGCCAAGTTTCGATGGCCTTCGCCGTCTAACAGTCTGTGGCCAACAAAATGGCTGCCGCTACCCACGCTAACCGTCTGCTCCGAGCCCCACTTGCACCAGAGGCGAGAGAGAGAGAGAGTCACGTGCCTGTTACTTATATTAGCCTCGTTGCTGATTGGCCCGTATTTCTGGAGTACAAGGTTGATGTCCATTGAATCATCGGCTCTTCTGCCTAAGCAGCTATTATCCCCGATTCGACGGGTGCTCCGTGGAGAATGGTCTTTGAATTCTGTCGAAAGACCGCCTTGCTTTATGATGTCGTTCGCTTGCAGATTTCCGAGGAATTTGGGAGGAATTGGAAGAAATGCACTGGTGGATTTAGCTACACGCGTGGGAGCGGTTCACCACCCTGCGCCCTTCTTGGTTATGTGCGGGCGCCCCTCAGACCAGACCCGTGCATGGTGGACTGCCAGAATGTGGCGCCCCACTGGAAATGCTCTTCCCACCACGCAAGCAATCCTGGAGCCGCCACTGAAGAAATGGATAGAGGCGGAGAGGAGAAATGCTGCTTATGGCTGCGCTCTGCTTCACTTCCAATCATTAGACTGTAACATGCGTTCGAACAAAGGTATTCGGCCGAACCCCCATAAGAAATTAACTCGCAAATCATTAATAACTCACAAATCGTTAATAACTAACTTACAAATCTGAAGACTTGTATCGCCGTATCACTAGTCGAAGTCAGGGCGAGACCTAAGGTTGGCAACGGTGGGGATGACCAACGAATGCAAATGTATTTTGAAAATGCGGGGAGTATAGTCTTAACCCAGCGGCGGACGTTCGCCCTCTTCCCCTACAACTTGTACCCTGACTGATTATAATTTTGATATGAAACCGCAGTATGCAAAGCGTCCATGAAGGCAGACACTACAGGGATGGCTATTCACAATGGCTATTCACAGTGGCTATTCACAATGGCTATTCACATTGCCTACACAATGGCTATTCACAGTGTCTATTCACAATGGCTATCACAATAGCTATTCACAATGGCTATCACAGTGGCTATTCACAATGGCTATTCACAGTGGCCGAATTAAAGTGTGCCCAAGAACACATGCATCTCTAATGACTTAAACATACACACGCCTTTGCATGAACGCACATCGATATGTGGGGAGATAATGTTAGCTACAGTAGAGGTATCTTCCAAGGCATTCATCGATGGTGTTCCGTCTAGCCTCAATCCGGAACACAGGCAGCCAGCGAGAGATGCGCCTGCTGACAGATGTGCGCCTCGAGGGTCGGTTATTATGATGTGCAGGCCATCAGTCGACGCATTCACGGCAGACAGACACATCCAAAAAACACGCACGAAAAACTCAGCCATGCAATATCACCCACGATTGCATAATCCTGCAGCTACGCGTGCAAGACAACATCACAAAGAGATTTTATCCATTCCCGATTAACATGCATAATCTATCGGGTTAACATGCATAATACTAATCTATCAGGTTAACATGCAAAATACTAATCTATCATGCATAATACTAATCTATCAGTTTACTACAAGCATAATACTAATTTATCAGGTTACTACATGCACAATACTAATCTATCATGCATAATACTAATCTATCAGTTTACTACAACCATAATACTAATTTATCAGGTTAACATGCATAATACTAATCTATCAGGTTAACATGCATACTGCTAATCTATCAGGTTAACATGCATAATACTAATCTATCAGGTTAACATGCATAATACTATTCTATCAGGTTAACATGCATAATACTAATCTATCAGGTTACTACATGCATAATAAACTAAAAACCACAATGCAGGTTTCATAAATTAACCAACAATTCAGACATTGCGTGACACGAAAAGAAAAAGGAGCTAAATGAGCATCTCCCAGTCGACGCCATTCTAAGGATCGTCATCTAGATATTTCTACAGCGCCCAACGAAAGCTTAGTCACGGGAACCAGCTTATCCACAGCCGCAGTCATCAGCGCGGAACGTAAACACGTCCCAACAAGCCCTGCATTTCACTGGCTCAAGGTCCCTCAGCGCATCCACTTCAAAACTGTCTCTTACGCACAACGCCCTTCAAACTTCTCAACCATTTTACATTCGCCAGCTATTCACTATCTAACCGCCCAGATCTAAACTGAGCATGATCGAGGTCATATGCCCTGATCTAAACTGAGCATGGTCGAGGTCATGTGCTCTGATCTAAACTGAGCATGGTCGCGGTCATATGCCCAGATCTAAACTGAGCATGGTCGAGGTAATGTGCCCAGATCTAAACTGAGCAGTCGAGGTCAAGCGGTCAACATAAAGAAACATTTACATTAACTCGTTTTCCCCCGTACTTTTCTCTGTCTCGGCCTCTAGACTACTTGGCAAGCTATTTGGAACGATCACCCGACAGATCTGCCCCAGTTCGATCACCCCCGTTTTCGCCTCTCAGTACGAGCACTGCTTCGATTTCCCTCTCTCCTGCAGCCTTCAACTTTTCAAGCTATCGTTGCCTATCAAGAACTTTCTGACCAACATCAGAGGCCATTCACCCCTACACCTCAATCACACGATAAACTTTCTGATCTATCCATTTGGCGAGTTCTTCAAACAAACCTTACAAAGAACCGTCCTTATATGAGTACATTCGACCTAAACATAAATTTAGAGACCGACAGACAGACACACAGACAGACAGACACACAGACAGACAGACTTCAGCTCCTTCACGATCCAATGACCACCATTACCAACGATTTCCACCACAGCACCATGCCCCCTCCGATTCAGACCCTGCACTGAAACTGACCAACCAAGCTGGCTCTTGCCGACTTGATATGCCGCCCGTGAATACGCTGGTATCCCTGACGCAGCTTTTGTGTGGCCATGAGGAATTCCGTAGATTCATATTTACATTTAAATGTGTCACGTAGGCTCAACATGCGCCTGCCTTTCTTCGTGACTCCCGTTCAGGGTGTCTCCTTAATGACAATGTTCGTGCACGCCTTTGGGTCGGAAGTCCACGCAAAACCATTCATCGGTAGCAAGGTTTTAGCCAGCCAGCCAGCCAGCTTCAAAAGCCATAGGGGAAGGGGCTGCATATGGGTGAAACGCTCATAAACGTCGTGCCCATGCACGACAATGTTTAGCCTGTTTAGGGCATAAGCCAACCCACGCATGCGCACGCAGGCTTACTTAGCATTACGTGCCAAGCCAGGCAACGCTTAGTAACTGACTATAGCAACAGCCAACATTCCTCAGCCCCCGTCATCATATGAGAGGAGCGTGATTAAGGACCTGCTGGCATTCGCAGATCAAATGCCACTCATTACACATGTAGACCTTGGCTTGGCCTGGCCAGCTCATTAATCAGTATTGCTAATCAAGTAATCGTAAAAAATCGTCAAAGATCTGCAAATGAGTCGTCTGTGTTTGTGCCCGTGGTCGCTTACACCCGCATCACGTATGTTAACTGTCGCCGCCTATTTGAATAATGAGCACCTCATATAGGAACAGACTTCAACTTAATCATCCGTGTCTTACACAACCCAAATGTGGCGTCAGCGCCTCCAGTTCTTTGTATTCTGTGAGTCTTAGATGACACATTTTGCACACACATCTTTTCACGTGGGGCTGTACCTGGTGGGCTGCAGGCACGCCCTTCACCAGTCACGCCCAGAATTCTTTTATCCTGCATCTCAGGTCCTTTGTATCCCCAAATCTCAAGCACTTGCTGACCAACTTCAAAGGCCATTTACCTCTACATCTCCAGCACACATTAACCTCTGTGATCGATCCATTTGGCGAATTCTTCAAACAAACCTTTCAAAGAACCGTCTTTATATGAGTACATTCGCTCTAAACATAAATTTAGACAGACAGACAGACACACACACAGACACAGACAGACAGACACAGCGACAGAGACAGAGGATTCATTTCTGCCTGGATTCCGTTTAAACCACTGCCACGCAGAATGTAATCACTATTTCACCGCGACGAATCATGTTGCCTGTTCTTTTTGGTGGCAACGACCGGTATTTCCACCGCGAGGTCGCCGTTCACGCCATCGAGCTGCGTAAATACTCACGGCATTCGTGGTATTTTCCATTGACGCCATTAAGGTCGTAATCAATAAACACGCCCAGATAAATTTATGCAGTTGTCTGCCGGCCCAGCGGCGTCGGGCCGGCCGCTGACGATAGCGGGCGGGCGGGCTGCGTTCTGTCTAGGGCAGCGGCCGTCAGGGCTCCCGAGCCGTTGCCTAGGTGCAGGCGAAGGACTGGATCGGGGTCAATGTTACTCTGTTGGCCAATCGATACCAGGTAAAGATCAACAAGGACCTTCATAACAAGCGGCTGAGTCATCGGTCGCTGGCATTCCAACTGTGAGTAAGACGCCTCGATCCCACTGGGCGAGCCGAACTAGGTCGCCATCGGACAGCCAGTCATCGGCGCGATGGTTTGTGCTCAACCAATCGGGGCGTAGAGAACTAAGTCAGTCGGTGCTGACGTCCGCTTCCTGATACTGACGCCCTGGTAAGCAAAGAAAACGATGACTGAAGATGAGTGGGGGTTCGTTTTCAGCGCACTGGTCTACGTCAGCACGAAGTTCACTGCGGAGTCCCTTTATATAAAAGGTCGCGCAACCAGATCGACTAACTCTTTGTTGTGAGTAACATATCGAAGCCGGAACGAAACAATCAACACAGTATGGCTTCCGAGGCGCAGCGTATTATGAACCTGTCGCTGACGAAAATCGTGTCGTCGCGAAGCAGGAGGGGCGGTGTCAGCCTTCACCGAAATCTCCTCGTAGCTTCGGTTCTGTTCAAAGCCAGGGATTTCTACGCCGCTGAGATGGCCGGCCTCGTTGTCATTCGCAACGGATGCGTGTACGATCGGGCGGCGGTCGACGATTGCGTGGCTCAGAAAGCGGAAACTCAGGACCTACCGAACGAAAACCACTCCACCAACGAAGCCCTCACTACTGACGATGGCGTCTCCACGGACGAAAACCTAATTCGCGACGAACAAATTATGGAAACCATCGACGCTGTTGTCTATCCGTTCGTTCCCGATTCAACGCAGGAACAGTCCGAAACGGTTGACTTGAGCGATAACAAGTCATCCGAAAACAATTCAGACTGTGAACTTGAAAGCTGTAAGGAAAACATTGAACCAATTGACTCGATTCAAAACACAACTGACAATGTGAGTAACACTGTAAAACGTAGGCGTTGCCGAAAGTTGCAGAACAAGCAGTGCTTGAAACGGAAGTACACGGAAGTCGAGCAAGCAGTATTAAGCATCACAGAAAACGATGACAGTGGTGTCGTGAAAAAGATGTCGCGAATGGAGAACGTGAACTATGGCGAAAAAGTGGGTTTGAATTGCAGCGAACTGTCGACCAATTTACCAGAATGGTCATCAGATCGAGTCTGCGTAAACCATGAAGACAACCAATTCAGCACAGGCACGTCTCAGGATTATAAGTCTTGTATGGACATCGCAGAAAACCCTGCTTACTCATCGTGCGATCAGCCTGCTTACAATGAGATCAGCTCTTACCAATCTTCCTGCCACAGCTTCAGCAGTGACTATTGTACATCGCCTTCGACAGATGCAATTACGTTTTCACTTTCCCACCATCCCATGCTCGTCGTCAGTGTCTGAAAACGAACATTGTCGAAAAAGAATACCGTGTCGTGGAAATTCATGGCGTAAGGAAGTTTTGCCATTTCCGTGTTCGACATGGCGTTTCGTATGGGATGTCATCCTCGAAAGCTTGAAAGTTTCCCGATGTTGGTCATTTTCACTTTCGCATTGACTCCGTCAGGCAAATCAGACAGTGAAGTGTGCTCTTAAAGTAGGCTTTGTGATTCAGGAAGTACTGTTTTGTATGTATATGTGTACAGAGTATAGCAGCTGAGAAGTATTGTAGAAGCGATTGACGAATGGACATGGCCAGCGTGGGTCATGGCCAAGTTAAATGCAGCAGAGCCAGTGTGTAGAGTATTAACCTCTGACAGTAATTCATATCTTGATTCTGCATATAGCTGGCCTATACGACAGAATAAACAGTAATACTTATAAATAATTGAAATGCTGGACTCGGGAGTTTAGATGCTTCAAATATGAAAAGCGTGTTGCTGTTGACGAAACTGTGGCTATAGGCATCGGTTATGTAAATCTTTAGGAAATTATTTATTTGATTGAATTGTTTACGATAAATGTAATTCGAATATTTTATTAATAAATCAGAATAACCAAAGAGGAAGAAATCTGGTTTTTAACATCTGTCTGGTTTGTAGTTTGGCACATTCTTAAAATTAATGTTAGTTAGCAGCAGACTCTAATGTGGCCAGGACTTGGGCATGTGCTGTCTTCTAGTAGGCTGAAATGGTTTGCTTTATACCCAAGTACCACGTGACTATGGTGTTGAACAACAAGCTAGCCACATTAGTGTCTTCTGTTACTAGACAGTGCATTTAGGAGTGGCTTTGTTGAGATTTGCAAGATCACATTAGGTGTTTATGGGAGTGGCCATCTTCTTTACTGTACTTTTACTTTACATTACTGTTGCTTAGGTCCTATTAGCCTGTTACAGATCACTAGGCCTAAAGATATGGTGTAAATGTTTAACAAAGGTCCCCTTACCTTGGTCACACTAAATTCTTTCTCTGCATATGCTATCAATTATTATCACAGCAATCAAGAAAAATTATGGAACTGAAGGATTATAGTAAAACTATAGTAAAATTAGGAAAATGAGAAAGATGAAAGATTAGTTGAAGCTGACAACTAAGTGGGAATGTGGAAAAACGTTGGAATTCAAGAAATTCATGATCCACGCTATAAAGTGGAGATCACAATATCAAAACATGATAAAATTGGCAACTGTAGTTAATCAAAGTTATGTTAACAATCCTGAAATATACTTTGGTGAACCAGGAACTTGGTCTTCTGACTATGCAAACCGATATTAGCATAGCTTCTACTTTGTATCACAAAACTACAAGAGCATCTGACAACGGTTTGAGGTCCTTTTCAATATATTTATACAGATCAGCAGAATACAATTGAAATTTGATGATGTCCCCCTACAGAGCTAAGCAGTGCATACTTAAGCCAGGCAACAGGAAACATGAAGAACCTCGCTTGCCTAGTTGGCCCTCACACAAAAGTTTCCTAAACAATTCCTGTTAACTCACACTCATAGTCATAAGGTCAGCGATAAAACTAATTAATGGGTATTTAAACTATATTCAGTTGATTGCGCAAACACAAGCATACAGGACCAGAAGCAAAAACCTCATGAGTCAAATGCAGGTCTGCTACATCCTCCATCAAGAGAGAGATCTGGTAGCCTGAAGGCTAAGATTATAGCCCACAAAGTACGAAGTTGGTCATGGTTTACATAAATTGGAGATGTCCCAAGAAACGTGTTCAGGACACTTGTATTTATCATTGCAAGTAGGTTACATAAATAGAATCCAATCTGTTGTCCTGTTTAAGACTCAGCTAAAGATGTGGGTCACTAAAGTTTCCATACTCGAACTTGTTTACAAAAACACAGTAAAGTATGCCAACAAAATATCCAAGCTAGTCTGAACCTGTTAAGTTGAAACGTCTGCACCATGTACAGATGATTTCTTGTAGAACATTTAAAAGAAAAACGTAAGCATGTAATATAATATTCTGGGGCACAATCAGCATTTAGATCCACGTGTACAGAACCAATAGGGAAAACCGTAAGGACAAAATTTGGGTCAGGGCACGTACAGCTTCGGATTGAGGTCCTCGTGATAGGCCTACATACACGAAAACATTAGCAAGAAAGGACTTTAAACTAATTACGCCATTATAAAAGAAAGCTAAGTAGGCTATCAGTCTTTTTTTAAACTAATTACGCCATTATAAAAGAAAGCTAAGTAGGCTATCAGTCTTTTTCATCTTTTAAAAGTTTGGGCTGTATACAAACAGTATGTGTGTGGGTGTGCACACGTGTGCATGAAGGTCCTGCATATTAACTAAACAATGGAGTCACTGGATTACATTACAAGAATGCTAAACAGTAGCTTCTATGGCGCCAGAGTCTAATGCACAACGCGTCATCCAACTGCACGAGACCAAAGCAGCAACAGTCAGTTAAATGGAATTCGACGCAACGTCTTAATCATTTAGTAATAAAGGGAGTCAGTTTTCAACCGCATACCAAACATTCTATACATATTTTCTTGGCAAACTGGATAACATCGGCAAGCCCCGTTCCGCTTAGCTGTGCATGGAATCCATCTTTGGCCGGATACCGTGGGCCGCGCGCCTCAACCGAAACAGCACCGCCCAACCCCGACTGTCCACGTGACCAACGATTCCATTGTTCCTCTAGAACCAACACTGACCGATTAGAAACTCGAGAACGGAAACCCGACCCACTAAGTCCAGCTTTAGATATAGTACCGTCGTGCCTACGTCCTTGGTGAACCTAGGACGTGGGAGCATACCGTTCATTCAAAGCCGCGAGTTATACTTCAGCAAATGGTAATTAAAAGCTGCAAGTCTGACGTCATCTGGACTTGTATAGTAGCTTATCAAAAATAACAAGCACCTTGCATAAAGGCGGGATTTATTGGCGTCGTTAACGTCTGCGTTTCGGCGCAAGACCTTAGCAACCTCGGGGTCGAGCACTCGAAGGAAGTACGCACTGGCCTGATTAATAACTCCTTTATTCGAAATGCTCCACTTGGTTTCGTCCGTTTAAACAACGTTATCTTTTGGTGTGGTACATGCCTTTGTTTTGAGAGTTTACCACAAAGAAAACATCGTAGACTCAAGGGGACTTTCACTGAAGACGGCGCATAATTCATATTGGTCGTTCAGCACAAAGAAAGTATCGTGTACCCACAGATACGAGAGGAATTAATTGAAAACAGCGCATAGGTGATTCATTTGCAACGGAAAAACTTGTTGTCTATGTTGTTGCGCTGGTGAATCACATGGCGACAATAACAAGGCTGTTAGTAAACTCGTGAATAGAAAGCGTAGACCAATACGTAATGGAAAATCTAGGGCAGCTCACAACGAGTTGATCGGCCTCTTATGCTCTTCACACTCAACTCTGCGCAGACTTTGAACAGATTTCTACAGACCTAGGTTGCAAACACGGTCTTGTTTGTGTGGACTTTGGGGTCCACGGGGTCGTTCAACTTTTCGCACCGCGATCAGTCGGCCTCATACCCGGACCTACTTCCATCGGCGGTCGCGGACCTTAACTCCGGTCCACGATGGTCCGCATTCAGGGAAATTCGGAAACTAATTGACACGAGCCGAGCTTCCTGTGTACTTTAAATGCCAATTATCCCCTATGCGCAACCGACAGCTGACAGTGTGATATGCGCCATAACTGCCCGTCTACACGGTACATAGCAGCCCGGGGTGTCATTTGACATCTGCACCGTGCGTTATTTGGTGAACTTTAAGCATAACATCCGGGATTTTAATCCCGATGAGTCATCCACAGCACATGATAGACACTTCCCCCCCTCTCGTGACTACTAAACTATATTGGTGTAGCATCGCCAGGGATATGTATTATTTTATAGCAAACTGTGTACACGAAATACACGCTATGTATACGGGCCTATTCATAGTTTTGTGACTTGGGTCTGCAATTATTGGGGAATGATCATAAGAAAACTAGCCAGGCAGGGCGCATTCACAGTCAATATCGCATTTATGAGTTTCTCTTTCGTAATCGCAGTCGTAAACTCGAAATTTATAAAGCGCTACTTAAAGCTAAGCGCAGGACGCCAGCTTACTCACGAGCGATGCTTTAAGTGGGGTTGTCCAAAGGTGCCACGTCAAGAACCAAGTCTGGTTGCCAGAAGATCAGAGAGAGAAAGGGGGAAGCTGTTGGGTTGGGTTGTGCTCCTCTTGCTCATTGCTGGGACATTATAAATATGCTTAGTACGACAGGCCAAGAGCCCACGGTGTGTGTGTGAATGTGCATTTGTGTGTGTGTGTGTGGGGTGTGTGTGTTATCTCCATTGGAAACGCACTGGGGCAGTTTTAAGTGGGTACATAATACACGTTGAAGGGCGCTCCCTGAAATAACCGTTTTTCTCAGTCCTTTTTATTATTATAGGCCTACAGTACAGTACAACGCCACATTTCTTGTGCGCCCATTGCACCTGAGGTTACCAACAACGCATTACATACATACAATTTATTTCGCAGAATGCAACAAAGACTAAAATTAAACTCAAACCATCTCTCTCCACGGGAGACGTAAGTTCTATATGCATGCCATCTAACTCTGTATTTTTATTGAAGCCGATAGCAGGATTATATCATCAGCATACACCGTGACCAATCATGTGGATACAAAGCTTGTTGATAAAACAACTTAAACACAGACATTAAAGTAAACTAGGAGGGGACAGGGAACTTCCCTGCCCCACGCCACTCCTTACTGCAAATAACTAAGACATGGGCCTAATATTGTTCCAAAGAATGGCAACAGACGGCTTATTATGCCTATCAACCCTCCTATCAATTACCCACAACGGACAACCGGATTTAAGAGGCTGGAATAGAGCTTGTAATGATTTACGGTATCGTAGCCTCACAGATATTAAGGGCTGCTGCAAACACTATACTACCCCCCCCCCCTCAGCCTAGCAATGGACTGAGGAGTGTATCGCAAATATCGCGTTAGCGCATCCTAAAATAAATATAATATGTAAATGTACGTGTTTTTCTAAAGCTATCGTATGGCCTCGACCCTGCTCATTTTCAGTGAATTATTTGGGTGAGTTCCTTCACCACTGCTGGCCGTTTGATTGGGTGCCACGCCATTTAAAGTCCCTCTGTACGGATCAAGTACGCCCCTGTTGAAACCAAATCTCAAACAATTTTCACGTATAGCAGGATGCATTCGCATTCGATTATAAGTAAATAAATAAATAAAAATAAATTTATAAATAACAGGTATGCAAGTAATTGCTCTGTAAATAGCTACAGAGCTCAAATCGCGCATTTTTTTCTTAACCAACGGGGTTGTGTCACCAGATTATGGTTAGGCTATCTCCTGGAGTTTATTACTTCGAGTCTTCGACCCCCAGCTTCAATTCCTGGGTCCTGGACAGATGTAACACGAGGTCAAGTAGGTACGAGTTTTACCAGTCTGATGACACTAATGACGATATAAACCAGAGGTGTTAGTATAATGATGGGCTTTACGCCATTAGGCTAAATTAATTAATGTCGATTAGTTAATTCGACGCACTGTCGATTCATTCTGTGTCATGAACGTGTGCAATAGGCTAACACCAGTTTTATGCTTATGGTAGTCGGAAAGTGATTAAGTCCTATGACCTAATATCTCAACTACATCTTTGTCATCTTAGTTTGTACCAACATTCTCTCAACGCGCATGCGTGTGTGTGTGCGTGTGTGTGTGTGTGTGTGTGTGTGTGTGTGTGTGTGTGTGTGTGTGTGTGTGGGTTGGGATATATTGCCGAGCGTAGCGGAAACATTTCAAGCTTTCAGTCACTGGTTTCACTTCACATTTCTTAGAATTGGGCTCCAATCATCACTCACCACCCATTATTAATCAGGCCTGGTTCCTCTTAAGCATATTTAGAACCGCCACTTAGCTGTGGGTAACCTATGTGGGCAATAGTTATGCCAATACATTCGCCGAGATAATCTATTCTAAATGACTTCTATAGCGCCGCTATCATAATACCCAAGGCCAATACATTCGCCGAGACAATCTATTCTAAATGACTTCTATAGCGCCGTTATCATAATACCAAAGGCCAATACATTCGCCGAGATAATCTATTCTAAATGACTTCTATAGCGCAGTTATCATAATACCAAAGGCCAATACATTCGCCGAGATAATCTATTCTAAATGACTTCTATAGCGCAGTTATCATAATACCCAAGGCCAATACATTCGCCGAGATAATCTATTCTAAATGACTTCTATAGCGCCGTTATCATAATACCCAAGGCATCAGTCGATGGTCACTTCAAGTGAAAATCACAATCAAAATCAGAAGCCAGGTCGAATTCCAATCGGTCGTAGAAACCTGAAACCCCATACTGTGTAAGTATCTTGTAGTCCAATTAGACAACACATATTAGGTAGCCTAAAATATTAAGTGCAGTGTCGTAAATGTATTGCAAGGATCCCATTAGCTTGGTCAAACTAACTTCTTATTCTCTAGAGCTATGCTATCAATTAGTAGCACTGCTTAGCACCACGATGCTGCGTCATTACCACACGGAGCTACATCCATACGCAAAAATCAGTCATCGTAGTGGTAAATTAAAGATTTCTACAGCGCCAAAAAGCTAAGTCGCGGGAACCATGCGCTCAGTCAAAATGAAATCGGTAGGCAGGTTTGGCCATAATTATGTCGAGATAAATGGAATAGATACTGCGCAGTATGAAAGTAAATATGTTTATTTTCACAATCCATAAAGGGAAGTCCTAGTGATACGACTGTTAATCATTTATGATCATTAGTTGAGTGACTAATTGCTACTCTCAGTTACACAATGCGCACACTCAGTCACTGTCCCACACTGGTATTTTTAGAACTCGATAACAAAGAAAGCTTGTGCACACAATAATACAAAGCCTAGCGTACGCGTCTTACATGAGCAAGACCAGAGAGCAAATGACAAACTGCGTCTTAAAATTCAAGGCTAATACGCGGATGATCGTGAATCATTCAGCTTAGGTCAGCAGAAGTTCAAGAGTCCCAGGTCTTTACAGCTAATATTGAGCCACCGACTCATCATGAATCGCGGTAACTGGGGACTAGGCCTCTATTGTACGTTGTACAACAGGCTGACGGAAGCCACCTGTTTGTGTGCAAACACAGACGCGACTAATCACGTTCATGGGTGTGTGACTATAACCGTCTTATGTAATCTTGCAGCTAGGTATATAGTCCTCGTAAAGTCTTAGTCCAGTCCTGCATGGGAAGGGTTTACAAGTCATGGTATACCACATCTGTAGGCCTGGTTAAATAATTCATCTCTATTGCGAATGCCATGAGCAACAGGCCTGAATGCAACAGTAAAGCCAAAATATAGACACTAATTGGAATGAAGACACACATTCTCATAATTAATTAAGGCTCGCAATTAATTAAGGCTGACGCATCCTGATTTGACGCATTATACGCTACAGTAGTCTAAAATTTAGACTGGATTTTAGGCAAGATGTTGCTTTAATCATTCGTAGGCCCGTCCATCGACGCCAAGTGTTGGCGTCAGGAACTAACGATGATAATGGTGGTGGTAGTGGTGGTGGCGCTGGTGGTGACGCAGAAGAAGAAGAAGAAGAAGAAGAATGCGAAGAAGAACGCGAAGAAAAAGAAGGAGAAGCAGAAGGAGAAGAAGAAGAACAACAAAAACAAGTGGCATAAGAAGAACTAGAATCATATTTTTGTAGACATCGCTTGCCAGAAATCATATTGCATTTCCTATATTCAGTCCACTTTAAGTTAAGCTCTACTATCACATTACGTATGTTTAATAATTAAGTTTATATGTGGTAGTTGCGATGCTACTATAGTGCATGCCAGCCACATTGCCTCCCACGAGTTTGAGTACGGGAAAATGCAAGGGTAAAAAATTACTGCTCTGCGGCACTAGAAGTTCTGAAAAAGGCCTATTATGTTGCATAATTCATGATTTTATAGTCTTGTTATCGTATTGCAAATGATGAATATGAGAGACCAAAGCATCAATCCCACTCACGTATGCACCCACGCACACACCCACACAAGCACAGGCTTATTACACAGAATGCGGGAGTCTCGGTGTGGGTGTAGTTCGATGGAAACACACATTCACAGGCTCACATCCTATCACATACAGAGGCACATGTATGTACGTATGTCTGTATGCATGCATGCATGTATGTATGTATGTATGTATGTTAGTTGTAGTAATGGTAGTAGTGGTAGTAATGGTAGTAGTGGTAGTAATGGTAGTAGTGGTAGTAATGGTAGTAGTGGTAGTAATGGTAGTAGTGGTAGTAATGGTAGTAGTGGTAGTGGTAGTAGTGCCTACTATTAAACTTTTCTTCTTTTATACTGTTTTAGTTCTATTACAATCTCAGTCTGAAGCTGACTTTAATGAATATTTTATACTAAATTGAAGCAGTTTATCTAATACTGTTAAGAAAGGTAATAATCAGTTGCTGAATGGTCGCTGCTTTGAAAATTCCAGACGACGACGTTGACGATGACGACAAAGTCTGGAACCCAACAGTCAAAGGGGAAAGATCGATTCCGCCTTTCGCTTTCAATTGGTGCAGAGGTTTCTGCTGGAAACAGAGCTGAGTCAGCTCGTTGTTTAAAGACGTTCTTATTTCCCCGAGGTTCTCAAGCTGGAAGAGCTTCTGAGTATAGTTTGTTCTGTAAAAGGTGTTATATAAATTGTCAAATACGATACGATGCCTACTATAGGAAAGCCTAAAAGGGACATGCGATTATTTTTATTTATCTAGCGCGCACTAGATAAAAATAATCTCATGTCCCCTTTGGGTTTCCGTACTATTATTATCGTGTGAGAATTTATTAATTGCTGATCTCCAGTAGGAAATTTTTCCTTTCAGCCGTCAGTTTGAAAGCTATACAAGCATTGTGGTATTATGTAGGTCTGTTAGCAAACGATGTCGTAGAGAAATACTGCCTAATTAAAATCGTTCCTGAAATAAGATTTGGAAGTTCCAACTAACATCGCACAAAATGGTGATTGGACCTTACACAGGCCACAAGCTTTCGGTTTCGATTCATTTACACATTTCAATAAAAACTCCAATGTGCTAGCGGCCCAGGCCCAGCCGATTACAAGTGAATATGCCTTGCTTAGCGCATGCACTTGCTTGCAGACATATTGCTCACCGTTTCTTGCAATAGGCCTATTATGCTTATGCTGGGAATTCAAAGTACAA
The DNA here is from genome assembly GCA_964023275.1 of Norana najaformis. Lineage (NCBI taxonomy): Eukaryota > Metazoa > Annelida > Clitellata > Crassiclitellata > Hormogastridae > Norana > Norana najaformis. Next base: position 9,087,442 of record OZ029923.1, on the reverse strand, counting down.
AAATTGTCATCTATATAGGCCTATATATCTCTATAGGCGTTGGCCATACCATAGTGCTTTCTATTTGCAGGGATCGTATCGTATTTAATAACTTATATAGCGCCTTCTGAAGAACAAACTACTCAGAAGCGCTTCCAGCTTGAGGAGCCCGGAGAAATAAGAACGTCATTAAACAACGAGCTACTCAGCTCTGTCTCCAGCAGAGACCCTTGCACGAATCGAAGATGGAAGTCCGCATCTCGGTCTCGAAACGTACTTAGGATCTCGTCTCTGTCTCGTCTCGGTCAGACTGGACAACATCTCGGGTCTCATCTCGGTCTCGGGGCTGGGAGTCTCGTGAGCATCTTTACCTATAGGTAGAGATGCACCCCACCTATTACTGAACACAAATTATCACGCAGTATAGGCCAATTAATGCAGGCCTGTACGCCTGTCTTATCTCACCATGCTGTTTCGCTTTCAGTACAGTGAAATAGTAAAATGATAAGTAAGGTTATTCCTGAAGAAGGCAGCGTAGGCCTAGGGTCGAGGCCGTTGATTAGGCACCATGCATATGGATTGCATTATTAGCAATGTTCAATAATTCTGGAAAGTAAGGTCTTGGGATTGAAGTATCGTTCGGCAACAGTGCACCAGAAACAACATAAACAGCGTTAACAACAAATCCAGTAATAATAATAATAATAATAATAATAATAATAATAATAATAATAATAATAATAATAATAATAATAATAATAATAATAATAATAATAATAATAATAATAATAATAATAATAATAATACTGCATAAACCTACATAGGCCTATAGGTTTCGTTGTAATTTATTGTGTCAACCAAACCTCTGTATTATAGTATTGAACAACTGTTACACTCGCATGTATAAGTCAATTATTCGCATTCATGAGCGGCAAAGTAGACAATCTAATAAGGACACAGATTTATAACACGATGTAGGCTAGGGTGGCCTAACCGTGCACTCATGTTGAACCCTGCGACCTGCCTACAAAGCAGGGTTTGTATAGTGATTGCGTGAGACTTCAGCTACAGGCCTAGTGGCCGTGTTTCTGATTTTAGTGCATTGCAAACAAACATCCAAGTCTCGAGGACAAGAGACCATGGACTGTATGCCTAGTTAGAGAGCGCTCTCAGCCTATTTTTGGTCGTGGAAACGAATTTTAGCCAAAGAATGCTGAACAAACCTGATAAAGTTTATAGCGGGCTACATATAGTGTAATGTAATGTACAGCTTATTTTATATAGCGCTCTATGAGATGAATATTTGATACTTAATCAGAGAATCAGTGAAACACGTAGTCTGTTCTGAAAGAAAATCTCTGAGCGTGTCCATTTGGGCTTGAAAAGGTTTATGCTGGAACCTACAAATTGTGCGTACTGGTCCGAAGATTCTAGGAATGGTTATTATTATTCTCGGGTGGAGGTGGAAGAGGCCGAAAAATGGCTGGAAACGTTGGAATGGAGCAGCTGATTCCCATTGTGAATCGATTACAAGACGCCTTTGCTTCCTTGGGAGTGCCTCTTGGGTTAGATCTTCCACAGATCGCAGTCGTTGGAAGCCAGAGCGCCGGCAAAAGTAGCGTCCTGGAAAATTTCGTCGGACGGTGAGCGTCTCATTACCGATGCAAACCCCAAATGCCCTACGTAATCCCAAAAATGGTTGATATCACGCCTTGAGAAGCGATCGTTTCACTGTAACTGCTGCCTAAACACCATCTCTACGCTACGCATGATACTCAACTCTACATTTTTTTGATGATTTCTCTTCTTCCAGATCACTCACTCTTATCTGACGTCTTTAAACGAGCCCAGTCTTGGGTGGCAGAAAATGGACTGTATATTGCCATCCAAACTGAGATTTTAATTTTTGGAACTTCATAGCAGTTGAGTTGAACAGATTTAATTCTTTGGATTGCTTCCATCTAGGCATCTGTGTCAATCAGTGCAGCTGTTTAGCCCGGAAGTTGGATGTTGTGTTTGACTCCAACAGGTCTGTCATTGAGCGAACACATTAACCCTGTATGTAGGTCTGCCCACTACCACGTTCGTGATATCCGTAGTATTAGGCATCACATTCCCGTTTCTGCTCAGGTATGATGACTAATGCCGTGTCTCTAGCCGTGTTTACTACAGCAACTTGCTTCTTACTGGCATTGCAAAAGTTAATTTGCTGAAGCTTCAGTGTCCAAAATACCTGTTGCAAGAGCTATCTCTAAAATCACAAAATATCAACATATGTCACTGATCCTAAAATCATTGCACTGACTGCCCATAGGAAACTGAATAAGTTTCAACACTGGGCTAATCATATACACGACTCTACGTTTCAATCTTCCTCACTGTCTTCATTCTGTACTGATTCCCAGGAGTTGTCTCTACTCGATCAGGTCTTCTTCTGACTACTTTGTGGATAAAGACAGGTCTTGGCAGGAATGTCTTTCTGTCCCTGACCCTAGATTCTGGAACTCTCTTTCTGCAAACATTTACTCAGCAAAGTCTGTTTTGGCTTTCAAATCAAAACTAAAACTCATCTATTCCTGGACTGATTTCCTCCATAGACTGTTTCCATGTCTTCTCGGATTCCCTTCTTGGCTTTCAACCAGACTCATACTGGAGTTTGGCTTGCACAACAATTTTGCTAATTAGCAAATGCCTGGACTAATGCCTGGAGCATTATTACAATGGTGCTATAGAAGTTCTCAGATTAGATTAAATGCCTTACATACTGTAATAGGTAATTCATGCAGCGCCTTAGTTATTTATTGTCTATCAGCATTGTAGAAAATGCTCTTAAAAGTCCTAGGCTTCAGATACAGTTATAATATGCTAATTCATATTTTATGAATTGTAATCAAGTAAGTGAGAACAATGCTACAAGGATCCTTTCATTTTTCTGCTGTAATAATAACAATAATAGTAATAGTAATACTAATAATAATATATAAAAAATAATAATAAGATGATGATGATTTATATAGCATTATTGCATGGCAAGGCTGAAAAAGGACACTGTATATGACTTAGTGATTTTTATGTAGGGATTTTCTGCCGCGTGGATCCGGTATCGTAACAAGACGGCCGCTTGTCTTGCAGCTCATATACTCAAAACAAGGTAAAGCTTCAACTGGCCATTTTGTTTTGAAGACTTAAAAAAATTTAGTAAAATCTCTCATTTACTAATGACCTGTGTCAACTGTAATTGTTGGCTATGGCATCCTGAATCTTTCATTTCAGCTGAAACACTGCACATGAATGCTGGAGAACCCAAAAACAGAGCAAAAGCAAGTCTATTTTTAAAATATTGTCTTGATTCAGATCCTTGATTCTGAGGTGAAAGACAGACATGTTAAAAATCAGCTATCATGATGTCTATATCGTTGTATGCTAGAAACTTAAGAAGCTACTACAAATGCTATGTTGTAATGAGGTGGCATTACAGTCAAGTAAGTTTCTAACACAGACTCTATTTTGGTGTTGGTGTTTCCAATTTTGTTATAACAGAATTCCTGTTTTAATGATACATCTCGTAAGAAGATTGCAGTATATTCTGTATGTATTGGGAACTTTGGACAATGTTTGATTTTATGTTTGTACGATCTTCGTGTAGGTTTGTGTCTCAGCTTTTATACAGCACTCTCGGGACTTTTCAAAGTGTTTTGAACTTTCCTGTTTAAGGGATTGGAACATAAGCATCTTTACGTAACGAGAGAATGTAACTTGGACTGTGTTAGAAGGAACAGCATGCTCATTCACCATAAGACTGTTCCAGGGTTGGACCAGTGCATGAGATGCTTGGTTTTCTTACGTTGATGAATGGAAGCAAGAAACCAGTGGATTATTCATTATTCACTCTGTGATTCTGATGTTTTCTGTGTTCAGCGGCAATTCCAATCACAGTCCATCACTTTGACATCAGCTTCTTTGTGTGTGCCAGGACGGAGCCGACCAACAAGGCCTATAATAGGAGGGTTGGATCTCGTTGGTCACTGTAAATAACAACTCTTAAACAGCTGATTTTATTTCCATTAACTAAATCTTGTGTTTGCTAAACTGACTTTTTCCAGAGTATGCCGAGTTTCTTCACTGCAAGGGTCGCATTTTCGCAGACTTTGATTTGGTGCGAAAAGAAATCGAAGACGAGACAGATCGAGTGACAGGAATGAACAAAGGAATGTCCAATGTTCCAATCAATCTAAGGGTCTATTCTCCTCATGGTCTGTGAATGACTTCATCCTCTCAGTCACTTAGAGCTATTATTATTCGTATATTGTGAAAAACAATTGATCTATAATGACAAAAGCAGTATATGATGTTATTGTTCCATTATTCATGTCAACATTGTTGCTGAATTACAGACAGCTGGGTCTTGTTCTTTCAAAAGCATCTATATTGTCATTAATGGGCATTAGTGATGAGATTATCGTTATTTCCATTGTCAGAATTGGCATTTATCATCATTCTTGTCATCATTGTCTTGGTTGGCTGTTATCATCTTGTGTTGTGATTATCATTATCTCTGTCATCAGAATTGGCCTCCCTATCAACATCATCATCATTCTTGTCATCATTGTCTTGGTTGTCATCTTCTTTGCTGTCATGATGGATAACATTCATGATGTTATCCTTTTTTAAAAATTGTAGAAGAAAAAGCAGTCTTCTGCCTTGCTGTCTGAACCTGCCATTGATAGTCTGCAGTTAGTGTACTCATTTTGTAGCCAAGTTTTTAACAAGAGGGTAGCGACTGAATCATGAAATATCATTTTATCTTGGAAGAAATTTGAGCACCTTTGGGTTGATAACCCAGCATGGTAGCCGTTAAACTATCATGCTATTTTGAAAACTGTGACATAGTGAGATTAAGTTCTGAAAAAATGAAACCTGTGCTGCATTAGCCTCAAGGACAAGACATAGAGCAGTTGGACCTGCCTCAGAAGGATGTCAAAGACTTTGCAAATGGTGGGTTGGTAAAAGTTGCCATACTTGCTGAAAGATACGCAGGATGCACTTTCTTATTTTCAGTTTTGAATCTGACGCTGATTGACTTACCTGGAATGACGAAAGTACCGGTCGGAGATCAGCCGCCCGACATAGAAATCCAGATACGCAACATGCTTCTTGAATTCATTAGCAAAGAGACTTGTCTGATTCTGGCCATTTCGCCAGCGAACTCAGACCTCGCAAACTCTGATGCACTGAAGATCGCTAAAGAAGTTGATCCCCAAGGTAGGATGTCACCACGTCATGTGCTACATGAGAATTTATGACCAAGGTCTTTGTAGTATCAACATTCTATTGCTGTATATTAATATTATTTATTATTATTATCATTTTGCATTTATTATATGCGCTAGGTCGGTAAATCTGACTGAGAGGCACAGAGCAATTGTGAGTGAAGGACTTGCTTGAGGTCCCTACACAGTAACTGTTTAAGGGGAGGCTCAAACTCGTACAAGCCGAGCGCTCTATCCAGTTGGCCACCATGTTTCATCAGTTGTCGTGTGTGCAGGATTAGTCAGTGTCCCTGTGCAAATTTTGTGTTATAACCAAAAGTATGCATGGTATATGTTTTATATATTATTCTTTAGACATTTACACTTTTATTCTGTGGATCTTCCTGAATTTGGGATACACTGGAACTTCGGTATTATGCAGTCTGTAAGAGTTATATGCAGCTATAATGAGGTTGCACCAGAACAAGGTCTTGTTCCAAAGATGAAGTTACTTAGGGATCCTTGTTGCTGACTGTTCTGTTTTGGGAATAAATGTTACAGAGGTGTGTGGTATAGGGAGGTTCTGGCATATATACCTGTTAAAGGTTCTTAAAAAGGCACTATATAAATGAGCAGGTACATACGTACATACATACATACATGCTTACATGCATACATACATGCATACATACGTACGTACATGCATACATACATACATACATACATGCTTACGTACATACATACATACATATATACATACATATATACATACATACAAACATAGATACATACATACGTACATACTTAAATATGTGTGTACTGATGCTGTATTTTGTTGCCTTTGTTTGCCAGGTCTTCGTACAATTGGCGTTATTACTAAACTGGATTTAATGGATGAAGGAACGGATGCTCGAGACATTTTGGAGAATCGTCTGCTGCCACTAAGGAGAGGTATACTTTAGTCTTTAATTATGAAGATCTGATTTGATTTGAATATCTAAATATTGATGTTGCAATGTTTTGAATGATACATTTCGCAGAGCATTATACAAAAGTGGAGAACCAAGCAGAAACCTAAAGAAAGAATAGTGAATAGTCTTGTTTAGATCAGTCAGATGCCAGCCATCTGTAGATGCCTTTTGAGTGTATATAAGCGAGCAGAAACATGCTCATGTACTCGAGGAAAGGCAGAAATTGATGGGACGAGATACGTCATCCAATAACAACTTGTGGCCGATCTACAATTTAATGATGGCATTACTTAATGATTAATTATCATAAATGGTATTGGATTATTTATTATAATTATTAATCGTTAATGATCGTTAGGCTATATTGGTGTGATCAACCGAAGTCAGAAGGACATCGAAGGCAAAAAGGACATCAGAGCTGCCATTGCTGCTGAGAGGAAATTCTTTCTAACGCATCCGTCATATAGGTAAATTGTTATGGTTAACCCTTTTGCTGCTTCATCACAGGACAGTCTGAGTTTCAGTTAAGCAACAATGGCAGAGTGATAATGGTGTCTGCCATTTCTCATGTCCGTGTTGGTTTTCAGGATTGCAGCTGGCCTGATTCCAGCGATGACAACAATGATGAAAATGGTGTGATCACTGTCATCATAATCTTCATCACCATCAGCGTCATCATCATCATCATTATCTTCATCGTCATCAACATCATCGTCTTCATCGTCTTCATCATCGTTGTCGTCATCATCATCAGCATCATCATCATCGCAATGACAGCAACAAAATTAATCATAATCTTAAACTCAAACATTTCTAAAGTGCTTCTTCAAAGCTGAGTGCAGGGCACCAGCTTATTCATGAGCACTGTGTCAAGTTAGAGGGATTGTCAAGAAATATGGTGTGAAGCTCTAACTGCTGGGAAACTAGAGGGGGAATGAGACAAAATCGCTGTTACAGTGAATGACATGAATACGCCAACAATGTTCTTGTTACAGATTATCGTGATCTGTAATTGTTTTCTGATGAAGGCACATGGCAGATCGGATGGGAACGCCTTACCTGCAACGAGTGCTCAACCAACAGCTGACAAACCACATCCGTAACTCCCTGCCAAACGTGCGTAACAAGCTGCAGTCACAGTTGCTGGCAATGGAAAAGGAGGTGGAGGAGTACAAGAACTTCCGACCTGATGACCCTACTCGCAAGACGAAGGCCATGATGCAGTAAGTATGTTTTCTTTTGATGGCCTATGCAAACGTGTTTATTTATATCATCCTCCGTAACCTCTTCTGGTCTCCGTGGCCTCTTGGATCTTGGCTGGTTGTGTCCAAAGCATTGTGTTTTGGTGATGCGGTTTTACTTAGAAGAGTAGTATGTTAGTGGTGCTATAGATTTCAAGATTGGGTTGCATTATTTAAGTCAGGAAGACATCTGGCCCGTGGATACACTGATGGGAATGAATGTAAAGAATGAAGAGATTGGGGGTGACATTCATACTGTCCGGCATGACACAGTTGAGGTATGCAGCTCCTTTGAGAGGTAGTTCTCATCGTCATCATTGTCGCGAGCTAGCCGCAAAGTCTGAGTTCAGAAATAAGTCAATACAATAACTTTTCACGCATTTCTTCTTCTCGTTGTGCAATCCCAAACCGCCATAACTGGAGTCTCCCTCTAGAATGTCAACCTGCCCCTTGTATATGAAATTTTGTAAGTAAATGGGACCTGCCCACCCCTTGGTCCTGACAGTCATCATAACCACCACCACCAACACCAACACCACCATAATCATCAGTCATCATCGTCATCCTCATCACCAACATCATCATCACCACCACCACCATCATCATTATTATCATCATCATCACCACCACCACCACCATAATTATCATCATAATTATCATCATAACTGACTTGACTTTTTATTTCAGAATGGTGACAACTTTTGGCCAGGATCTGGAAAAGAGCATAGAGGGTGCCGGAAGTGAAATAAACACAATGGAACTGTCGGGTGGCGCTAAGATCAATCGAATATTTCACGAACGTTTTCCGTTTGAACTGGTCAAGGTAAGGTATTTTTGTATGTGCCAAATTCAGCGTCACTAAACATGTAGTTCATCTGCCATTTGCTTTCATCCAACTTTGGATGACAGTTTCTATCAGTCATAAAATTTTTTAACCTAATCTTCTGTAGGATCTATGGTTTGAAACTTCAAATTAATTTCAAAATGAAGAGATTTGGTCTAATATTTGTTCTATCGCACCTGATTTTGCTGAAAACTGCATCATGTTAATATGATCTAATGACGTGTGTGATGGTAAGTAAGTTAGCAAGTAATACATCTGTTAACACGCCATATGGTGTGGATGAGTCATAGTGGTCAGACGACAGAAGCAAGACGATAGAAATAGGTCTTAAGCCACTTTACAAATATGTCTAGCGAGAGTCAGTGCATTAAGACATCAGGAGCTCAATAACTGGCTGAAAGTGATAGGTGTTTTAAGTCTGACTTGAAAGGACAACATCGAAAACTTGTTGAAGAAGACAAAAGAAGGACGGAAATATCGGAAACCAGATACTGTACTTTTCCAGAACAGTTTTCAGCTAATATAGCAAGATAGTTTTCAGAAACTATGTTAGCATATTCAGCATTGCGTAAATATTTAAACGAACATTTCATTATGAAACCCAATTATTTTACTTTCTTGTCTTTCAACGATTTCGTGTTGTCTTAAAACACTCGTTGTGTAATTCTAGATTGAATGTGATGAGAAAGACCTGAGGAAGGAGATCACATATGCTATTAAAAACATCCATGGTATAAGGTTTGTTTCTAAAAATATCTTTAAATCTTTCTGTTTTTGATTACTTACTTAAAATGTTTTTCATAGAAATACTTTTTTCATTTCTGAATCGTATGCTACATGTCAGAAAGGGCCCTGTAGTATTTTGTTGTTTTTTACAGGAAGTTATGTACATATGACAGTGCATTGAATTTGTGAAATTACATCTAGGTTAGCTAAGCCCGCTGTTTTGAGATAAATATTTTGTTTGCTTTATTTTAAAATGAAGGGCTCGTTACTCTAATTCTGGTGATGGTGTTTGTACCTTCAGTAAGTAAGTAAAGTAAAGTGTCCCATATCCAACAAGTGAGATGTAAAGGAGGCGCTCATCTCAGGCCTTTGAGCTGGCAATGGACGAATCCCAAGGCCAGTGCATCGCAGGACTTGCCGTTTACTTCACAGCGTACGCCAATACCAAATTATACTACTTAGTGACAGAGGAGCAGTGTGCGCAAACTAATTGCTCAAGGTCATTGCACAGAGTCAAGTCCACCTTCAGCAATGCCTTCTGTTGTACATAAAATTGTAAATTGCATTTTGTGATTAATAACGTATGACAATGTATTATTTAGAACGGGCTTGTTTACGCCTGACATGGCATTTGAAACGATTGTGAAGAAGCAGATTGACCGATTAAAGGAACCGTCACTTAAATGTGTTGACATGGTTGTCACAGAACTCACGAATGTTGTGCGCAAATGTACGGAAAAGGTAGGCGACTTTGATAGCTGTCTGTGTCTTAATGTATATCATCCACGTGTACCACTGTCTTACTGTAATTATAATTATTGTAAGTGTGCTTTTTTAAAATCTGAGAATAATTCTGTTGATTTCAAAGTACTTATATAGTTGATTGCTGTCTTGTTCATTGAATTTTGGTGTGTTGCCCTTCGCAATATCAAACTTTTTACCGCTGGAAATGTGTGGATGAGACAGTAGTCTTCTTGTCATTCATTATTCACCCAATATGAAGAAACGGAGAAATTTTCTATACTTCTCTTTTTCTGCAATTTTGAGATGTGATGCAGACTTGTTAGCTGCAAATATTTATGCCGTTTAGTCATATCAGTTGTGGGTGTGTGTTTTTATGTCTTTTGTCAGAGCATCCAGACACTTACGTAGCCCCATCTGTGAATGTACAATGGTGCTATATAAACTCTGCCTTGATTTCTGTTTCTTTAAATTTCTTTGTGCAGATGGTGCGTTTTCCGCAGTTGCGTGAGGAGACGGAACGCATCGTAAATACGCGAGTGCGCGAGAGAGAACAGAAAGCAAAGGACCAACTGATCCTGTCTGTTGATATTCAGCTCGCTTACATGAATACTAATCATGAAGACTTTATTGGATTTGCCAAGTGGGTTCCTCTGTCAGCTGTTGATTCTCGTTTGAGTCATGTTGTTGACTGATGTTTGTGAATGTTTGACATTGTGAAAGTTGACTCGTGAATTTTGACTCATGTGAGTGTGTATGTGAACATTGACTTGTGAATGTTGACTCATGTGAATGTTGTGTCATGAATAAATTGACTCATGTGAATATTGACTTGTGTGAATATTGACTTCCATGAATGTTGAATTATCCATGTGAACGTTGACTCGTGAATGTTAATTCGCGAATCTTGACTCGTGAGTGTTGAGTCACGTGAATGTTGTCTCATGAAAGTATTTTCTTGTGAAATTGGCAAATTATCACAGTCCCACGTAATTTTTAGGGAAAGGTTTGATTGGTAGTCCATTCCCAAAAAGTTACAGATTACGTGATACTGTTTTATTTCGCGTTTTTTAATTGTGCAGTGCACAGCAGAGCTCAGAAAATCCAAACAAGAGGAAAGTTAGCAACCAGGTGAGCAGCTGTCTTCAGAGTCAACAGAATTTATTGTAGTTTGTGCTGCCTGCATGCATCTGGATATTTGTATTGTGCCTTCAAAGAACCTCTCAGTGCCACTCCTTGGTTGCCTCAGTAATCTGATTCCAGTTCATTGAGAGGTGAATAATGCTCAGATATTTGTATCGTATTCCCAGGAATGTATGTATGTATGTATTTATGCATGTATGTATGTATGTATGTATTTGTACATGTATACAGTGGGGCATGGTAGCCAACTGGATAGAGCACACGGATTGTAACATGTAGGTTACTGATAAAAGCCTCCCCTTAGATGGCTAATGTGTAGGGACTTTGAGCAAGTCCTTCACTCACAGTTGCTTCGCATCACAGGTTCAGATTTACTGATCTTGCACGTGTAGTAGATACATAATAATAATAATAATAGTATACATGTCATGTCATGTCATGTAATCATCTCTGGACTGGATCCAGTCGTTGATTTCTCTATGACATCCCTCCACAAATCCCGTCTCCCGGCCATCTCTTCAAGGGTCATTCTCCGTCTGCCCTCCGTTTTCCCATAGATAGTAACTCCGGCACCTTTCAGATCCTCTTCAAGGCAATCTATCCATCTTCTTTTCGGTCTTCCCACTGCTCTCTTTCATACGTTAGTACAATAGCTGGAAGTGTCCATTGGCTGGCTTTCACACACATAGAACCGGAACAACTTAGCCTTATCAGCAGCTGATGACATTTATTTAAGGGTATGACAGAAGTGGTGTAAAATGGTTGTGATGCTGATGGAATTATTTTCTCTTATTTCCTGAAGTTGTTTTCAAGAGATGTTTTATGCTTTAGCACGTCTCTTAGTGTATTTGATGCTGTTTAGGTGAAAGTTGATTCATGTGAATGTAGACTCATCATCGGCTGTGTACTTTTCCTTGTGTAGGTCATTCGTAAAGGTTGGTTGGCCTTGCACAACATCAGCATGTTCAAGGGTGGAAAGGCTGAGTTCTGGTTCGTGTTGACTGCTGAGAATCTCATGTGGTTTAAAGATGAAGAGGTATCATATCTGTCAACTCTGTTGTTTCTACCTCTGTCTAGTCCTATACCATTGGAGCTTAGATCAATTTTTGTGCATAATTTGATATTCATTCAAAATTTATTTATCACATTCATAGTTCTATATGCTAAAATACGTAAATCCATACATAACGATGTACCTTCGTACTGTGTGGCACGGTAGCTGAGTGCTCGACTTGTAACACAGAGTACCTGAGCCTCCTCTGAGACTGTTACTGTGTAGGGACCTTGAGCAAGTCCTTCACTCACAATTGCTCAGTGCTATTGACTGTTGCTTATTTATTAGATAGTGGCACTTGATAAATGCAGAAATAATAAGATGTACATACATTTTGATTGTTAAAATGGTTATTTTATTTTATTTGCAGCTGTTCTAAGAACTTTGTGTTTCCTTTGTTCGTTCTTGTGTTTTCATGATGCCACCGACTGCTTATTTAATTTTATTTTATTTTATTTTATTTATTGCTTCCAAAAACAACAGCATAAAATATATCACATGGAATACATGTGGGATACAATTATTTTTATTTTTATTATTATTATTATTATTATTTATTAAGAAATTTCTAGAGTGGATATCTAATGCACAAGGCATGAAGATACAACCACAAGATTTATTGATACAAGAGGACAACCCAGAAAAGAACCAGGTTCCGCTTGTCAGTTATATTAAATAAATATGGGGTCTGTGATTTCTGTGCTGATGGTGTTCTAAAACGTGAAATGAATGAATGAAGAAACGAATGATGTACTTCCAGGAGAAAGAAAAGAAGTACATGCTTTCTCTCGACAGTCTGAAGCTGCGTGACATGGAGGGAGGATTCATGTCGCGACGATACATGTTCGCTTTGTTCAACATGGAGAACAGGTTAGATATTTAGTTGTTCATTTAAGTAAGTAAGTAAGTAAGGCATTTGTTCATTTAGGAGATTGGTTGTATTTATTCGTTCCTTTCTATAGGTAGCTGGTCAGCCAACCTGATTGCCATTGAATCTGTTGATCAGATCACTGACTGCTCTATCATTAGTTAATATTTAGTTGTTAGCAATTTAGAAGGTGGTAATCAGACAAATAAATCAACTATTAGGTCGAAAATAACAAAAGTTGGCTAAGGAATGGTTAAAACTGAAACTAAACCAGAATGATACTGGGTTCCTAGTCTCTTTCTTGGTGGTGGCCAAAGGCTGTGGAATTCTATACCTGTTTCTGTGTGCTGTGCTAATTCCACAAAATGTGATTTAAGTGGGGACTGAAGTCTTGTCCTTTTTGGATTACCTATTCTCTGTAGCCAGCCTTCCAGTCTCGGAGGCCTCGTATATCTTGACTGATTCTGTCCAACAGATTGTAAATTTGGGATGCATTTATGCGTAGAAGTGATCATTGATTTGTGCCTTTTGCATTAAGATAATTTTTTTATTATATGTTGAACCTGATTGATTGATTGATTGACTGACCGACTGATTGATTGATTGATTGGGAAAATGTTTGATAAATTGATCTTCATCAGAGTAAAAAATTTTTAACTCATCAATTCATCACAGACACCTGTTTGTTTTTGTGTAAACCAAAAATCAGAAATGTTTACAAAGACTATAAGCAGCTGGAATTATCGGCTGAAAGTCAGGAAGATGTGGACAGCTGGAAAGCTTCCTTCCTTCGAGCTGGAGTTTATCCAGAGCGTAAACAAGAACAGTCGGATGAAAGTGTAAGGAATATGTTCCATTACAGACATTTGAAATTACAGACTGCTGCATGTATTATTTATTTATTTACTTCCTATGTTGGTTCAGCACATCAATCCACTGTCAGTGGCTGTAAGCAGTTGTGCTCTGAGTCGCTACTGGTTACCAATTCAAGAGTAGCTTGAACTGGCATGCTAAGCATCATGAGGTAAATGTGCACATGCACATTTTTCTATAGCGACCATATGGCCTTGACCCTGCTCATTTTTCAATGAATTAATCGGATGAGGTCATTCACCACTGCTACCCGTTTGAATTGGTGCCACGCCATTTAAGGTCCCTGTGTATGGACTGTGCTAGTCCAAGATTCAAATCTTTGAAATAAGCCATGACCAGGATTTCTACCTCTCGTGGTCATGTTCAGAGGTACCTTGACGTACACTTTAACCAGTGTAGCTAACCAGGCCGGGTGAGTGATCAACCAGTGAACTGCTTGCTGTGTTAGGAGTGTGAATTGAATTTTGAACTGTCTGATACAATATCACTTCTATAGCATGTCTGAGCAGTTATTTCAAGTGTTGTTTTACATGCAAAAAGAAGGGCTTGAGTTGTTTTATAAAATGCCGTGTCTGTCAAAAACGTGAGCAGTTGTTTCAAAAGATGTTTTTTTCTTGCGGCAAGGAAAGCTTTAAGTTATCTAATATAATACTATTGTAATTGTAATTGTAATCTGAAATTTATAAAGCGCCACTTCAAGAATAGACTCATCAGAAGCGCTCCCGACCCGAACCAGTGAGACCACTGGCAAATAATACAGACTTCAGGCGCTTGCGAAACTGCGGAAGAGACAAACTGAGGAATACTAGCCGGAGCTCTCGGGAAAGGCTATAATATAATAATATTCAATATAACAAAATAATATTCAGTATAATAGAATAATATTCTATAATATAATACTATTTCACCTGCGATTCCTCACTCAGTCGATGGACATGTTGCGTGCTAACAAATCCAACACTTACTATTCCTGTATCATATCTGAGAAGTTATTTTGAGACACTTTTTGTCTTGCAGCAAGAAAAGGATGATATTGGTTCTATGGATCCTCAGTTGGAGAGACAGGTGGAAACGATCCGTAACTTGGTCCACTCCTATCTGAAGATCGTACACAAGACCCAGCGTGACCTTGTCCCAAAGACAATCATGCACATGATCGTCAATGAGGTCTGTTTTGTCATCCATGGTCACTTTTTTGATCAACTGGATAGATTGGATTCTTGATTATCACAGAGTTGTGGATGTACTTGTGTTTGTCAGTCGAGTTACTCAGTTTTCATGGTAATTTTTGGGATGTGTTTGCCAGATGAATTCGCCAACATTTTGCTTATGATTACTAATTTTGTTTTGCTATGATGTGTACAAATTGTTTTATTGTAATGTCAGTCGGCCAAGATTACGTGGTGTATGTGTCGATTTTGCCCTTTGAATGCACTGCTGCTGTTCGCTGCAAATTCTTTTAGTCAGCCCTAATCTACCCTGTGAGGTCTTGCTTGTGTTCATGATGGCTGGTGATTTATTTCATGCTTAATAAGCAGTTACTGGTAGTCAGATAGCTTGGGTCTTCTGTGAGCTCGGGATCCAGGAATCATGCCTTAGAAACAGGCATCGAAGGCACAATTCCTTGATCCAGAGCTCGGGGAAGACCTGAGTTGACATGGGTTGATGACATCAAATTGTGGACTGAATTATCATTCAGCCAGTTATTATAAGAGACGAGGGACAGAAGGGGGGTGTCACAGAATTGTCCGTGTTGCAGCCAAACCTTGGCTCGAGGACAGTTGAGACAAGACAAGACAAGACATTTATCTGCAGGTGTTAATATTTATGAATCTGGTTTTTACTGGGCAGATGAAGGAGTTTGTTCATTCGGAGTTGCTGGCTCACTTGTACTCTGCTCGAGATCAGGTATGAACCGTTCATGGAATGGTACATAAATTAAATGATTACCGTTTGTATGTTGTAATTCCATTGCCTCTTATTACGTACTGTTGGTTACTTAGAGAGTATCTACATGTGGGTGGTTCCCTTAAACATCAGAAGTTATGCTTAGAAGGTCCACTTGCATGCATTTTGTAATGAGGGTCTGTTTAGAAGTTTTAAAAACTATATTTAAAACAGAAACGGATCATTTAGTTTAGTTTTTGTTCATCTAGGTACATGTGGTAAATTACAGGACTAGGTTTCTCTTTTGGCACATATTTTTTTGTATAATCTAACTAAAATTGATTCTTATTAAAGGTACCTAAAATTTAATTAGTGTTATATTTCTGCCTGTTTTATTTGATTTCGTACAGGATGTTATGACGTTTAATTTTCTTGATTTTAGTGCTTTCTGTTTGATCTGTGAGCCTTAATTCCTGCAGTTATTACTATTATTCTGCATTTATTAAGTGCCACTATCTAATGACTAAGCATCAATCGATGGCACTGAGCATTTGTGAGTGAAGAACTTGCTGAAGGTCTTTATGCAGTAAATGTCTCAGGAGAGGCTCGAACCCATTACTCTCTCCAGTACTCTACCATGCTAACCAACAGGCTACCGTGTCCCACAATGTTGTGATACTTCTGTGGGTTTCCAGAATTCTCTGATGGAGGAGTCGGCAGAAGAGGCCCAGAGACGAGACGAGATACTTCGTATGTACCATGCAACAAAAGAAGCGCTGAACATCATTTCCGATGTCAGTACTACGACTGTGTCAACTCCTGTGCCGCCACCTGTTGACGATGACTGGATTAAGCCATCGGATTCCACTCGATTTGCCAACAATGGGTAAGTTTAATCCATCTTGATTTCACTATGCAATGTTGACTTTGGTTTCACTTGAAGGAACTGTTGATTGATACCTTGTGCATTTTGATAATGGTGTTTTAGAAGTCATTAGATTAGATTCGATTAGATAGATTCGGCAAATTGCCTTTACACAGGTACGTGTGTGTTCTTTGGTGCCTCTGCAGCCTTGCTTTGTAAGTAAATGTGGAGTCCTGTGATGTAATGTAACCCTGTGTTAGAGTACCTTGGGATTTGTCCTTGAGCTCAAGGGCCTTGGAGAAGAAAGAGTCCTTCCCCATGTTCCACTGTGGTGCATGGATAAACCAGCTGAAAGAGGGAAGTCTTTAAGCTCATACCGAAATGGCATAAGAGACTGAGCAGAATGCTGAGTCTTAAAGATTTACCTTTTTGTGCTGGCTTATCCTTATGCTGCCTCAGTGGACTAGATATTAACTTGATTACGAGTTGATTTTGGTGCGCATGGTTTTGTGTCATTAGGCAACAGATGTTGCTAATTATTATTTTTTGTGGTAGTCTTAACTTCTGTGAAAATGATCGCTCAACTGGTGTCTTTGAAGAAGACTCATTTCCCATTTAATTGTCACTTTGTTCCGTAGGTGGTCCCCATTATAAGATGCCATTTAAAGAGATGTCAGCCTACCTGCATTGTGAGCTACGTTGGTTAAAGCGTACCGTTTGACAGTAGAACGTGCTTTTATTCGTGTGCAGTATTTCACAAAGAAATTTAACATTATTTATGAATTCCATCTCATTTTAATATTTATCGTATTATTGTGTTGTATTTGAATGGTTTTTAGACCTCCATCGCCAAAGACAGTCCAAGGACGACCATGTCCAACCGGTTCCATGACGCCATTGGGAGCTCGCCAAGCCCCTTCTGCTCCATCAAGGCCAGCTCCAACAGTTCCGTCGCGGATGGGACCAAGTCCAACTCCAGTGGGAAACGTTCCATTCAATCTTCCTCCACCTCTGATTCCTTCGTGAGTTGGGCAGAAAGTCTTTCAAATATATTAGCAGATGCGTTCAGAAAACCATGACTGATGACACAGGATGTTAGCTTTGTGTAGTCTTTCGTACTTGTAAGTATCCTGTAAGTATTTGTCATTTAAACAAAGTGTGATTGACTTTCTAATGGGTTTTGGCTTTTGTAATCTATTCCTTCATTGATGTAATTCCAACTTTCCATGTTCACATATAAAACTGATGGAGGGAACATATTTATAAGAATAATTTTAAAAGTAATTCTGTTACTGTTATGTAATTTCTTTCAAAATTCATAATGTGCTTTTTTTGGCGCATTTAGGAGACCTGGTCCAGGCCAAGGACCTCCAGGAATTCCAGACCGACCTTTGATTCCTTCTCGACCTCAATAAGCTGACAAGCAGTGGAACAAGAATTGAGATGAGTGATTCTAGTGTCAAGCGGTTCACCTGTGTTTCTGGATTACTTTGTGGATGCCAGCAACTAGTCATTACCTTTAGATATTGTCTAGACATCTGTTAATTGCAAGAACAGTTTATTGCAATATCTTCAATGTTTGGTGTCTAGTCTAGCATAGCCTAGTGATAACTGACCACAGATATTAGTCCTATAGCATCTGTTCGTCTCTGAACTCGGTCACATTTGAGTTTGAAAACATCAGGTGTTTTTATTTTTGTTTTGCTTCTCATGGCTCTAGGCCTCTAGTTACTAAGGTGTCAATTTTTTTTACTTTCATCTCGCTGGATACAATTTTATGGGAAGAGTTTTTAATTTAGTACAGAGGGTCATATTGTTTTGCATAGCGTTATGTAAGTGGGCTTCTGAGATGCACCACTTAAAGAGTTGCAGAGCACCTGATTGCTACCATACTGGGTATAGCTGATGGTACTCACTTTACTGTGCTTTTCTTAAGAATGGCTGTTTCCTATGAAGATGTATCAGTGTTATTTCTAACTAGTATTTTCTTTTTACAAATTGCTCATTTATTACATTTAATGCTGTTATTGCTAATGTTTTACTATGAATTTAGCACTGTGTAGGATGATATTATTTGCGAAGTATGATCAGAAGTTTCTAGTATTTGATCAGCACATGTTAATAGGTTTTGCAATGCAGAAACAGTGTAATATTAATACTCTACTTTGATCTGCCAAGTATTATTCGTATTAAAAATTACGGCACCGATGGCAACTTTTGTGACGTTACATAAGCAAATTTTATTGAGACTAAACTATGCCAAAATGGCGTCTGTTAATATCAGAATGCTTAAAATAAAATATCGTTAACCACTGTCGAATTGATTAAAGCAGTTTGAATTTACTAGAGCAGTTTAAGTGGCAACTGATGGATCCACGTGAGATTTTTCGCAGTTTCGATTATTGGTTTATGCCTCAGAGTCGGATTGAATGATTTTGCATGTGTAACGAAATGCTTGTAATAAATAAATAAATAAGCCCGTCTGAACGTATTAGCGGTTTCAGTATTCTGTTCATTGGCATCTGTTCACTTTTAATTTCGCTATGAATATCACTTGCTGAAATTAAGTTTGCCTCCCAATAATATCAGACTCCCTCAAGACATCTGCTTAGCACAAAATTAATTTTTGTAAAATATCAGCATTTCGTGCATTTTGTTTTCTCTGTATTTACGAGTGATTCTCATATTCCAATTAACTTTTTTATTGTTAACTATTCCATTTGTGATAGTGAGAAAACTAGTTTTAGTGCATTTTCACTATTTTCAGTGACATAGTTTCAGTATTGTTGTTAAACGATTAGAAAAGTTATTGTGATTTCGGTTGACTTTATTCATGATGTGTGGGGTGTTGACCAGTGCGCTGAATAATTAATCAGTACGTAATGACTTATTTATTCTTATTTTATACAGAGTTATCTTATTTATATTCAGTCAATGTTTTTGTTTTGTTACTAGTCATCTTTTTTACAATTTATGTGTGACCTGTTGAAAGAGGTTGGGACTGCAGGATGTACTTCAAACGGGCAGCATTGGTGAAGGATCTCACCCAATCAATTCACTGAAAAATGAGTAGGGTCGAGGCCACACGGTTGCACATAAAACCGTGTACATTTACTTAAATCATTTAGCTTCAGTATTTTTGTTCTCTTGTTGTGTTTGGTGAGGTGTAACAGTGGTTCCCAGTATTGGCTTAGAATGCTGGAAACGTCTTTTGGAAATTTACTTTGCAAGCAGTTTTCAGAATGTTTGCTTGAAGCATCACAAGGACTGAGCAGTGTTTTTGTGCTTCTAATAGTGTACAATGACTCAGTGTGTTGAAAGAAGGGTGGCTGGGTGGAATGAAATGGAAAAAGAATTTGAATGCTATTTGTCAAACACAAACTCGACTAGGGTTTCTTGATATTCTAGTGTTATGTAATTTATTGGCAGTACCTGTTGGTTGGTCCAGCTGTGCATGCGTCTTTACTAACCCACTGGCTGTCATTTCAATTAAAATTTAGTTAATAATTGAAACTTGTTGTTGCAACACTCACCATCTTGTCACGTTTCTTTGTAACCTGAAGATTTATTGTCTTTTAAAGACTTTTATAGGAAGTGATTTAAGCAGAGGATTTTGCTGAGAAAGTGTTGTGCTTGTGAATACCGGTTGTGTTTTGGTTTTCTTTCCGTGTTTATAGTCCAGTGTCCTAAAATTCTTAAATTTGAGTTTTTTTTCACTGATGTTGTGAACAGGAAAATAAAACTGGGAAAGTTATTATTGTGATCACTCTGTTACTACGTTATCCATTACAATGTTCTTAAAGCTGCGTAATGGTAGGTGTTACTATCTCAAACGTACCATTTAAAATCACTTGGGGAGTATATGTCTGGTACGAGTGTATGTTTCTATGTATGTTTGCATGTATATATTTATGAACTAACTGTATGTATGCATATATGTTTTTATTAACTAAGTATATATATATATATGTATGAATATCTATGTATGTATGCATGCATGCGTGAATGTATGTATTTATGAAATAACTATGTATTTGTGTGCATGTATGTATTGGTGAACTAAGTATGCTTGTATGTGCATATGTATTTACATATGATAATATACATATAACAATAATAATAATAACCACCGTGTCGAGGTCGAGGAGACGTCGACGCTCGGGTCAGTGAAGCCCACGACGCAGGAGCCTTCGAAGCAGACAACGACGGCGATGAAGAGGAGGGAGTTGGTGGTGCTGGATGTTCGTCCGATCCACACCGGAGGTTCTTGCGCTCCTTCGAGGAAGCGCCCACAGAACGCTCTACACTTACGCGACAGCTAACTCAGGGTTGCTTCTTCACCACGGCGCTTACAGACAAGATCACGAGAATCGGTGGTGCAGCTAGTCGACCTGTTTCAAGTGTGCCAGCCTGGGCGCCACAGCAGCTCTACTTGCTCCAGCAACAATAGATTTGTTTCATAATTGAAGATAATAAACATAATAATAATAATAATAGTAATAGTAATAAGACGATTTATATAGTGCTCTAGCATGGCTGAGGCTGAAAAAGGGCGTTGTACACGAAAAATCAACACCAGTCATATGATATTTTAAAATGGTAGGTCTTGAGTCATGACTTGAATGTGTCCAGAGGTGGGGCATTCTTCACATTGGTCAAGAAGACTGTTCAATGCAGAGAAGACAATGCGACAGAGAAGAAACATTGGCCGAACCTCGTGGAAGACACGGGACACGCAGTTGATTCCTCGAGGAGAACCGCAGCCGACATCTGTTCTGGTTGTCCGATCCTCAAATACAGAAGTCAGAAATATAGTCTCAGACCATTCAGAGCCTTGTACATGAATGTATGTATGAATGTATGTATCTGGTTGTTTATGTAGCGCCTTTGAAGAACCTCTCAAAGACGCCGGATTTATTGTCATAGCTAAAAAGCAAAGCCGTCATCCAAGTAGGTATGTATGTGCGTAAGACAAATGCTGAATCTGATTCATGAAAAATGTATAAGTATTCAAGAAAATATAACCAGTGGCGTACCAGTGGCGTACCCAGGCTTAACTTCGAGGGTGACATGTTCCCCGTGTTCCCCACCGATCAACGCCCCTAATGATAGACCACAATGTGCATCCACATTAGGCTTCACCATTCCGTGATGCAATTCATTAATGATGCATACCCCCGAATACAAAAACCTACACGAACATCCATGTATATATAGATATAGAAATATATATATACACATCCATGCAAGGCATAGTGTTATATAATATATAACACTTGTCTTGCATAGGTGTATGTATATATTATATACTATGGTATACTTATATATATTTATGCATATGTATATATGTATATGTATTTATATATTATGTATATATATATATGTATACTTGTATATATATGTATGTATATTTATGTATATATATGTATATATATATATAGTATATACATATATATGTATACTTTTATATGTGTATATATATGTTATATATGTATATATATATATGTGTGTGTATATATGTATACTTTATGTATATGTGTGTACATTTTTTATAATTAGTCTGTTGTTTTCCGTACGATGCAATCAAAATGCCATCTTTGCCATCTCTGTCTCCCGCTGTCCAAGTATTCCTTTTATGCATTTCTGTTTCATAGTTTATATGAACGGATGTAGGCTTTATATTTGGTCATTTCTGGGGCGCATTTTGAGTGACACTCGGTCTCTTCTCTGGGGAAAACTCCCCAATCAAGCGACGATGGGTCTCCGCCGCTCGTCCGACGCGGAAAATTGCGAGAGAGCCTGTCATAACGAAGACCGGTGAAACGTCAAAGAAGAAGGGGCAGAGAGCACGAACGATTGGCAAGAGCGAAAAGAGGGACAGGAGTGCAACAATAGTGTAGGAGAATGGGAATTTCATCGGACTGCGGCTAATGCACGAATAATGCACGTTTAATGCACGTTAATGCACGAATAATGCACTTTTAATGCACTGTATCTAGGCGAGGAGGCAGCTGTCTGCATACGAGGAGACTTCGCATAAAAGGGTAATTCGGACGACGAGGCGTCACAGATTTTCGGAGAAATTCAGGGAAGAGGGCGGTCGAGAGAAGAGAAGTCCAGCCAGTCGAAGCCTCCAGTCTTCCGTTCCGAGATCGCGCCACTCCTTGTCAGTCTTTCGTCAAGGTCAGTATGCGACAGGCGGGTAAGTCACGATCGACTGCGGTTGGACGGAAGAAATGTAAATGTTCACATTTTTCTATAGCGACCTTTTGGCCTCGACCCTGCTCGTTTTAAAATGAATTTATCGGGTGAAATCCTTCGCCACCGCTGCCCGTTTGAATGGGCGCCACGCCGTTGTAGGTTTTTCTATAGTGATCATATGGCTTCGACCCAACTCAAGTTTAATTGAATTAATCGGTTGAGATCCTTCACGATCGCTGCCAGTTTGAATGGGCGCCACGCCATTCGAGGTCCCCGTGTAAGAACCGTGATAGCCTAAGATTCTAGTAAATGTAAATGTTCACGTTTTTCTTTAGCGACCGTATGGCCTCGACCCTGTTCATTTTTCACTGAATTAATCGGGTGAGATCCTTCACCACCGCTGCCCCTTTGAATGGGCGCCACGCCATTTAGGAATATGAACAGCCTTGATGCCATACAACTCGAAGCTCTTTCTAGTTAGGTCGTAGATTTAGAGGAATGCTAGGACTAAGTGGGGATAACCTTTGGACTGACCCTTTGGAGTAAGTAAAGTAAAGATCCCAAGTCCCATGAAGAACATGGGGAGGCGCTCATTTCCTTTTCTTGGGCCACTGAGCCGGCTTTGGACGAATCCCAGTGGACACAGGGCCAGTGCATCGCAGAACTTACCGTTTACTTCCCAGCTTACACCGGTACCAAATCGTAATCGTAATCGTAATCTCGAGATTTCTACAGCGCTCAACAAAAGCTAAGTCGCGGGAACCAGCTTATTCACAGGCGCTCAGTCAAAACAAAATCGATAGGCAAAAGGGTTCGGTTCCAGGTCAAGATCCAGGAGTCAGGCACTCAGACAGTCGGACGGCTACGGTGGATGATGTTTGAAATTGAAGCGAGAAGAGAGATAAGGGAAGAGGAAGAATCAGGATAAGATTTTTGGAAAAGAAGTACCAAATTATACTGTTCGGTGACAGAGGCACGGTGTGCGCAAACAACTCGCCCAGGGTCATTACAGGGAGTCGAACCCGCTACCGCATGATCATTGACCAGACGCGATACCGATAGAACACCGTATCGCACTTTGGAGGAACCTTTAGATTATTTCTATTGACCATCGTCCATACGATTACTAACCGGGCTCGATTTTTTGCGTAACCTCGCTGTGCTTGCCAGTGTCGGATCAACAGCGCCATGCCGCTTTCATACTATAAGTGCGATGTTACAAATGTATTCGTAATCGTTAACTCGAAATTTCTAAAACACTACTTAAAAGCTAAGCGCAGGACACCAGCTTATTCACGAGCGATGCTTTAAGTAAGTGGGGTTGTCTAAAGATGCCATGTCACGAACCAAGTCCGATTGCCAGAAGACCATAGAGAGGAGGGTAGAGGAGGCTAGGATGAGTTGTGTTTGAGCTTAGAGAAATGGGAAGACTGATCAGGGTGGGATTTCTTGAAAAGGTGAGACGCCAACGCCAATTCATTCTCTGTCTCTGTCTCTGTCTCTCTCTTTGTCTCTCTGTCTCTGTCTGTCTCTGTCTGTCTCTGTCTGTCTCTGTCTCTGTCTGTCTCTGTCTCTGTCTGTCTGTCTCTGTCTATGTCTGTCTGCTTTTCTGTCTGTTTATCTGTCTGCCTGTCTGTCTGTCTGTCTGTCTGTCTCTCTTGTCTTCTCCATTTATTCGTTATCATCCCGGAGTTCACATTAATACCTTTCTCTTTAGAGCCTTCCTGTTCTTTTACGACACCTTTACTACTTCCAGACTTGATGATGATGATGATGATGATGATGATGATGATGATGATGATGATGATGATGTGAAGATGATGATGACATTGATATTATGATGGCTCATGATCTTGTTAACTGCTATTTTGCTGCTGCTGCTGATGACAATTCATCTTATATTCACAGTCAGCACTAAGGATGCGGAGTTACGGAATTACCTTCGTCTCGACGACGGTGTGCCTGCTGCTGCTGCTGCTGGTGGTGGTCTCATCTGAAGCCGCCAAATCGCAGTTAGATAAAGATGAGGTTAAGAGCAACCTCCGCAACCAATTCAGTTCGCAGCAGTTCGGACAAAGACGACTGCTACAAGTCCTCGCGGAAGATAAAAGAAAAAAGGTAGGTTCCTTTAAATATATTACAAATATATGTTATAATTGTCTACATAATTGTGCACATAATTCAATCTATATATAATCTTATATAAAATCTATTATTTATAATATTATAATGACATATTAAAATTCTGCGTTTACTTTTTTCCGTTTTTTTCAGTTTTTTTTCATGGGTTATCGGTATTTTTTGGTTTTCTGAATTCCGACTTTGGTGTCGTTTTCGGTTTTTTCTGAATATCGGTTCGGTATCGGTTGAGCCGACCCACCACTAGTTGGCGCTGCAGCCAGAAACAAAACCAAATCGTCCCATTATAGGCTAGGCTGTTTTTTGTTAATTATATTCAATGTCTTTTCCGCGGTGGATTCAGCCGTTTAATAACAGTGTTGTTTAGACATAACATTACGGTTGGCTAATGATATAATATGATGAAACATTAATGAGAAACATTAATGAGAAACATTAATGAGAAACATTAATGAGAAACATTAATGAGAAACATTAATGAGAAACATTAATGAGAAACATTAATGAGAAACATTAATGAGAAACATTAATGAGAAACATTAATGAGAAACATTAATGAGAAACATTAATGAGAAACATTAATGAGAAACATTAATGAGAAACATTAATGAGAAACATTAATGAGAAACATTAATGAGAAACATTAATGAGAAACATTAATGAGAAACATTAATGAGAAACATTAATGAGAAACATTAATGAGAAACATTAATGAGAAACATTAATGAGAAACATTAATGAGAAACATTAATGAGAAACATTAATGAGAAACATTAATGAGAAACATTAATGAGAAACATTAATGAGAAACATTAATGAGATCTGTGCTTGCTTCATGTTTAGTGCGCATGGCAGGCCGAGTCATGTGACGTCTACGCAGCGCCCTGTTGCTCCGGTCTCAAATGCAGCAACTTCTTGGGAGGCTACTGTCTGCCGAAGCTACAGAAGTGCCTGTGTCTACCAGAGAGCAGAGAGATTTACTGAAGCATTGTCTGAAATCAAGCCAAACGAACATAGACACCATTGGTATTATTGACAAGCAGTTGCCAAATGCCATGAGTTACCATTTATAGTTACAGACTCTAGGTCTGTGTCGTATAATGTGTCTACGGGTAGAATACGTTGATTGTCGGATTTCGTATTGAAAGTTATTGTTTAGCCAGCAACATTCGATTGTTGTGAGGAACTGTTTGGAGCTGGTGCTGGCCCAGAAATTCCCTGCTTGCCTTTGTGCCTGTCTGCGTATCAGTCTGTGTGTTTGTATGGAGCAGAGTACGTGTCTGTGTATGCGTCTGTCTGCCCATCACAAGAGTATTGTTATAAACATGGTGCAATATACGGTAGGTTCAGGCCATTCATATCTAAATGCATTTCCCAGTCACTTAGGTCCCCGGTTTTTGGTCTTCAACCGCAAATCGAACCCTGGTCATTGAGTGTAATCATCACTTCACTCTTACGCACTTCTATAACGCCTCTTAACAATCTTTTACGTATTCTGCAGAGGAAACGCTTTTGATATTTGGCACCTAAGAATAAATGCTATCTTAAAGTCCCAAGCTACTCTAGTTGTTTACATTTGTACAATGCTTTTCTTGCTTTGTATGCAAATTAAATGACTTGAGAAACAACATGAAAAGTGGTCCATCACACAACTTCGTGTTCTGGGTCCAACAATTACATCAATTATCAATTTATCATTGCATGAGGGATGCTTTCCGTCTGTTTTTGCTCATACCACGGTTCGTCCTCTACTAAAGACACAATCTGTTTATTACAATTAAACTTACAAGCCCCCAAGGGCAGAAGCGAAATATATGGGGAAATGTATTTTCAGTTGGAGATAGTCTGAACCAGTGAGAGGGAAAGGCCTAGAAATCGCACCGTGGATTTGGCCAACAGAAGTGTGAGCGAGATAAACTGAATATAACTAGTATGCTTGATGCGAGCGGCTGATATTTCGGAGACTTGCATGGTGAGGAAAGGTATATAAAACGCAGTCTAAATTTTCCATTCTCAAATCTGTGGCGCCCGGCCTGACACGTGGACTATGCAGCATAAAGCGCCTGCCCTTCAGTAAATGTCTTGTCACCAACAACGTACGGTGGTATCAGAAAAAACCCAGACTAGAATGGTTTTTTGATCGAACTGCGAGAGCAGTGTCATACAGAGAAGGATGTTGCTGGAATCACTGGATGACTCGCTGGAACGGACCACCTAGCTCACGGTCGGGGACCACGGGTGGACCGAAGACTACACTTTGTGAATCACTGGTCCAGTTGGGAGTTGCCGAGGCTTTTTGGGAAGGAGATTAAATTATCGCTGCAGAGATAGTGATTTTGGCCTGGGGTCAAATCCCCATCCAGAGATACAATTTGAAGAACAAAAGCTGGTTGCAGAAGACCAGAGACAGAAAGACAGAGACAGACAGAGACAGAGGCAGAGACAGAAAGACAGAGAAGGAGACAGAGCAGCTGTTATAGTGGGTTGTGTTTACGTTGAGAGAAATGGGAAGGCGACAGATTGGATGGATCAGTGTAAGCTTTATGAAAGGATCTAAAGTTTGTGAAAAGATTTGGGAAAGATATTGGGAAATATGAGGGAGAGAGAAAGATAAAGACAGGGGGAAGAAAGAAAGCGTGAAGAACCCGCAGGCATAACGGCCACTTCAAAATATTTCTTGCAGAGCCAGACTTTGCTCAGGTAGAGAGGGTTGCCGCTCTTCACTATAATAGAATTTTAAAACATTGATATCAAAAAAGATAAGAAGAGGAGGAATACATTCCCCACAGTAATGTTTGGTACGAATTGACTAGGGAGGCGATGGGCAGACCTGGGGTGGTGAGCTGATGAAGCCACCGTGAAAAATGAACTCTGATAGACCGAGATAAGAGGAAATAAAATACGCCACAAATCACATCAGTCTTCTTGTGGTCCGTTCGCTTCTCGTTGTCCTCGATCTGCGTCTCTTAAGTACCTCATGAAGTGGCGCTTTATAAATGTCAGATTACAATTACAATTACCTAGGCATTTATATAGCGCCTTATAAGTACCTCTCAAGGCGCTTTGTTGATCTTCCTCTTTCCCTTTAAGGACAAAGGCAGTTAGAAGATGCACGTTTAGTTTATTCAACCCTATAAATCAGACATCGTAGAGCTTTGGGCTTGCGCTGATTAAAAGTGTAGACAACTTTGTCTACATCGTTTATTGAGCTGATTTTTCTACACTAATGTGGATGTTTTCTGGCACAAGTCTTGTGTTTGACCGGAGTTCATTCACTGTTGCTGGTCCATCCATTTGGAACTCTACTTTTCACTTCGGTCTTTCACTCAAAACTCAAAACATTCCTCTGTCACAGATCGTACCCTGACACCCCTTCTTCCTCTAATCTCTCTCTCCTCTCCAACCCCAAACACCCTCCCCCCGTAGCTGCCACGCTGTCTCTCCGTCTGACTTTTGGATCTTGACCTGGAACCGAACTCTTTTGCCTGTCGATTTTGTTTTGACTGAGCGCCTGTGAATAAGCTGGTCCCCGCGGCGCGGCTTTCGTTGGGCGCTGTAGAAATCTCGGAATTACGATTACAGTTACGATTACCTTCTCACATTTGCAACTCTCTGACCTTCTTCAGCTCCAAGCTGAAAACTTACTTCTTTCAGTCCGTTTATGGCTCTTAATGTTTCCTGTTTCCCGGCTTTCAATGTGCACTTCTGAACTTTGTAAGGAGTGCATTATTAAATTATAGTTGTGTTATATAACGTATTGTATATTGTATAACTAAGCGTGAACATACACTAGTGTAGACAATAACAAAGTGTAGAATTCTCTGCAAAATATTAGTTGATGACTCATCTACTAATATTTTGCAGAGAAGTCTACACATTGTTATTTACTTACTCACGCATGTGCTCAGTTTTCGGTTCTTGTTATATGCCTGCTTTAAGTCCCAGCAAGCTCTGCATTTGTCGGAAGCGTACTTTCTAACTTCGGCTTTATCCAAAACAAGAATCGAAATCACCCAAGGGCAGTGAAACAGCAGCGATGCTCGTGTTCTCTTAATAATAATAATAATAATAATAATAATAATAATAATAATAATAATAATAATAATAATAATAATAATAATAATAATAAGACAATTTATATAGCGCCGTAGCACAGCCGAGGCCGAAGAAAAGGGCGCTGTACAAGGGTTCAAAAATCAACTGCAGTCATAAGATATGCTAAAAAGATGTGTATTGAGTCGTGACTTGAATGTGTCCAGCGATGGGGCATTGGTCACATTCTCAGGAAGACTGTTCCACGCAGTGGGTCCGGCGACAGTGAAGGAAAGTTTCGCCGAACTTCGTGGAAGAACGCGGGACATCAGATGCTTCCTGGAACTCCCGCATCAGAATCTGATGACAGAGTTACTCCGTAATGAATTGGACAATCAGAACATACTACCCAAAACTGTTAGTGTTGATTATTATGGTGTGATTGTCTATTGACACTGAGTGACTGACAAACGGGTAAGTTGATAACAGTCACAACATGATTAGCAATTTTACTAGTTTGATATTAACTTTCAGTACTTACTACTGTAAATCAGAAAGCCTTAATTCTACCTCAGAGACAGGCCTGTAGTAAGAAAACCTTTTACCTTGAAGACAGGTCAGTGAAGGTCGATATATGGGAATTATCGATTTTCACCCTTACACTATATTGAAACCCGACAGCTTTCGTAATTATGTAACACACGGAGGACATTCTATCGAACGATCATAACTACTTCCTTCTTCTCGTTCTCGGTCTTCCCCGCTCCCCAGGCCTACTCCAGTTCTCGTACCTCTCCTCCTCTCTCGTTTCCGCTCCGTCGTTCATCCAGTTACAGAACTGCTGAGCGAGAAATTCGTTCGTATGCTGTTCGTATGCTGTTCGTATGCTGTTCGTATGCTGTTCGTATGCTGTTCGGGCGTCGGTTGCAAATCCTTTTCTCGATATTTCACGCGTTGAACCGCGAGGTCTCGTTAATCACGTGCATTAAGCTGCCATCTTGCGAGCGCCGGCCGCGATGGCGTGAGAGTCGATCAACTGATATCTCTTCTTCCTCGTTGAGTCTAATGGAAAATGGCGAAGCGCAGTTAGAGGCTGCCATGCAAGTCAAGATAATCTGACCGAGACTCTAATTACGCCTTTACAGAACTAAAGCCGTCATACACTCCCACCCACCCACCCACCCACACAGACCACATGCGCAGGCTGCACACACACGTCATCATACCGGAAGTATGTGTTTTGTGGACATATGTAGCACTCGCAAACGCATATAAATTAATAATGGCAATCAATAACGACGACGACGACAACAACAACAATAGTAGTAGTAGTAATAATAATAATTAGTTAGTGAGTTAGATATATATATATATAATTAGATGATTAGTTAGTTAGACAGACAGACAGACAGACAGACAGACAGAAAGAACAGACAGATAGATAGATAGATCGGTACATAATTAGCCGTTTTACGCTGAATACTTCTACTACTAACTGTTCTATCACCGCAAGTACTAATGTATTATTATAAATAACAAGATACATCCATCCACCCATCCACCCGACAATCCATGCATCATGTATCCATGCATTCATGCATCCATCCATTCATGCATCCATCCATCCATCCATTCCATCCTTCTTTCACCATTTCCAGACATACACACATACATACATACATACATACATATATGCATACATACTTACACACATACATACAAACATACATGCATACATACATACATACATACATACATACATAAACACATACATACATACATACATATTGTACATACATACATACATACATACATACATACATACATTATTATTATTATTATTATTATTATTATTATTATTATTATTATTATTATTATTATTATTATTATTATTATTATTATTAGTGTTATGCTAGCAGAGTACGGGGAGAGAAGATGGAGTGGAAGGGGAATGAGCCGACTGATGTCATTGGCCTCTTCCCAATTACTGAGACCAATTTCCGCCGATGAATTCCGTTTCGTTCCGTTTCCGATGTCTACAGATGACGCTTTCAGCTGTCGAGATAGGATCTAAATCAGATTCTATCAAAGCGAATTCATATAGCGCACAAATACTGTTCTACATAAAGCCAATAAAACACGTCTGTATGCCTGCTTACATAGTACGTCCTGCGTCATCAGTCTTTGATTTCGTTGGCGAATCTCAGCTGCTGCTGCTGCTGCTGCTGCTGCTGCTGCTGCTGCTGCTGCTGCTGCTGAAGAAGAAGAAGAAGAAGAAGAAGAAGAAGAAGGTGATGATAATGAAAGTGCCGGTGCCATTGCTAACACAGACTGTAGTCGCAGACTGAATATGGTGCTGCGCCAACAGACAGTTGCTATTAGCGCTGATATGAGCGGCAAACTATTACTTCGGCTACTAATAACTGGCTACTGTATAGCAACTATGTCACTAGAATAACCGCGGTAGACCAAAGCAAGTGAAAGAAATTGGCGACACACAGTAAGTAAGAGTAGAACCGCGTAGCGAACTAATAAACGGGGTAGCTAAAACATCCTCGTTTTCTTCCTCGTTCCTTCCTTCTTTCCATCTGCATTTCTGCCTTCCTTCTCTCATTCTTCCTTTTCTTATTTCGTCCTTTTTCCTTCTCCCCTTCCTGCATTCCTTCTTTCTCTCCTTCTCTCCATCCTTCCGTCTCTCCGTCCTTCTTTCTTTTCTTCCTTCTTTCATTCCTTCCTTTTTAATTCTTTTCCTTTCTTCGTCCTTCCTTCCGTGCTTCTTTTCTTATGTCCTTCTTATTCCATTCCTTTTACCTTCTTTCCCTCTTTCCTTCCTTCCGTCATTTCTTCAGTTGTTTCTTCCTTAATTCTTTCATTTCCTTTTCTCTTTCATTCTATCTTTGCTTTCTTACTTACTTACTTACTTCCTTATTTCCTTCCTTCCTTCTCTTTTCCTCCTTTCCTGCCTTACTACCTTCTTTATTTTCTTCCTTACTTCCCTCCTTCCTTCCCTAATTCTCTCCTTCTTTCCTTCTCTCCTTTCTTCCTTCCTTCCTTCCTTCTTGTGTTCCTTCCATCCGCCTTTCCTTCCTCCTCCTACTCTCTATCTACCTCTCCATCGACTTGGCTTCCAGAGACTGCTGCTGCTGCTGCTGTTCGTGCTGACGTTGTCTGCTGCATGGGCATCGCCGTGTATAGCACAATGCGGAGATTCTGAGGCTGCAGGGCCGCCATGGAGACTGACGGACCGACCACCTGCTCGCATGGACTGTCGAGGCCTAAGTCGCCAGCTAGATGCAGGTGCCAGTCTGTCTCCAGACTTCTGTGGTAATCATCGCTCGATCTATTCAAAAGCTTTGTTATCTCTGGACGAATTCGATACTGCTTTCTACAGTGATACAGAAGCAGAGAGAAAGGCAGACCCACAGACCTATAGACAGACAGTGAAAGACTGTTAGGCACACAGAAAGACGTGTTCTGTTTCGGTATCGAAACGCGAATCGAGTCCCAGCACTGGTTGGAAAAACGCAGGCAAAAACTGTTATTAGTGAGAGCCTAGAGGGTCGAAACAGTCAGAATTCAGGTAAGAGAAAACCACTGCATTTCATCCATGTTTTATTCTCTCCATCTCTGTTGAAACACGATTCGTTTGCTCATTACTTTAGCCCGTCGGTTATATTGACCTAATCAAGTGATGTATGCCGTTTTCCAGTGTAACGTGTGCAAATAAGGCCTACAGTACAGTTCAGGATATTTGTGTAGCGCTACTCCTAGATATCTTCTCAGAAGCGCTTTCAAAACCCGGCCTTGGTCGGTCAGTAGAGTAGCTTGTGACAATGCAGTGTAGTTTAGTGTAGTTTAATGTTATTACTATAGCTCAATGTAGCCTAGTGTCGTTCGTTGAGTGTACTACAGATCGGATTCCAAACACCACCCACCTTAGCCGTCTGCCTGCCTGCCTGCCTGCCTTCCTGCCTGCCTGCCTGCCTGCCTGCCTGCCTGCCTTCCTGCCTGCCTGCCTGCCTGCCTGTCTTCCTGCCTTCCTGCCTGCCTGCCTGCCTGCCTGATGCCTGACTCTTGGATCTTGACCTGGAACCGAACCCACCTTGCCTATCGATTCTGTGTTGACTGAGCGCCTGGGAATAAGCTGATTCCCGCGACTTATCTTTCGTTGGGCGCTGTAGAAATCTCGGGATCACGATTACGATTACTACAGTTGCTTTCACGTTGGCAGGGTTGTTGTAATGTTCTTTTGCATATTATTGTTAAGAACTGCAGTTCACTCGAGGCAGCGCAGCAGATATCACACTCGCGCTGCTGCAAGTACCAAACGCAAAGGTAGTTCAAATATTACGTTGTTATTAATTTTTCGGAAGGCTATTTTGCCAGGTATTTCGGCAGCGACTGTAGTTGGACTGGAACTATCAAGAACTCTCTTTGAACTCTCTTCTTTCTTCTTTCATCTCTTCTTTCTGATCAGTCGATTGTGTCGTTTCGTTCTCTACATAATACTTACCTTTCAAATTGCTTATCCACCACCGACACTCTCTCTCTCTTTCTCTCTTTCTCTCTCTCTCTCTCTCTCTCTCTCTCTCTTCTTTCTCTTTCTTTCTTTCTCTCTCTCTCTCACTCTCTCTATCTCTCTCTCACTCTCTCTATCTCTCTCTCGCTCTCTCTCTCTCACTCACTCTCTCTATCTCTCTCTCGCTCTCTTTCTCTCTCTCTTTCTCTCTCTCTCTCTCTCTCTGTCTTAGTGGACAGCTCTTCTGGATGTTGACCTCATTGCGGCCTGGTTTCGGTGCGCCATCGGTTGATACCTTGTGCATTAAACACCGTCGCGATCGACGTTAATAATAATAATTATTATTCTTATTTTTGCCTGAGGTAAGTGTAATCCCTCAGGAACAAAAATTACGTTAAGAGCTGTTAAAGGGTATCTTGAAAATCAGGCCTCGTCCTCTGCAACATCGGAAACGTGCCTCTATAAGCAATGGCTATAATTATATTATTGTTGTTGTTGATGATGATGTTGTTGTTATCATTATTATTATTTTGCCCCGAGGTATTTATGATCCCTCAGGAAGTAAAGAAAATTATCAGGAAGAAAAATTATATTCTGAGATGGCTAGTCTTCGCTGATGTCGGGCTATTATCATCATCATCATCATCATCATCATCATCATCATCATCATCATCATCATTTTATTATAAGGCGGCCGGTCCATGAGTTTCCAACGGATTGCGGACTTACTTATTTTGACAGAGCGAAGAGCAAACATCTTCAGTTGACCAGTTCTTGGCATTTGCTCAAGTTTTATTGGATAGAATCAGTTAGAGCGGTGATTTAATTTGCGTTTTAAAAAAGTTGATCGCTAATTTTTGAATAGACTAAACTTCAAATTGATTAAAACAACAGAATTCTTCAATGAATTACGTGTATTTGTTTCTCAAATACTTTTAATCATTTTGTTAAGTTCGTCTGAATCTAGAAAACTTAATGCATATTGCCATACTCACTGAACTGCATTACTGTGGCGGAATATCGGTTTCTGTGGAAAGCTCCTGAAGCGTTTTCGGTCCTGTGTTTGTCGAAGGTGGTGATGTCATGGTGACGGTGGGTGATGGTGGTTGTGTTGCTCTTTTCGGGGGTAGTGCCGGGTGTTAGTGGGTGATGGTGGTATTTGTGATGGTGATAGTGTTGCTTTTGTTGGTGGTGTTGGCTGGCGGTGGTGGTATTGGTTATGGTGATAGTGTTGTTTTTCTTGGTGGTGTTGGTTTTGGTGCCGAGGTGTTGACCGAGGTGTTGACTGTTGGTGTTGGCATTGGTGATGGTCATATTTTTGCTGGTGGTGGTGGTGCAAGGTGGTAAGTAAGTAAAGCATTTGTTAACACGCCATATGTGTGGTGGTGGTGGCGGCGGCGGCGGCGGTGGTGGTGGTCGTCGTGGTCCTCGTAGAGCCGGCGGGTGGTTCATGGTATTCGATCCCAACGTCAGGTCTTGGCCAGGTATTGGCCGAACAGTTCGTGTCTGTGTTTTGGAGATCGATTGACTGAGGCAGAGTAGGAGGAGGAAGCGGGAAAGAAGGAGGAGAAGGCGTTGTTTCGACCGCCCTTCCTCTAGCTTTCGCTCAACCTGACCTGCCTGGCGCTGTCTGCTTACAGATCGCCTCCCTCTGACTCTGGGCGCCGGGGTTCGCTGGGTGGCCGTTCGAATCGATGGCGCACTAGGTAGGTGTCTATAGACAGTGCATGCTTTTTACTAAAGGGCCTAACAGCCAGTGCACTAATTACTAATTAGCAGCATGCAATATGCATAACATGTGTGCATTATGTATATCAATCTATTTATAGACGCACCCTATGTGGACCTATTCATATATATATATATTGTGTGTGTGTGTGGACCTAATAAATAATGGTTTATAGGCCTATTGTACGCATTGAGAGTTACTTTTTTTACTAAGGCACGGTCTGTTGCATATTCGACATAGAACTGCGTTGAATGAAGATGCATGTATGGACCTGGCGCTGTAAACATCGTTTTATTGTCTCTGTAGACCTTTATGGAACATTACTTCATTCACGGTTCAAGAGAAGTACCACAACTTGGTTCAGGTCGAATAAGCACTACACGGGCAAAATATGTGGACCGTGATCATTGCTACACAGCTACGCATATGAGTCGATGCCCTATAATGCGCTATAAAACTTTTAATGTGACGTAATATGACAAAACGTTTTTAAGGCACCTCCTAAGCACCTCTCTCTCTCTCTCTCTCTCTCTCTCACTCTCTCTCTCTCACTCTCACTTTCTCTCTCTCTCACTCTCTCTCACCCTCTCTCGCTCTCTCTCACCCTCTCACCCTCTCACTCTTTCTCTCACTCTCAATCTCTCAATCTCAATCTCACTTTCTCTCTCTCTCACTCTCTCACCCTCTCTCGCTCTCTCTCACCCTCTCACCCTCTCACTCTTTCTCTCACTCTCTCACTCTCTCTAGCTCTCTTTCACCCTCTCACCCTCTCACGCTTTCTCTCTCTCACTCTCTCTCACCCTCTCACCCTCTCACTCTTTCTCTCTCTCACTTTCTATCTCTCACTCTCTCTCACTCTTTCTTTCTTTCTCATTCTCTCTCACTCTCTCTCTAAAGAGCTGCTCACACGGCTGGCTATCTGTGTGATATGAACAACTGCGACTTACGGTAAAATGTGAGTTCAGCGAATCACACGAAACGTTATGTTTAATGGAAGACTGTTCCAAGATGCAAGAAAGGGTCGATGCGCTCGTAAATTTGCACCCCATATACAGAAATTAGTGATGGACGAGTCGTTGCTTAGGACCGGGCCATAAAGTCTTTACTATTCAAAGCCCTGATCCCGTAGAAATTCTTAAGCCGAGACCGGTTGAAACCAGTCCTTGTTTAACAACCAAACGGGAACAATGACGGTGCAGGTCAGCGATGGCGTTTGTGTTCGTGTAACTGGTCGGTCGACACGAGCACATAAACAAGTTGAAATCGATCGTTTGTTTGTGATGCATATGTCCACTGATACGGAAAAGCAAGGAGGAAAAAGAGATATGAAGAAAGGAAGAAAAAAATGAAAGAGAAAAGAAAGATGGATGGAGGGATAGACAACGCTTTCGTGAGGTAGCGAAAATGCTCTGTTATTTTTTTAATACATACGTACATACATAAATACATACATACATACATAAATACATACATACATACATGTATGCATGCATACATATACACACATACAAACATGCATATATACATACACACATATGCACATATACATACATACATGGCTGGCTGGATGACTGGCTGGCTGGATGGATGGATGGATGGACGGACGGACGGATGGATGGATAAATGAGTGGTTGGATGGATGGATGGATGGATGGATGGATGGATCAAGGAAAGAATGAAATAAGGAAAGAAAAATAAAGAAAGCAAGTGGCAGATAAAATGGGAGAGACTGAGCCAGAGGGCGAGCATTGACTTTTCTGGATTGTATGTACGTAGCCTGTGTATCTAAGAAGTTGGTCGTATTACTGGTATGTATACATATACACCAGATGTATACAAGTATAGACTTACAATATTTATACAATTCGGACTATTGCTGCTGCTGTTGCTGATGTTGCTGCTGCTGCTGATGTTGCTGATACCGGTGATGCTGCCGTTATCGTTGCGGATGCTGCATCAGCTGCGGCTACAGTATCTCTGAGAAACGTCTATTTGCAGTTGTTTTGCCTCTTTATATGGAGTCGTGCAGATCTAGCTGGTCGTTGCGTTAATCTCAGCAGTTGATCTTGGCCAACAGTAAATTCCAATCTTCCTCTTCCTCCTCGTCGTCGTCGTCTTCTTATTTCTCCTCCCCGTCCTTCTTCTTCGCTTTCTTCTCTTTCTTCTCTTTCTTCGTCGTTCTTCTTTTTCCTCTTCTTGTTATTATTTTGTTTGCTCTTGCTCCGCTTTTTCTTTCTCGTTTTCCTCTGGTTCTTCGTCTTCGACATCCTCCTTCTTGTTCTCTTCTTCTTCCCTCATTTCCTTTTCTTTTTCTTTCCTCCTTCTCCTCCTATTCTCTGCATCCTTAGTCACTTCCTCTTCCTTCTTTTCCCTCCGTCTCTTCTTTTTCTTCTAGGCCGTCTTCTTTTCCTCCTCCTCCTCCTCCTGCTGCTCCTAGTCCTCCTCTCCTCTTCCTCCTCCTCCTTCTTCTACTTTTTTTTCCTTCTTCTGCTTGTTCTTCTTCTTCTTTTTCTTCTTCTTCTTCTTCTTCTTCTCCTCCTTCTTTTTCTTCGTCTTCTTCTTCGTCGTCTTCTTTTTCTTCTTCTTCATCATCATCTGGTGCTACTGCTGAGATCAGATGGACCAATCGAAGCAGACAGTCGGACGCCAATCTGGCAGCTGATGAACTACTGTTTGCCAGGTTGCTTTACCTGCTGCTGCTGCTGCTGCTGCTTCGTCGAAGACGGTGGCTTACAAGGCAAGACAGAAGACGACATCAGCCTCATCAAATATCAAGGCCTTCGAACGATTTCCCGCGTGGCCTCAAACAGTCCTTTGCATAAAGACCTCGATAGATAGATAGATAGATAGATAGATAGATAGATAGATAGATAGATAGATAGATAGATGTCATGTAGTCTCTGACTTGTAAGGTTCTCTGTCTGCCTATCTGTCTGCCTCTCTGTCTGTCTGGATGCCTGGCTGTATGTGTGGCTGCCTGTGTGTCTGACTGTGTCCGTCTATCTGTCTATCTCTGTGTCTGCTTGGATATCTGAGCTCTATGTCTCGCTGCCTGTTTGTCTGGCTGTGTCTGTCTCTCTGTATATCTCTCTATCTGTCTGGATATCTGGGCTGTATGCCTGGCTGACTGTTCATCTGGCTGTGGCTGTCTGTCTCTCTGTATGTCTCTGTATCTGTGTGTCTCTGTCCGTTTCCATGAAGTTTCCTGTCTGTCCTAAAGGTTCTACATCAGTCCTGGTTTATATGGCATCAGTGAACCTTATATGGAACTGTTCTTTTGGCGAATTAAGCCAGAGGCAAGCGCAAAACCCTTGTGTATAACTAGGTGTCTATACGTCTATATGGGTATTTAGGTGTATGTATATGTATATTTATATGTATATCTATAGGCATGTGTGTATGCATATGTATATTTATATGTATATTTATAGGCATATGTGTATGCATATGTATATTTATATGTATATTTATAGGCATGTGTGAATGTATATGTATGTTTATATGTATATTTATAGGCATGTGTGAATGTATATGTATGTTTATATGTATATTTATAGGCATATGTGTATGTATATGTGTATGCATATTCTTCCTTTTATCTCTATCTCCTCTCCAATTTCAAACACCACTCCCGTAGCTGCCACGCTGTCTCTCCGTCTGACTTTTGGATCTTGACCTGGAACCGAACCCTTTTGCCTATCAATTTTGTTTTGACTGAGCGCCTGTGAATAAGCTGGCCCCCGCGGCGCGGCTTTCGCTGGGCGTTGTAGAAATATCGGAATTACAATTACGAATATGTATATGCATATATGTATGTATACGTATACATGTGTATGCATATGCATATGTGTATGTATATGTGTATGTATACGTATATATGTGTATGTATATGTGTATGTATATGTGTATGTATATGTGTATGTATATGTGTATGTATGTATACGTATATATGTGTATGTATATGTGTATGTATATGTGTATGTATATGTGTATGTATATGTGTATGTATACGTATACATGTGTATGGATATGTGTATGTATATGTGTATGTATACCGTATATGTATAAGTATATATGTGTATGGGTATGTGTGGATGCGTCTGGGCATTTCTAGAGAAAGCCTCACAAAAGCACTTCTGTCCAGCCCAGATGATGTCAGAGTTCAAAGAGAACGACAAATTCCTCTGTGTATGAATGAAACCTTGCAAAACATTTCCAGTGGAGAACGTCTCCACTGGCAGGTAAAGGAAACGAAAAATGACACAGAGCCGTATGTATGTATCTATGCATATGTATGTTTGTATATATGTACCTGAATATATATAATATATATAATATATATACATAGCGTCACTTGGTACCTCTCAAAGGGCTGATCTATGTATGTATGTATGTATATATGTATACATTCATACATGTATGTATGTATGCATTTATGTACATACCTATGTATTGATTAATCCGGGTATTTATATAGCGCTTTTGCCGGACCTCTTAAAAACGCTATGTAAATACTGATGATGATTGGAGATGAAATATCGATGAGTGACAGACGCTTCTTGTGTCAGATTTTCGATTACGTTGTGACAGGTAATCTAATCATTTCGTCCGGTTTCGTATTATCATAATTCAATATGCAGCATGCAGTTTCAAATGGCGATGACGACAATGAATGCAACAACAACAACAACTATAATGATGACACAATCTGTACATAACTTTGTAGTAGTGTGTATTTCTGATTTGTGCAGTGTCGTAGCCTAATTTTGCCGATGTTTGATCGCTAGGAGGCGCTGATGACTCTGATAATGAGAACGATGATGATATTAATGACGTTATTGTTGATGCTAATGATGTTCATGATGATAGTGCCAGTTATGACGATGATAATAATATTGATGACGACAAAAATGATGATGATGATGATGATAATGATGATGATGATGATGATGACGATGCTTCTGCTGCTGACGACGACGATGATAATAATAATAACAATAATAATAAAATAATAATAATATTCATTATGATGATGATAACGATGATGATGATGATGACGATTGTTGACGACGATGACGATTATATGATAGTAGATAATATTGATGAGGAGATAATAACTCTGATGAGGATATTGTTCATCATGGCGATGATAACGACGACGATAATTACATTGCGATGATCACAAGGATCATGAATTCATGATCATGACGATGACATTGACGATGACGATGGCGATAGTAACGATACTGATGCCATGCGAAGGTCTTGCGTAGGTCTTAATTAGAAATCCATTATCTGCTGATGTCCTCGGTGCCACTCCACAGCTACCGACCAGCGACAGATTATCAGCCCATCTTGTCAGATCGTTGCCATAGAAACCTAAATCACGCGAGCGATATCGATCTCTGATCTAATCGGAAACTGGTTACGGATGAGTGCAATCAATTCCTGGATAGAAGATTTCCTACGTAAAACACACAGAAAGACTACTTGACCTTAATTACTTGACCTTAATTACTTGACCTTAATTACTTGACCTTAATTACTTGACTTTAATTACTTGACCCTAATTACTGATCTGTATCCTTGACACTGCTAACTATTGTCCTCTTGATCGTATCTAAGGTTGAGTTTGCATTTTTGATGCTTCAGAACATTGCTTTGTGCTGGGTGTTGCACTAGTGTGTATAATCACATCCCGGTCCCTTTCTTTCTCACTAACTCTCTATACGTTGCTCCCCATATCGTATGTAGAAGACTCGTTATTTCTCTTCCTCATACGCATCACAGATCAAGTTTAAAAAGCATCCGCCGGTCCTATGACCGTTTTAAAATTCTTAGATCCTCTCGCACTGTTTTCGCTTCTACTTCTTCATCACCCACTGAACTTAACCAACTGAATCGAACTTAAAAACGGAGGTGAAAGGCCTTACCAGTCAGACGCGTGCTGTGCCACCTACCATGCATGAATGACTTTGCCACGATTGCTGCCAATCAAGGCGAAAACATTAATGTACTGTTTGCAGTTCGTTGGTTCTGACTGTCGCTGACAAGGGACGTATCGATCAACATGCAGACTAGAGTGTAATTCAGCCGTAGTTCCTACGACTGTCCATCAG
The DNA here is from genome assembly GCA_964023275.1 of Norana najaformis. Lineage (NCBI taxonomy): Eukaryota > Metazoa > Annelida > Clitellata > Crassiclitellata > Hormogastridae > Norana > Norana najaformis. Next base: position 9,046,262 of record OZ029923.1, on the reverse strand, counting down.
CTGAACGCAACATTGAGTTTACTATCACCACTACGATTTTTGACTTTGCCGAGCAAAGCAGACCCGAATAAATTTAAAGGTTTAGTGCGTATAGTGAGCACAAGAAATATTGTTGTTCTGGAAATGGCTGCGTAGCCATAGACTCAGGGCGTTTTTGACTTCCTGAAACTAATTCGTGTAGGCCTAATGAAAATTTAGGTTACAGCGACAGATACATTATATTATATCGAATGGTATCATGCAATGGGAAAGTAATTGGTGTATTTACAAAGGTAATTAATGGAATGCAAATTATTTTTGTAATACACAGATAATAAAAGGGAAAACTGATAATTATTTATGTATCATTAAGTTAACGCGTGCAATATTCGACCTGATTCAAGACTTCATTGTTTATTGGATTTAACAGTCTGCTCGATGGCCGAACCAAATCAGTTCGGAGAATAAATGGGGGAGCAGAAAAAATTAAATGCAAAACTTAGGAATTAGGAGAAGCAATGCTAGAATCTCTAGCACAAAGAATTTCTGTCCTAGTGTTCCTTTTCCTTGTCTGAAGTAACATATCTGCTGCCTCGAGTCGCTTGTTCGGTGCTATTTCAAAGAACCTCTACCACCGCACTCCTCCTTTGCAGTTATGATCTTATAAGTTAGCACTTAGGCCTACTGACACAATCACGTGCGTGAATCTAATCTACTTTAATCTAATCTAATCTAATCCATAGATTTCTATAGCGCTGTTTTCATAACATACACGGTCTCAGTCGATGGTCGCTTTTAGGTGAAATAGCAGTCTACTAATTCTTAATTCTTAACTCAATTAAATCTTAATTCCCTGGAAAGTTCAGGTCGAAAGTCGAGATGACTGCTGTCGAGTGCAGCAGAAATTTTCGAGAAACTAATGAGATTATCTCGCGTTTACACAACGTAAATTATTCTCATTTGGACAATCAGCTAACGGTCGACAATTACCATCTGCAGATATTGCAATATTTTCCAAACGTTTGCGACGATGTCACAAATTACAATGATAGTGGTTATTCATTCATTCATTCATTCATTCATTCATTCATTCATAATGAAACACGTGTTATTAAACAGTAATTAGTTAAGACTTAATAATACTGTTATATGGGGATTTGCTATTAATGTGACTGTATGTGAGACGACAAGAAAAATCTATATCTATAGCACCTTCGAAGATCTCCCAGAAGCCCCTCTCTTTAGCCTAAATGATATCAGAGTTTTAAAGAACAAGTTCCTCTATGTACGAATGATGTTCGTTCAGCTGGAGAAGGTTCCCACCGGCAGTCTCTCGCAGACACGTAGTCACCGACCAACGAATTCCCATCAGCGGTTGACATTTACAAGCAATACATTAGTAAAGACGAATAATTAGGAAGTCTAAGGAGGATAATTCTGTGCCCCGTTACAGGCGTTAGGAAACCAAAATACCGATTAACTCCACAACGCATTGGTTCTTCCTATTGTTCGGGGTGTTGGAACATCGACGTCGTGATCATCAATCGCCCAATGAATCAAAGTAAAAGACCTTATTAGGGAAATACATGTAAATATATGTATTAAATACATTGCTCAGCCGAGGTGTTGTTATTGGTCGTGCTGCGTTGCTATGCCTCTGCACAGAAGTAGAAGCCGATCCTCGAATCAGCCATACTTGGCTTCGACCCACCCTTGGTCCACAGTCGCGATTGACTGCGACAAACACTAACCCATATAACCTAGATATGAACATATGCACACAGATTTATATACATATTCCTGATTGTGTATATATATATATATTAAGTACTACACTGTATTCATCTATATATATAGGCTGTATCTATAGTCTGTATCTATATAATGTACACAGTATGGAAAATATTATGCACACTAATGTGTGTATGTGTGTGCGCGGGTGCATGTGTTTATGTGTGTGTGCATGTGTGCGTGTATGCTTATGTGTGTGTGTGTGTGTGTGTGTGTGTGGTGCGTGTGCAGGGCCTACCTGGACCCGTTTGAATGTCTCCGTAGCGGGTAGCGCTGAGGCCGAGCGGGATCTGCACCCATTGCATGCAGGCATAGACAAGGGAGGACATATTGATCTGTATGCCAACTACACTTTTATAGTCACGCGCAGCTTTTTATGCATCACACGCGACACGCTGTCTCAGGTATATCAGCCCCGTCCGTCCGTCCGTCCGTCCGTCTATCCATCCAACCATCCATCCATCAATCCATCCACTCATATGCTCATCCATCTTTCCATCCATCCATTCATCCATCCGTCCGTCCATCCATCCGTCCATCCATCCATCCACTCATATGCTCATCCATCTTTCCATCCATCCATTCATCCATCCGTCCGTCCATCCATCCATCCAACCATCCATCCATCCATTCACTCATATGCTCATCCATCTTTCCATCCATCCATTCATCCATCCGTCCGTCCATCCATCCGTCCGTCCGTCCGTCCGTCCGTCCATCCATCCAACCATCCATCCATCCACTCATATGCTCATCCATCTTTCCATCCATCCATTCATCCATCCGTCCGTCCATCCATCCGTCCGTCCGTCCGTCCGTCCGTCCCTCCATCCATCCATCCAACCATCCATCCATCCATTCACTCATATGCTCATCCATCTTTCCATCCATCCATTCATCCATCCGTCCGTCCATCCATCCGTCCGTCTGTCCGTCCGTCTGTCTGTCTCTCTAGCTGTCTCTCTGTATGTCTGTATAGCCATCCATCAATCTATCTATCCATCCTTCCATCAGCCCGTCCATCTATCCATCCATCCGTCCGTCCGTTCATCCATTTATCCACCCGTCCGTCCGTCCGTCCGTCCGTTGTTTCTTTGGTGGGGTTCCGTGGGGCTAATTCCACTGGCCTGACATGTCCAGTGCCATTAGGGATCAGGCCATCATGCAATACACAGCTAATACAGCCTCAGTCTTAAATGGTCTGTCTGCAAATAGCAGAGACCCATGTGGTGAGAAGAATGCGTTTAGTTACGATGACACACAAAAACAGTCACTGACCAAGACTGTGACAAGTAAAGCATTTGACTTTCACCTCTGCATCTTGGGTTCGATTCCTGGTAAGTCGCGTCATATTGACGATGCAGTACAATCCGCAACGAAGGTTGTCTCGACGTTGGTTTGCCGTTGCCGTACTTGAACTTCCACCACCACCGCCGCCGCCACTACTACCACCACCACCACCATCACCACCAACACCATTACCATACCACCATCAGCACCACCATCATCATTACCACCACCATCACCATCACCAACACCAACACCAACACCACCACTACCCCACCACCATTACCATCACCCCCAACACCATTACCATACCACCATCACCACCACCATCACCATCACCAACACCATTACCATACCACCACCAACACCAACACCATCACCACCACTACTTCCGCCTCCGCTGCCAGCGCGACCACCAACATCTACACTATCAACCCTAACACCATCGCCACCCAAAACGCTACACCACCACACCGGAAGCGCTGAAAATGTTCACGCTGTCGTAAGTCTCACCATGTTCCGTCTTCGGTTCGTGTAGCAGACAAAGGAGCTCCTCTCGTCGCGCAAAGAAGTCGAGCTCTCTAGTGTCGCCATAAAATCCAGCCAACAAAAGCCTATTTCGACGACGCATTTATATCGCGCCCGATACGTGACACTCTTGCGGCAGAGATGTGCCCAATTTTACCCATAGTTCCTTTAGAAAAGATCCTTCGGATTTTGGCAGATTGACACAGGAAAAGCAGAACAAGCAGCTGGAGACAGACACGCATACTCCAGCACGCAGACGGAATGAGAGGCAAACGGACAGTGAGACAGACTAACAGGTGCGCACATCAGTGTAAAAGAAATCTGAAGACTTTTGGAAGGCAGACTGATTCAAAGAGAGAAAGTTACAGGAATGGATACAGGAGCAGACAGAGCTGGAGAAGGGCATATAAGGAAGAAGAGTATGGGAAACACAAAAAAGGTGAAAGAAAAAGGACAAAAGAAAAAGAGAAATACATACATACATAAATACACGCATAACATACATACATGCATACATTCATACTTATATACATACATGATGGATGGATGAATTGATGGATATATAGATAGACAGTCAGACAGATAAACAGATAGATAGATAAATAGATAGATAGATAGATAGATAGATAGATAGATAGATAGATAGATAGATAGATAGATGTATAAATCGATAGATAGATGCATGGATAGATAGATGGATAGATAGATGGATGGATAGATGGGTAGATGGATAGATGGATGGATGGATGGATGGATGGATGGATGGATGGATGGATGGATGGATAGATAGATAGACAGACAATTAGACAGACAGACGAAAAGACGGACAGACAGGCATTGTCAGCAAGACACGTGAATCTCCGGGAAGAGAAGCCTGAATTAACTTAATGATCGTCTTATGTAGATGTCGTGACAGTGGCCTCTATACGCAATATTGACGGCGATCAGATTTGCCAGCTGAACGCATCTTCATTTGGCTGACAACATCGGAAAACTTCGAAGCCTCTGAATGACCCTGCAGAAGTATCTATCCGATAAACTATGGTCTGTCCCTCTCTGCCTCTTCCTGAGTTGTCCTATGTGCTTCTTCTGTCTGTGTATCCAGGTCTTATATTTATCTGTATGCCAGTGCTTCTGTATACATGTTGTACCATCCCTGTGCCTATATATATATATATCTGTATATGTCTATTTCTGTCTCTGTCTCTGTCTGTCTCCGTCCAACCATCCATCCATCCACCCACCCATCCATCCATCCATACATACATACATACATGCATGCATACATACATATCCAGATGGATAGGTGGATGGATGGGTGGATGGATGAAGGCAGAGGGGAAGGAGGGAATTAGGCAGAGTACCTGGATGTTCACTCGTGTGGAAATGCTACGACTGAGGGATTAGTGATTAATCGCAAGGCCATATCCGGCGGAGTCTACTGGACCATGCAGATTGGAAAAAGACGTCAACATGGCCAGCAGACGATGCCATTCTGGAAAGGTCTGGCCAGATCAAAAAGATTGCAACGCCGTCGTCTTTATCGTCCTCCCTTTCCGGTCCTTACATCCATCCATCCATCCATCCGTTTATCCATCCATCCATCCATCCATCCATCAATTCATCCATCCATCCATCCATCCATTCGTCTATCCAGCTTTCCTGCCTTCTGACCGTCCCTTCTGTTCCTGCACGCTACCATGCTTGCCAGTCTTCTTCTGTCTGCTTGTCTGCGTCTGTCTGTCTGTCTGTCTCTCTCCATCTCTCTCTGATTGTTTCTTCATCTGGATTTCTCCTGTCTTTCTATAAAACATCGTCATCTTCATTTTACGCCTCCGTATACTTACCCATCCTGCTTTCTTTCAAATATCCACCTTTTTTACTATTTCTTATGCATCCTTATATTAAAAACTACCATCTGTGCTTTTAAGCTTTTAATACACCCACCCTAACAGCTCCTCGCTCCATCTTCTCTGGTGTTCTGGCAACCGGCATGGAATTTTTGGACAATCCCCACTGACTTGACGCAGCGGTCGTGAATAAGGTGGTGCCATGACTTTTAAGTAGCGCTTTAGAAATTGTGAGATTACGATTACAAACTTTTTCTTACATTCTTACTTTGCACGGACTCTCCCTCTCTCTCTCACGCCGTTTAATGCTCCCGATATTTGTCTTGTTCACCATTTAATACAATCCTTTTAAAGATACATCCAACGTCGTTAAGGCTGGTACAGACAGCGCCTTTGAGTAGATTCTCTTGAAAGGCGCTATACAAATTTCCAATTACAGTTACGATATGCTCATCTTTTTCGTGCAATCATTTTGAATGCACCAAACCCCAGTCTGTAGACTCATTCTTCCTCTTCGTGCAAGCTTCCACCCGCCAACGCTATCCTACTTTTTAATGCACCCAGCGCCTATGGACACAGTGATGCTTCATTTCAATATTATTTCTGCATTAATTAAGCACTCCTATCTAATGACTAAGCATCAATCGATGGCGCTAAGCAGTTGTGAGGGAACGACTTGCCCGAGGTCCAAACACAGTTACCGTCCCAGGGGAGGCTCGAACCCGTAATCTCCGCGTTTCAAGCAGAGCGCTCTAACCAATCGGCTATCAGTTTAGTCACAGTTGGGTAATGATAAACTGCCTTGCCGGAAGCTCTCAGTCTCATTCTCATATCAATGCGTTCAGCTGTTACGCTTGACTGGAGAAATTTCAGTCTGATTTCTCTCTGCCGTTATTTTTTTTATCTCTGAAATTGGCTGCCAGACAACGAATGAGTTATGATGCCGGATTCTTAGTTCAGTATGTATTTTCCATCGGATTCTTAGTTCAGTATGTATTTTCCATCGGATTCTTAGTTCAGTATGTAATTTGCATCGGATTCTTAGTTCAATATGTATTTTCCATCGGATTCTTAGTTCAGTGTGTATTTTCCATCGGATTCTTAGTTCAGTGTGTATTTTCCATCGGATTCTTAGTTCAGTATGTAATTTCCATCGGATTCTTAGTTCAGTATGTATTTTCCGTCGGATTCTTAGTTCAGTGTGTAATTTCCAGAGCTCATGGGCTATGATTATGTCACGCAACCATGGTCTTGACTAAGATTGTTAGAGATTATGTAATGCTTGAGTTTAGAAGATCATTTTCCCACGGACTTCTGTCGTGTAGACAAGACCACGGAACCGTGAAACCACCGTTGTCTTTAAAAGGAATTTTGTATGACCCCCAGAGTCAATTCAACCATCGCTCGCATCGCTGTCTAGAAGGCGTGACCAGGACGGCCACGTTCGACATCGGCGTCCTTCATTTGAACAGTTTCTGTCTGTCTGTCCATATGATTGCAAAAGATATATCCACGTGCCTGCAAAAGACAAATGCATATGCATATGCCTGCAAAAGACAAATGCATATGCATATGCCTGCAAAAGACAAATGCATATGCACATGCCTGCAAAAGACAAATGCATATGCATGCAAAAGACATGTCTATATGCCTACAAACGACATAACTATACGCCTGCAAAAACATGTTCATATGCCTGTAAAAACATATCCATATGTCTGAAAAAGGCATATCAATAGACTTTTATCAGTGTCTAACCACAGACCCTGAAAAAGCTTGTACTGAAAGATATTCATCTGTATAGCGAAAGATTGCTTCCTATATCAATTACATATCTTTATCTCTACTGGAAAGATATGTTGCATTCTTTTCGAATGATCAATAAGAGTCCATGACAATGACATATGACTATATATAGTAAGTGACATGTGACTATTTACAGAATCGATATATAACTATCTAGGCCTGTATAGCAATTATGTATGACAAATATGTAATATTTACACATGCCTTAGGGAGACAGCCTGATCTCATATATTTCAAATAGGGCTTGAGTTGTGCACAATGAATTCTTGATGCATTTGATCGTCAGCCACCCGCCTGAGGTCACCGAGTGATCGATTGAGTTGTTGGCCTCTGCTGCCTCAACAGTGGCTCCTCCTGCCTGCCATTCTGCACACGCAATTGTGCTTAGTATGCACGAATATATATCATATATAAGTATATATAATATGCAGTTTGAAAATAATTACAGATCCTCTCTCCTTCTCACTAGGTCTATCTATATATTTATCTGTGTATGTTTGTATGTATGTATGTATGTAGGAATGTATGTATGTTTGTATGTATGTATATATGTAAGTAATTATGTATGCACGCATATATGGATTTATGTATGCATGTATGTATGTATGTATGTATGTATGTATGCATGCATGTATGTATGTATGTATGCATGCATGTATGTATGTATGTATGCATATATGTATGTATGTATGTTTGTTTGTATGTATGTATGTATGTATATATGTATGTATGTATTCATGTATTCATGTATATATGTATGTATGTATGTATGTATGTATACATGTATGTATGAATTTATGTATGCATGCATGTATGTATGTATTTGTTTGTATGTATGTTTATATGTATGTATGTATTCATGTATTCATGTATTCATGTATGTATGTATGTTTGTATGTATGTTTGTATGTATGTATGCATGTATGTATGTATGTATATATATATATCAGGTCATTTATATAGCGCCTTCTGAGTACATCTCAAAGAACAGCGTTGAAACTGTGACAGAAAGTAGGCTTGAGTTGAATGGTATTGGTGATTCTGGATTGACGGTTAGAATTTTCCGTGGAAGATTTTGAGTTATTGGACGATCCTTCTGGAACAATCTTAGATCATTCATGACATCATGATCATTGATCGCCATCATCATCTTCGTCATCGTCTTCAGCATTTTCGACAGAAACAAAGGACCCGAAGGCGCAAATGGCTTTACATTTTTGCAGTTTACTTTACCGGAGTCTTAGACACGCATACAGTTGTTAAGGTCGCAGTCGGTGGGACATCGAACATAGATGGCAGTGCCAACATGGATCGATGTAAACCTATCTAGGCTTGTATAGCAATTATGGTATGGGAGTGCCACGGGCGGATGCAACAGGAAGTCTTCAGAAAATAAATATCCGTTCTTTCTCAGATCTCATGGTACCTCAGGCCAGGTGCAGGATGAAATCTTCAATATAGAAATATTCGCCACAAGTTCCATGGTACCGTAATTAATGCCTCCGGGAGATTGGAAATCTTGAAAAAGAATGCTTGAGAATCAAAATATTGGCTCGTTCCAAGTTTCTTGGCTTATGACGCCTTTGGGAGGTTGCAAAAGGTTGCAAACGCAATTCTTCAGAATAAAAATATTGGTTCATTCCAGGTTCCACGGTAAATGATACCTTCGTACAACTGCATAATAAGGTACTCTTTAGAAAAACTCCTGGCATGCTCCAGGGCCCATGATATATGATATAGAGCTCTCTTTGGACTCTCCAGCCGGAGTTGTCTGAAATAAATATTTAGAATAGGGTTACCGTAGGGCCTCCTAACGAATGGATTTCGGGACACACTTTTCCCCTTTCTTTGCTGCAAAGGCCGTAAATCTGATGAACGACTTACTAACCATGATATACCATTTATACCATGATATACCAGGCCAGTGGGACCGGCGTGTGAAATAATGCTTGTGAACTAAACTGCTATGTTTTGCGTATGCATGCTTCTTGTGATGTTCAATGTGACGGTACTTTATCGTGATTTATTTTTGATATCTTTCTTTGACGGTACTTTATCGTGATTTGTTTTTGATATCTTTCTGCGACGGTACTTTATCGTATTTTATTTTTGCTATGTTTCTGTGACGGCACTTTATCGTGTTTTATTTTTGCTATGATTCTGTGACGGTACTTGATCGTGTTTTATTTTTGCTATGTTCCTGTGACGGTACGTTATCGTGATTTACAGTTAGTGTCGCTTTGATAATTCGACTGAATCGTAAGAAATAAGTAGCCATCTAGCCAAATTCAGTCACTTTTTGGAGTAGTAAAGAATTCCGGTACAAACCCCTCTGCCACTCCAGGGACATGAAACAGAGCATTTCAATTCCTGGACTGTTTCGAAAACATTCGGGGACGGTTGGCAACCCTAGCGTAAAGAAGTCGCAATATTCTTGTGTTTTTGATTTTGTCTAGTCTCGTTCCACAGACCTGGATAAATTACGACCTGATGGCCTGGCGATGGTGACGAAGAACCCTCCATCCTCCTCCTCATCCTCTTAATCCTCCTGCTCCTCCTCTTCCTCCGTCCGCTTCGCGTGACCTGCGCCCCGATTGACGGCCTCATAGCCTCCAACGGCCAATCATTCGGCTGTTTAGCACCGTCGAGACACGCCACGATTGCTCATCCAAATTGGACGCTCGAAGGTAGGACGAACGGACGAAAGGACGAAAGGACGAAAGGACGAACGGACAAACGGATTGGTAAAAGATGCTCCGAAACGAATTCCCTTCGTCTTAGAGTATATGCGTCTGAGCGACAGTTGTAGGCTTGTTTGAACGCATCTCATCATCATTATCATCGTCGTCGTTGCCTTCGTCATCATCTGCTTCGTAGGACTACGACGACGGGAAGGAGGAGGAGGAGAGGGCGATAAAACGGTGTGTCGTCTGCCGTTCCGTCCATCCGTCGTCCGTCCATCCATCCATGGATGAAGGGACAGAGATCGGTCGCTGCGTTATGTAGTATAAATAATGTCTCGCCCTCTGCCGACCACTCTGGTGGACAGCCAGTCTCAGCAGCCGCATCATTCTCAGCACCACCCTCATCACCAGTCACATCCCCCTCCTCATCCTCATCCTCCTCTTCATCCTCAGCAGCAACCGCTTGCTGCAGCAGCAACGGTTGTCAGTTCGTCAGCGATGACGTTCTCCGTCTACGCTCTGATCGTGCTCCTGCTGACGCTGCTCATCATCACGGCCAACGTGCTCATCCTGCTCGTCCTGCTGAAGACGGACATGTTGGCGCTCATGAACCGCTACTTCCTCCTCTCGCTGACCGTGTCCGACCTGTGCATCGGTCTCTTCATCGCGCCCTTCTCCTTCTGGACGGCCCTCTTCGAGCGCTGGATCTACGGCGAGGAGTTCTGCCACGTCGAGGCCTACATGGCCGCCATTTTCTGGATCGCGTCCGTCTACTCCCTCACCTGGCTCAGCATCGATCACTACGTCGCCATCCGGAAGCCAGATCGTTACGAGAGCATCATGACCCGAACCCGCTGCGTCTGCTGGGTGGCGCTCATCTGGATTGGAGCGGCCAGCTTTTGCTGTCCGCCGATCTTCGGCATTTCCCGCGCTCACTACGTCCCCGAGGCGTATGTCTGCCTGATCGACTGGAACCTCCAGAAGGCCTACTTCGCCACATCCGGTCTGCTGATCATAGTTCCGCCGCTGACGGCGCTGACCGTCGCCAACATGTACGTCTTCACAGACAAGTACCAGCAGAACAAGGCCGCCTACGAGCAGTGCACGGAGATCAACGCCCGACCGGATATGTACGTCATGAATGTCGTCATCGGCGGCGTCTACGTCATTTCCTGGATCCCGCTCTGTTCGCTCCAGCTCTACGAAGCAATACGCAGCAACGGACAGTCGGCCTTCTCTTCCTCTTTGTCCTCTTCCTCATCATCCTCCTCCTCCTGGTCCTACTCGTCTGCTGCTCCGGCTCAGGTCCACTTCTGGCTCGTCTGGTTGGCCATTGGGAACTCCTTCTGGAAGTTTCCCGTCTACGTTCTCTGTTCGCACGACTTTCGAACCGGGCTGAGGATGCTCTATGCAAGGTCGACCTCTTCGCCTTGTTGCTGCTGATGCTGAGTAACGGTTTGTGGCGCCACCTTAAGTCGTCCTGATTCTCTGCTCAGCGTAACGAAAGAACGACGCCAGATGCATCCCTCATAAGAGTTCGATCTTGAGAGGAATTTTTTTTACAGAGGGAGACTCGATTTTTTGAAGAGTTTCAGTGGCATCGATGCTGTCGTTAAACTGTCATCGGCTTACTTCTCAGTTTCGTAGGAGATGCTGACGCCTGAGTATCGACTTGTTAATATCAATCTGTTAACGTCGATCTGTCTGAATCGATTAATAAGCATCGAACTGCCTGTGACGATTGATCTGTCATTATCGGTATGTGAACATGGATCTCAGATTAATTATCGACCTTTGAGTATCGACCCATGAATTCGATCTCTATGTATCGACGTTTAAGTATCGACATTTGTTTAGCAGACTCCAAGCAATGATATCTGATTTCTGAATATCGATCTTTGAGTATCGATCCCGAACCGATTAAAAAAACAAGAAGTCGAAACGAGAACGGAGACTTTGCTCCTCTAGCCGACAGTTACGAGTGTCTTTCAACGGTTGATCTAGCGCTTTTTCCTCGGAAACTGTTACAACTGGTGCGTATGAATTTGAAACTATTTACCATCCAATCGGAAACTCTACTTGCTCATCCTGTTACTTCACTCTTGCAGGTCCCTTTGTAACTACTCAGCTTAAGTTATTTCACCGATCTTTACACTACACTGCACTTCGACTCTGGAACGATCTCCTCCTGAATTTTGCAAATATCTCTGCTCCTCTGTCCCTTCCGTCATTCACTCTATCTGTTACTCCTCAGGCATTCCGTTCAAAACTGGTCTCACCTTTTCAAGAAATCCCACCCTGATCATTCTTCCCATATATCTCAGCTGAAACGCAACCAACCCTATCCTCTTCTCCCCTGCTCCCTATGGTCTCCTGGCAACCGTACTTGGTTCTTGACATGGCATCTTTGGACAACCCCACGGACTTGACGCAGCGCTCGTGAATAAGCTGGTGCCCTGCTCTTAGCTTTTAAGTAGCTCTTTAGAAATTTCGAGTTTACGATTACGATTAGACCTACGATTATGAATGTATAAAATTATTAACCTCAGGTCACTTGACCTATGAACTTTTTAAGGCGTTAGAAAACGACGGACCTTTAAGTAATGTGATTGCTGGCGGAACCAGTAATTTACAAGGGGTTGCGGCAGTAGTTCTTGCTGACTATTTTAGTTTTCAAGGTTTTTAAGGTTTTATACTTTGTAAGTGTAATAGGCAACCCTCACCCTAACCAGTTTGGGGCCAACTCAGCGGCTTGGCCCTTAAATTCAAGTGCATGGGCATGGCCCAACTGGCCTCCCTGGGATCCGCCCTTGAATATAATGGGACAATTTGAGAGCCATACTGCACTGATTTTAGAAGAGCGCTTCGATTGGACAGAGGGAGATGGCAGTGCAATCGAAAACTTGATTAATGCCATTTAGAAGTTCTTAGCTGACACTTCCAAATGTGCGTGACAGCAGAAATCCACAATGAGACCGGATGCCAGAACTCTGTCACGAATCGACAATATCCTTTGGTAAACCACCGAAGGTTGGTTTAAATGCCCTGACGAAAAGAAGGCAGAAAAAGGCTTGTAAGGCCTTAGATTTTCACATAGAAGAGAGAGGGAACCAGACAGAAAATCTATGAATGCCACACACAGTAGGCCAACATACGTACTTATGTGTATGTTATAATTTAACATAAACAAAACACCACTGAAAATAATATAAATATTACGGACATATGTAAAATCAGCTGGTCCGTTCATAGTATCTTCGTACCATTTTGTAAGAATAATTAGGGCTTCAGTCTGGCTTACAACTACCAACCTTCTTTAGGCCTAATTAATTAAATTAAGTAATTAAAATTTTGTGTAGCGATATGTGCAATCTGGCTAACCTTCTCTGATTTGATAAATATATTTGTACAGTAATTTGTATGTATTTATAAAATACCATTGTGCTTTTTTTATATACTTGATCAAACTCTGTGACTAAACTATAATCAAATGTTGCAGCTCGTTGTGTAACTCTTTTAAGTAATTGAATGAATAGCTTTCTCATGCGACGTTTGCCGTAACATGTGATCCCCGTTTCGTAGTCTGTTTGGAAGAGATCTTTAACTGGGACAGTTAACCGTGCAAAATAACTGAAGTTTAATGTAAACGTTTAAAGTTATTAAATTGTTTCAATCGCATGGCTTTGCTAAAAGTGTTGATGCTGCACGATGCACAAGTTGTGTCTTTTCATAAGTGTTTGAACAGTTTGTCCTTTAATGTTTCTAACATTTTGTCATAAAACCGTAAATATATGAATTGTAATAGCATAGACGTTTTTGATTACATAGCCTATATATTTATATAAAGACTATAACTTTCCCATCCAGACATTCAGCCTATCTCTTGTAAGGTCAAGTGTAACAGAAAATGCGGAAATAGTCTGGAATTATTAGACAGTTCCGTTAGTAAGCAATATCAACTATTATCAATAAACGCATTTACTAGCTATAATAAGCCTCTTCAACTAACAATAATCACTAACAATTGCTCTACTCATCTACTCTGCTTTTCCTGACAACTGATGCTGGGTTTTATCAGATTTTTATACTGTTTTATTGACGTTTACCTCAAATTTCTCCATATTTTTTATTTCAAGTTGACAAACTTTGGCCACATTATTAGGAAAAATGGCGATTGTTTGGAGAAAGAAATAATGCAGGGTACAACATCTGGAGCGCGAGCACGTGGAAGCCCACGAACAGACTGGATGGAGAACACTAGGCCTTGGACTATGAGTCAATTACTGATTGTAACGGAAGACAGAAACATCTGGTGACTGACGGTTCTTGGCACGGCCAATCTTCGGATCGAAGATGGCTAAGGACAAGACAAGACGACAAGACAGGGCAAGACAAGGCAAGACAAGGCAAGACAAGACAAGACAAGGCAAGACAAGGCAAGACAAGGCAAGACAAGGCAAGACAAGACAAGGCAAGACAAGACAAGGCAAGTCAAGGCAAGACAAGGCAAGGCAAGGCAAGGCAAGACAAGACAAGACAAGGCAAGACAAGACAAGACAAGGCAAGGCAGTCAGTCTCTCTGTTGTGCGTAGCTCTGTCTGTCATATTCTGTTTCAATTACTCTATCGACTCGTCGATTTGCAGTGCTACTATTCAACGATGCATGAAAATGCATAATAAGGTACTCTTTAGAAAAAATTCTGGCACGCTCCATTGCCCGTGATATGTGATATAGAGCTCCCTTGGGACTCTCCAGCCGCAGTTGTCTGAAATAAACATTTAGAATAGGGTTCATAAGCCATCAATCCACAGATTCATCATTATTCAACCAGGTCATCTGTTCGTCTTTCTCTGATTGTGCAGAAAACTAGAACTGTTTTTTGCGGACGAGCTTTCTCTGCTGATGGACCTAAAGATTGGAGCTGTCTTCGTACATCTATTTGCTTTGCTCAGTCTCTTGTGTCATTTCGTTCTCAGTTAATAATCTCCACTCCGTGTAATGACCCTTGGCAAGTTGTTTGGGCAAACAGTCACCAATCAGTATAATTTAGTATTGACTTGAGCAGGGAGGTAAACAGCAAGTCCTGCTATGCACTGGCCCCGTATCCAGGACCTTGGGATTCATCCAGTGCCAGCTCAAGGGCCTAAAGAAAAGGAGATGAGTGCCTCCCCTACTTCTAACTTGAGGGATATGGGACACTTTACTTTTTACTGGGAATCATTCGGCTGAGGCGGAAAGACGACAACAGCAATCTGACGACAAGGCTCTTTTACAATCTTCCAACTTGCATTGGGACGTTTTATCATCATGATAAAATGATTATCATCATCATCGTCATCATCATCATCGATCATTATAGTAACTACATGTATAATTCGATACGTCCGTGCTTCACCTTTTCAGCTTTGTTGCCTGCAAATTTAGTTCAGCCATTATACTGTTTCTCTGTGGCATTTTATGCTCCACTACTAAAGTATTATTATTATCACTATTATTAAGTATGGTTATTAATATTTATGAAAATTTAATGTAACGTTGTTATTTTTACCTGAGGTAGAACTAAAAAATTAAGTTAGGAGTATAAAATGATTGATCTCTGATAAATCAGGCTTCGTCCCGGTATCATCATCATCATCATCATAATCATCATCAACAACAACAATAACAACAACAACAAAAACGGATTATCACCATTATTATTGTTGTTGTTGTTATTATTATTATTATTATTATTATTGTTGTTGTTGTTGTTGCTATTGCCATTAATCCCATTATTATGGTCACTTTAATTTTCGGCACAACGGCAAAAATACCTGGTAATGTAACCATAGCCTGTTGGCAAAATAAAAAGTTTGTACTGTAACCCATCGACATAAATTGCAAGTAATGTAACACACAGAGACTTCATAAACGTACAGGCTGAGACACGTGCTGTGAATACAGTCGCCGACCAATGGGGGTATTAACGAGAATACAGACTGAAAATGGTCCTGTCTGTAATGATTATGTAAATAGATTCTAGAGTCTTATTAAGGGGCGCCAGGTGCGATCTTTAGAACCCACTCCTTAATTCGTGTGCAGTAGTTCGTAAAAACAGACGATGTTTTATTACTTATTGGCTGCGGAGCTGGGAGAATCGAGATAAGAAAGCACCAGATCACAGACGGACTCATTAAAATTTTGATGCGTTATGATGCCTTTCCAATAAATATGAAATATTTAATCTAATCAGTCTAATTTAGTAAAATGTAACCAAATTTTGATCCTTTCAGACTCCTTTTTAGTCAAACAATATCTAACCACAGTCTAACTAAATGTATTATAATCTAAGTAAAATTTAGTCTAGTCAAAATGATCACCGATACTCTTTTATCTGTACATAAACGTACAGGCTGAGACACGTGCTGTGAATACAGTCGCCGACCAATGGGGGTATTAACGAGAATACAGACTGAAAATGGTCCTGTCTGTAATGATTATGTAAATAGATTCTAGAGTCTTATTAAGGGGCGCCAGGTGCGATCTTTAGAACCCACTCCTTAATTCGTGTGCAGTAGTTCGTAAAAACAGACGAAAAACACTTAGCAAATGACTGGAACTGAAGCGAATCCCCGAATAATAGCCTCATTGTTTGAATCGTTTCGATCTCCAATTACCGTTTCCTCTTTCTTTATGTCTGTCTGTCTGTCTGTCTGCTTCTGTCTCTGTCTTGTCTTTCTGTCTCTGATAGCCTGTCTGTCTTTGTCTCTCTCTCTCTCTCTCTGTATATCTCTGCTTCTTTCTCTTTCACTGTCTGTTTGCCTGCCTGCCTGCCTGCCTGCCTGCCTGCATGCCTGCATGCCTGCCTGCCTGCCTGCCTGCCTGCCTGCCTGCCTGCCTGCCTGCCTGCCTGCCTGCCTGCCTGCCTGCCTGCCTGCCTGCCTGCCTGCCTGCCTGCCTGCCTGCCTGCCTGCCTGCCTGCCTGCCTGTAAAAATGTCCATCATTTCTCCTAGTTTCATTATGACCAAGATTGCTGCCCAATCTCTGTTCCTTCTCTCCTTGATCCACTCCGAGGAGATTTAAGTCTCATTCTCTGTGTCTCTTTCGCTGCCCAATCTCAGCTATTTTTAGTTTCATACCAAGTAGAAATACGAACCCTTCTCTTTCCTTTCTTACCCTTCTTTTTTCGTTCCCCTAAATCCATTTCTCCTCCACCTATTGTAAGATAAGAGAAACTACGCCTCTCCGTTCCTTCCAAAAACCACCTCTGCTCCATCCCAACTAGATGATGTGCAGCTCGCACTGAACCCAGCAGCAGCAGCAGGGTCAGGAACCGCCTGGCTCGGGTAATGACAGATGGCGTCATCTTAATCATCTTCGTCATCTTCAATTAAAAGATGCGATCGATCAGAGGACCGGTCGCCGCCGTCATCGTCACCGTCATCGTCAAACACGGATGTGACGCCGTGAACGAGATCGATGGCACACACCAGGACAGGCACTTACGACCGGTGTGGTGTCAGATCGGTTCCCGAGCGAAGACGGTTCCGACCCGGCCCTCTTTTGGCACAACATAGTGAGAGGAATTTTAAACGATACTATCGACTTAATAGGAAATTTGATTCGAAACTACTTTAGTAAGTGGAAAGATAGAAGTATAAACAATCGATCAAGCAGTATGTACGTATCTAATCTAATACAATCTAATCTAGAGACTTCTATAGCGCCGTTATCATAATGCCCAAAGCATCGATGGTCGCTTCAAGTCAAAATCGCAGTAAAATATAATAAACCGTTGGAGAAGCCGGGACGAATTCCGATAGGTCAGAGAAACCAGAAGCCAGGCTACGGTGGGTAAGCAAGTTGGAAGAGATGTGTCTTAAGTTTAGACCTGACTGATGCACTCGTAATTAGCACAAAACGATCAAAGCGGCAGAGACAGAGCTGTTCGATTCTTAGAAACAAATCTCTACGTCCTGTTCATGTGAAACAATCAAAATATTTTTCGGAACTGTTTTCGCCCGGGTCTGATTTGGTTTTACACCGGTGCACGCATCACCCGTACCGGATTATGCGACCCGCAGCGATTGCAACTCTCTAATACCCTAGGCGCGCCAGCGCGACACTTATAGCTCTATGCACACGACCAGCATATAGATGCTCTATATTCCCGCCACCATATACCCTGTACCACAGCAGCAGCAGCAGCAGCAGCAGCAGCAGTCACATCTTCTTCCGCTGTCCATCTAATTTTATGAACTAATATTTCATTGCCAGACCGACAGCCCGAAATGTCCGTACACTCCAGACGACGTATTCGTCCAATCGCTCATACTCAACCGTGGAAAGAATTACATCGTATGCAGGGCCAACACTAATTGATATATTCGCCCTGTAATCCAGGGTCAGACAACGACGCGCCTGCCGTTCTGCAGCTACCCGCTTCCTATGCGTAACGACGTGAGTCGAGCAAATTGCGGAATGCATAAATGAAACGTTTGATCGTAGCGATCAATCAAACGGACTCGATTAATTGCAATCCGGGGTCTACCGCATCGACAGCAGAAAGATCCAAGAGACTTCTGCCGGACCAATGCTGAGAATATCGCGGATGAAAGAATTTCAACGCAAGTAGACTACAGGTAGGAATCTCGCAGGTGAAAGAAGTCGTAATTAGTAATGCTCTTACGTAAAGACCCTATAAAATGCTTAAATTAATGACTTCTATAGAACCGTTTTCAAAATGCACGAGGCATCAATGGATAGTCGGATATCACAAACAGAGTATCCACATATCCCTGGTCAAAGCCATCGAGGTTAAAGCAGAGTCGAAATGGATAGCTTAAATATTGCACATTCAGTTTCGTTTCATTATACGGCCATTTATGACTGATTTAATTCTTTTGACACTTCTGTTCGTCCTCTCTGGGGCCATCATTTTAGCCTGCCACAAGTAGCCGGACACAATCAAAACTGCCACTGAACGTAAACTCTGCCTCAACCTACAGTGCTGTGAAGTATCAGAGGCGTGTAGACCGTGTCATTAAGCACTAAATGAATATGATGACCTTTGGCTACAATATTTTAAAAGTATCAAAGAAATATCAAGGCGTTAGAGCAATAATGACAGACTTCTTCACAGACATAGTAAGCCAAGAAAAAGCACTGCGTATTTTATCAATAAATCATTAAAAGCAAAAGCAGCCTATGATTGCAAATGTGTCCTGTCTTGTATGATTTCTCAAATGTCCCTCATCAGCATAAGTAGTGTTTTAATCAGATAAAAGCCTTGAGCACAAAATAAAACGATTGAATTAGCGTCTAGCTGCATCAATGCAAAAAACGCACTAAGTGACAAAAGTATTCACGGAAACTTTTAAAAGGTGCATGGTTAACTAATAAGCTACAGTGTCATTAAGATGCATAACAGGCCTATTTAATTAGCCGTGGTCTAATAACGAGTTACAGATTTAATTAATATGTCTTGGCCAGAATCTGGTATGCCATCGAAGCGCAGACAAACATTCCGATGGTGAAGCAGACGGTCCTCGATGGCTGTGGCAGAGGCACCTGGTAGCAGATGGTGTGCAGAATTCGAGATATGGTGAAGATCCGAAAGTGCCAGAGGGCGACCGCGGTGCTTGGCTCGACGAAAATGTAGAGAAGACCCAGAAACAAGAATGCTGGAATGTTCTCCAGGTCGTTCAGGTGATTTCTACAATATCAGAAACAAGTTAAAGGATCTAATTTGAAGTCCTTGGCCTTAAAACTTCCAGGGCCCAGCACACAGGTTTTGCGGTGGTGCCCCGTCACTTTAGATCAGTGTTCCATTTACTAGTCGAGCTCAATTGGCTCTGAGAGGCAGAACTATTGCCAATCTGTACATTAGGACTCACTTAGCTTTTCCTCATGGCTTTAGAGCTGTGAGTGCTTCTATGTACTGTGTTCTATAAGAGTTGCTTTGTACACTGATATATATATGTACATACATAATACGTATATTATATAATATAGACTATGGAGCTCTGAAGCAAGCAGAATGGCATTTATCTAATTGAGTAACCTCCGTCTGATTCGATCCGATCTGCTTCGATCTGCTTCGATCAGTCTTAACAAAAGCGTATCAACCGTTATAATTAAGTTAAACTCGTTTATAACAACTTTTTTAAAACGAGTCTAGGCGAAATACAGTTTATCGCGGTCTGAAAATTTCTTTTCCAAAATCTGATGAGAGTTGCAGTTGACCTTCTGATTCTTTCGACTCCTGGGTCATTCAATACAACTTTCTCTGCAGGGTTGTGTTTAACTTCAGTAAATCCAGAGACGTCTTCGGGATTAGCAAAAATCTACAAGATAACAAGATACTGTAAAGATGATACAAGATAGATGCATACTTGATAATACAAAGTAATGATACGAGATAACAAGATACAATAAAGATGATACAAGATAGATGCATAGTTGATAATACAAGGTAACGATACAAGTCAGATGACACAAGGTGTGTGACATAAACAGTTTTCACGCTGTTGGACTTAGAAGCTATCTATAGATGATGCAATAAGCTTAGGCAAGTAAAACTATGTAATGTTAGTTTACATTAAACATACAAGTACATTTAATCAATGCAAATGAAAGTTTACGGCGGATGAAGCAATGAATTAAGTCGTTGACCTTTCTCGTAAGTCGTGCTGTACTGGTTAAGACAGTCAAAAAGAACATCTTCAGGATTAGAATAACTGCATAGTAGGCATAGCTGGCGAAAACAGGATTCTTTAGAGTCAGTAGACCTTCAGAAGCCATTCTGAAATATAAATGAAGTATCTGCCATTACTTTGTTGTACACGTTGATTCAATTACTGTCTTAACTCTAGGACAACGACTAAACGCTTTAATAATTAAACTATGCACCGCTGTTCGCCGTTTTTGAGAAAAATAGAGTAAGAAAAATGAGCAGCTGAAGAAGCTAAAGAAAGAGGTAAGCATGAGAAGTTCAAAACACCATCTGCGGAATGTGAGATCAGTCGCAACCTGTTGAATATGAATTTGACACTATCTGGTCAGTATGAAACCTTTCTGATCAGTATGAAACCTATCTGATCAGTATGAAACCTATATGTTCAGTATGAAACCTATCTGCTCAGTATGAAACCTATCTGATCTGTATGAAACCTATCTGATCTGTATGAAACCTATCTGATCAGTACGAAACCTAATGCTGCTTTGTCAATGCGAAATCATCTAGGCCCTAATCAGAGCTGGACCTCATTTTAAAAATCTCCGTAATATGTTCATACTGTTCAGAATCGTGAGAATTTGATAAGATGTTAAAATCCACAAACACCTCTAACGAATAACGTTTTTCGACTACAGGTCGACTTGAAACGACCATCGATCAATGCCTTTTTCATTATGCTAACTGCGCCATAGACGCAATCAGATTAGATTCGATTAGATTAGAATTCTTAATTGGTCACAACATCTGAATTTTGTCTGACAGTAACACTTCGTATGTTAAAACTAATTACAGCCAAACTTAGGACTCTCTGCGCAAACGGTCTAGGCCTAGAGCCATAACCGAATACCTAAAAGATATCAGATCCAGGCCAGGCATAAATATGATAGCTTCATAAGCGATCGAAAGATTCAAACCTGGTTTTGCCTGTTGTTGATGAGAATTACTTCAACTGAATTTGTTTGACGAGCAGAATACCCACGATCGTTTACGCTCCAGTTATATGGGTGCGCCAAGTAGTATCCGAGTCATCTATCGGCTGTTATGAGAGCTGTCTGGCGATTTGAACTAGATATGTACACAGGTCACGTGCACAGTGACTTTGCTGTTCTTTGAGCCAAACAGCGGTCTGCCACTAGCCTATAACTTCGGCGTCGAAGCATCAGTACTGTTATGCATTAGTAAGCACTGTACGTAGGCTGTAGGCTGCCCTAGATATTATGTAGGCCATAGCCTACAGGGTCAAACTCACCCATAAGTTAACCAGTACAGGTGGTTGTATACGAGCCCTCGGAGCACAAGTCTCTTGAATAGATGACGCTTATATATTAAGAGCGTGATATGTGTCTAGTCTTGGTCTGAATTTGTAGAGTGATTTAGCAGTTTTAGTACAACAATAATATTGCGGAATAGCAAAGCAGTCCAACTCATATAGTAAATGGTAGCAACAACGGATAAATACAACTGGATAGGGTTCCTTCAGAGGCTTATGGCTGACCACTGAACGTAACATAGTTCAAGTGTTAGTGTTCGTCCTCTATGTCGCCATCGTTTTAGCCTGCCACAACTAGCCGGACACAATCAAAACTGCCACTGAACGTAAACTCTGCCTCAACCTACAGTGCTGTGAAGTATCAAAGGCGTGCAAATGCCTTAGACCTACTGTGTCATTAAGCACTAAATGAATAAACTGGCTTTTGGCTATAATATTTTAACAGTATCAGAAAAATATAAAGGCGCTAGAGCATTAATGACACGGACTTCTTCACAGACATAGTAAGCCAAGAAATAGCACGGCGTATTTTATCAATAAATCATTAAAATCAGAAGCGGTCCAAGATTATAGATGTGTACCGTCCGGTAGGATCTCCAAACTATCCAAATGTCCCTCATCAGCATAATTATTGTTTTAATTAGATTAAAGCCTTGAGCACAAAATAAAACGATTGAATTAGCGTCTAGCTGCATCATTCCAAAAAGCGCACTAAGTGACAAAAGTTAACGGAAACTTTTAAAGGGTGCACGGTTAACTAACAAACAACAGTCTTATTAAGAAGCATAACAGGCCTATTTTAATTAGCCGTGGTCTAATAACAAGTTACAGATTTAATTAATATATCTTGGCCAGAATCTGGTATGCCATCGAGGCGCAGACAAGGATTCCGATGGTGAAGCAGAGGGCTCTCGATGGCTGTGGCAGAGGCACCTGGTAGCAGATAGTGTGCAGAATTCGAGATATGGTGAAGATCCGAAAGTGCCAGAGGGCTACCGCGGTGCTCGGCTCGACGAAAATGTAGAGAAGACCCAGAAACAAGAATGCTGGAATGTTCTCCAAGTCGTTCAGGTGATTTCTACAATATCAGAAACAAGACAAAGGATCTGTTTGAAGTTCTAGGCCTTAACACATCCAGGGGGCAGCAAACAGCTTTCGCCGTGGCGCCTCCGTCACTTTAGACCAGTGTTCCGTTTACTAGTCGAGCTCAGTTGGCTCTGGGAGGCACGACTGTTGCAACTCGTTACCTTAGAACTCACTTAGCTATTTCCTCATGGCTTTAGAGCCGGGATTGCTTCTATGTACTGTGTTCTGTAAGAGGCGCTATGTAAATTGATATATATATTATATATATATAACACGTACAAAACACAATACAACGGAAAAGGTATCCTTGAAGCAAGCAGAATCGGATTTTATTTGATCGGGTAACATCCGTCTAACTGGTACCTCTCCGATATGGTCAAATTCGGTTCGATCAATCTTAACAAAAGGGATCCAACCTTTACAATTAAACTAAAATCGTTAGTAGACATTTTTTAACGAGTATGTCTAAATTAGAAACGCAGAGTCAAGAGACGCCTAAAAATTACACTTGTACATTTGATAAAAGTTGCAGTTGACCTTCTGATTCTTTCGACTCCTGGGTCAGTCAATACAACTTTCTCTGCAGGGTTGTGTTTAACGTCAGTAAATCCAGAGACATCTTCGGGATTAGCATAAATCTACAAGATAACAAGACACAGTAAAGATGATACAAGATACAAGGCGTGATGCTAGATGGTGCAAGAAATCGTGCACAGATACCAGAAGGTAATGACTTATGATGAACGAATAAACGCATGTTACAAGGTGTATGATACAAGATAGATGACATGAACATTATTTAAGCTGTTGAACTTAGAGGTCATACATAGCTTATGCAATAAGCTGATGCAAGTAGTACCACGTAATGTTACTTTACAAGTTTACATCCAAAATACAAGTACATGTCACTCATGAAAATGAACATATGAGGCAATGAATTAAGTCGTCGACCTTTCTCGTAATTCGTTCTCTACTGGTTAAGACAGCCATAAAGAAGAGCTTTAGGGTCACAATAACTGCATAATAGGCGCAGCCGGCGAACACAGGATTCTTTAGGGTCAGCAGGACTTCGGAAGGCATTCTGAAATATAGATGGAAAGGCTGCATTTATTTCATTGTATACACTGATTCAGTTACTGTCTTTTTTGCAGGTCCATGAGTTAACGCAATCATTAGGGCTATAGGGCTATAGGGTCGCTATAGAAAAACTTGTACATTTATACCCATTTAAACTATGCGCCGGTGTTCGCCTTTTTTATAAAATAAATGGAGGAAGAGGATGCAACAGGCGGAGATGAGAAAGCTAAAGAAAGAAATGAGAGCAAAAGATGTTCAGAACAATATCGTTAATGATGAAACGCCATGAATTAACAATATATCAAACACCATCTAAGGAGAGGGGAAATCAGTCGCCATCTGGTGAATACTAATCAGATTCTATCTGATCATTATGAAACATTACGCTGCTCTGTCAATGGAAGCTATAGAGACCTTAATCAGAGCGGAACCTCATTTAAAAATCTACCCAACATGCTGACACTGTACAGCATCTGGGAATTAGATAACGTTTTGAAATCCAGAAGCATCTGTAATGGGTAACGACTTTCGACTACAGTTCGACTTGAAACAACCATCGATCAATGCTTTGTGCATTATGATAACTGCGCTAGAAGCAATCAGAATAGGTTAGATTAGATTGAAATTGATTGGATCGGATCGAATAGAATCGGATCAGATTAATTTAGATTTGCGTGTAGGACAAACGAGTTCAGCGATGTTTAAAGTAGTCAAAAAGACATTTAGAAGTCTACATGCCGACGATTTTAGAGTTGGGCATCTAGCCCTAAAGAAACAACCCATTACTTCAAAGGTTACACTATAAGATTCGAGCCCGGCATAAATTAGATAGTTTCATAAGCGATCGAAAGGTACCAAACCTGATTTCGCCTGTTGTAGATGCGAATTACTTCAACTGAAGTTGTGACTTGCAAAAAACCGACGACCGTTTATAAGCTTCAATTATATTCGCATTTCAAATACTATCAGAGCCATCTGTCGGCCTTTTACCAAAGCTGTAAGGCTCTTGAACTATATGCGTAAACAGGACAAGAGTGAAGTGACTTTGTTCTTTGGACCAAACTACGATCTGATGGTAGTCTATAACATCAGCGTCTATGCACCAATACTGTAATACATTAGTATGCACTGTACGTAGGCTGCAGGCTGCCCATATGTATCTATAAAGACTACAATCCACAACGGGCAAACTCGCTCATAAAGTAAACTCCTTCCTCTGTCAAGGTGCAAGCAAATCTTCGGTGTACAGACCTCTTGCATATATAGTCTGTACTGCAATAAAGAACCTCACAAAATTGCTAAAATGTAAGGAGTTTGAATTATCCAGAGTCTTGGACTGAATTTGGAGAGTGAAGTACAGTCGTAGTACAGTAATATTATTTCTGGACACCAAACACAATATTGAAGTCAGTATTAAATGGTGGCAGCAACGCACATATACAACGAGGATAGGGTTTCTCAAGAGGTTAATCGCTGACCACTAAACGTAACATAGTTGAAATGGTGAAGATGAATTATTGATTTATTAAGCTGTGCAACGGCTCATCCAGAACTTGAATTTTGGGTTAAAAGTACTAATGAAATCTGGGACGTAATGAGAAGGCAATGGAGAAAACCGTCAGTAGCCCACGTTTTCACAGGACATGCTCATTATATCCCAGTGGAGACAGTATTAAAGGGCGTGGCTACATCTGTTATGATCCTCAGTATCCACCATTAATTTTCACGAAGTGAATCCTACAAGTACACAGCCTAAAATTACGATATGCAAACTCCTTCGTCTTAAAGTCATCTACTTCATAGATGTCTTTGCTTTTTAAAGAAATTCTGTAAGTTTAGATATTTTATATTTTTCTCGAATTTTCCTCTTGGCCTTCTACCGGACTGCTTGGAATTTTGCGTGCGACTACCGACTAAAACCTCGAGCTATAGAATCTCTCGGACTATTATTGATATTACAGATTCATATCAGGTTGCGCTGTTTTAACGGCCACAGTACAGCGAAGGGGGAAATGGATAGTTTCGATACTCAGAGTTTCGTTTTATTATACAGCCATTTATGAATGATTTTATTCTGCTGTGCACCCTCTCTATCACCATTATTTGAGTCTTGCAACGAGACAGACTTCTTCTTCACAGTCATAGTAAGTCATTAAATGCATTGCGTGTGGTATTAATAGAATGTTTAAAAACAAAAGCGAACTCATATAATATTGTATTAAAACCGTAAAAGCCCATAATGATTAAATTATAATTATTGATTTGCTGTTTCGTTCTCTGTATCATTGTGGTAAAAGTTATTTACGAAAATTTCTCATGACTATTAGTAATTGATAGACAACAGCTTCTTAAGAACAGAACTAGTTGTGGTCCAAAAAAAGTTACAGGTGTAGTTAACAGATCTTGGCCAGAATCTGCCATGCCATCGAGGCGCAGACAAGGATTCCGATGGTGAAGCAGACAGCCCTCGATGGCTTGGCAGAGGCACCTGGTAGCAGATAGTGTGCAGAATTCGAGATATGGTGAAGATCCGAAAGTGCCAGAGGGCGACCGCGGTGCTCGGCTCGACGAATATATAGAGAAGACCCAGAAACAAGAAGGCTGGAATGTTCTCCAGGTCGTTCAGGTGATTTCTACAATTAGACAAAAAAGAAAAAATCTTCAGCTGCACTGCCTCAGACCATCCTCATCTGGGTATATTGGTTTTTGCTTCTACCCACCGGTATAGAAGGCGCATGTTGAAACACATTGAATGTTTTTCTAAGCTAAAAACGAGTAACATTTGAGAAATGTAGTTTAGCGTCCAAGAATTTCATTTCAGTAGTGTGATTAAAATGTCAACCTTCTGACTCTCTCGACGCGTGGGTCATTCAGCGCAACTTTCTCTGCGGCGTGTTTGGAATCACCAAATCCAGAGACATCTTCAGGATTAGGAAAAACCTACAAGATGCAAAGATACAATACAGATGATACAAGATACAAAATAGATGAATCAATACCGATGATGTAATACCGATGATACAATACAGATGATACAATACAGATTATACTATATAGATGATATAATACAGGTGATATATTGCAGATGATACAATACACATGATACATTGTTGATGATAGAAGATAGATGATGAAGGACATTATGTTAGATAAAATCAGGCATCATGCAAAGTTAACATTACAAGATAAGTTGTATAAAATTGACGACTGCAGACATGATAGTAGATAACTTATAGAATACAGATGACACAAACACGACAACAGCTGCAATTAGATGATACATAAAGATGATGTAAGTAAAGCCACGTAATGTTACCTTACAATAAATATACATGAGTATTCCATAGATATGAAAATACGGTGATTGAGCCGCTGAAGTAAGTTGTCAACCTTTCTGGCGAATCGTGATCGGACGGTTAAGAAAGCCACAAGGATCAGCTTCAGGATTAGAATAACTCCATAATAGGCGTAGCCGGCAAACACTGGATTCCTTAGAGTCAGCAGGACTTCAGAGGCCATTCTGAAATATAGATGGAAAAGCTATGACTAGTTCCTTGTTACATTGATTCAATTATTTTTACAATGATTCAATTATTTTTACATTGATTTAATTATTTTTGCATTGATTCAATTATTTTTACATTGATTTAATTATTTTTACATTGATTTAATTATTTTTACATTGATTTAATTATTTTTGCATTGATTCAATTATTTTTACATTGATTTAATTATTTTTACATTGATTCAATTATTTTTGCATTGATTTAATTATTTTTACATTGATTTAATTATCTTTGCATTGATTCAATTATTTTTACATTGATTTAATTATTTTTACATTGATTTAATTATTTTTACATTGATTTAATTATTTTTGCATTGATTCAATTATTTTTACATTGATTTAATTATTTTTACATTGATTCAATTATTTTTGCATTGATTTAATTATTTTTACATTGATTTTATTATTTTTGCATTGATTCAATTATTTTTGCATTGATTTAATTATTTTTACATTGATTCAATTGTTTTTACATTATTCAATTACTGTCTTCCGTGTGGGTCTAAGAGTTAATCGCAATCGTAATATTGTTACCTTGAGATTTCTGAAGCGCCCAAAGAAAGATAAGCCGCGGGAACGACCTTAATCACAGGCGCTTTAGATTTTAAAAAATCGATAGGCATGTAGGGTCAGATTCCTTTCCAGATCCAGATATTCAGGGTCAGACATGTTGACAGACGGCTAAGTGCATGGTGTTCAGATTTAGAGAGAGGTAACGCTTTAATACTTAAACCACGCACTGTTGTTATCGGCTGAGGTAAACAAATTAACTGAGAAAGACGAGGAAGAAGAGGAGGCAAAAGGTGAAGAGGAAGCTGAGATAAGGATGAGTTTTCGGAACAATGCTGATAACGATGAAACTCCAAGGAGATTACAAATCAATAGCCATCTGGCGAATATAAAATCAGACGCTATAGGATGAGTATGAGGCAACCCAAAATGTTGGCACTACATAGCATCTAGGAATTTAATAAGATTTTGAAATCCATATACAACTCCAATGGTTAGAGCATGTGAATGATGCTTGAACGTAACGCATAACGCATTTTCAGTGATTCATATCATTTTTGCATGGTTGATCTCACTCATTAGATATAAATATCGAA
The DNA here is from genome assembly GCA_964023275.1 of Norana najaformis. NCBI lineage: Eukaryota > Metazoa > Annelida > Clitellata > Crassiclitellata > Hormogastridae > Norana > Norana najaformis. The sequence continues at coordinate 9,017,511 of OZ029923.1, read as the reverse complement.
TTCAGGCTTAGTTTAATGAGCAGCAACGCATGTATGTTGGACGCAGGTGGAGAAACCGAAATCCGGCTTCAGTTGCCGAAAACTTATCACAAAACATGAACCAGGCATATGGAAACTTAGGAGCCTATATATGAAATCGGTTTAAGAGTAATGCATCTAGGTTGTTGTAGCTACAACATACTTACTCGAAGATTTATACGATCAGATCCAGAACAGGAATAAACTTATACATGTTTGTTTTACTATCGATCGAAAGATTTCTTACCTGATTTCTTCTGATATAGATGGAGATTATTTTTATATAATGAACTTATGTGACTTTCAGAAAACCTACGATCGCTTTAGATTCAGTTATATGTGCAGTCAAAGCCATCTGTGGATCCTTTATCAAAGCAGTTAGGCTCTTCAACTATATACTTTACAGGACAAGTGTACAGTGACTATGTTCTTTGGGCCAAACACCGATCTGATAGTAAATCGTCGGCGTCGAGGCACTAATACCACAATGAGTTGCTCGTAGGTTGTGGGCTAACAAATGTATCTTATGTAATCCACACCGGGCGAGACACGTTTGAAAGTTGACCTCCGTGGAGAACACGCTCTGCCACAAATTACTCGAATAGGCTGTGTTGTGTGTAAGTAAATACGTAAGTACATATGTATGTATGTGTATGTTTAAGGCTATCTGTATAGCTTTAACTCCTTTTAAGAACCTTGCAAAGGCGCTAAAATGTGAAAAGTATGAAATGCTTTGAGTCTTGGTCTCAACATGAAGGGTGAATGTGTATGTATGTGGGTGAAAGGAAGTTTTAATGGACAGCAGTAGTTTCATTGCAGGACACCGTTAGCATAGATTAGCAACACAGAAGAAGAAATTAATTACAAGCAACGAAGTATACAGAAAACGAGTATAGTTTCTTCAAAGGTTTCTGGCATACTCTAAACGTAGCGAAGTACAACTGGACGAGATACATTAAGCAGGGCAGGTACTTTAAAGTTGGCGAGGACCACAGACGGATTAATTAGTATGCAAAATATGCAACTACGTGGGATTCCCGCTGACCGAGAATTGAAATTGGGACTGGGGTCATAATTTTTCTGCCATTACAAAAACTGACAGAATTCTTTATGCCCGCTGTTTGTTCATTTCTACTGAGAAACGAATCATTTTAAATAAGAATTTGCACCGTGGCCTTCTTGCAGAATAACATATATAATAAATCTTTATATATGTTAAATTACATATATGAAACAAATTTATATATATTAAATTATATATACATAACCTATTATTATATAACTAAATTATTTGCTAAGTCACTGGAGGTACTGTTTTATGTCTGCAGAGTTAACTAATGTTGGGTCTATTTATATATATTTCTTAAACTACTTTCATGTATTTATTATAAGATTTAATATTTTGTGCGTAGAAAGAACATTTAGTGTGATTATTGGGTGGTTTTGATGATAATCTGAATGGCCATGGAGCAGCAGATGGCGATTCCGGCGATGAAGCACAGAGCCCTCGAAGGCTGAGGGAGGGGCAGCTGGTAGGCGATCGTATGGAGAAACCTGGATCCGACGAAGATCCGGAAGTGCCAGAGAGCAAGGGCCGTGCTCGGCTCCGCGACGATGTACAGCAGGCCGAGAAAGAGAAACGCCGGAATATTCTCCAGGTCATTCAGGTGGTTCCTATGGCAACACGAAAATCAAATCATTCGGCATAACAGTTGGTTCCTATGGCACCTAAAAAGGTAAATAATTCTGTAACTACATGAAAAGCAAATAATTCATCCATAAAGTTACCGCAGCAACAAACGAATTCTATTCCAACACGAAATCAAATTATCATTCCCAACAGATGGTTGTCATGGCAACAGATAACTTAGATAATTCTATCCTACTATATCTACTACAAATACTACTGCTACTACAACAACTACTACTACTACTATTAATAATAATAATAATATAAATAATAATAATATAAATAATAATAATGATAATGATGATGATGATGATGATGATCATCATGATCATCATCATCATCACCGTCGTCATTATATTCAAGACGAAAGAATAGTTTAGTAGTTGGATGATTGGACTAGATTTCCTCATTTGATTCAGTTCTGCTGAGCTACTAAAAAGTCACATTAAAATGTCAAAGGCATAATTCAGAGTTTCTTTAGGCCTAATTTTACGACTAATATAAGCGTAACTAAGTGCCTTTAGTACCTAATTTAGGACTAATTTAGGACTATTTTATGGCTGACTTATAACTAACTGACCGTCTAACACGTTCGACGTCAGGATCGGTAAAAGTCACTTTGACTACGTGCTTCGTTCCGAATGTTTCCGCATCTTCATCGTTGGAAAAGACCTGCAACGTAGGTATGCATTGCACTTTGTTGCCTAGAATGTTTTGTATTGTGCTGATTTATGGATGAATAACGATCGAACATACGAACGAACGACTGAGCGGATGAATAAATGAATGGATGAACGAATTAATGAATAAATGAATGGGTGAACGAATTAATGAATAAATGAATGGATGAACGAATTAATGAATAAATGAATGGGTGAACGAATTAATGAATAAATGAATGGATGAACGAATTAATGAATAAATGAATGGATGAACGAATTAATGAATAAATGAATGGGTGAACGAATTAATGAATAAATGAATGGGTGAACGAATTAATGAATAAATGAATGGATGAACGAATTAATGAATAAATGAATGGATGAACGAATTAATGAATGAACGAATGAATGAACGAACGAACAAGCAAACGAACGAACGAATGACTGAATTAATGAACGAACGAATTAACGAACGAATGGATGAAAATAATATGAATGAATAAACGAAAGAATAATAATATGAATGGATGGATAAATGAATGAGTGAATGAATGAATGAACAAATAAATAAATAAACTAATTAATTAGTACGATACAAAACAATTCATTGCAGTACAAGAAAATGCAACGTTTAATACAGTACAGGTTTGACATCCTATGGTCTAAATCGAGAACGCACCTGTTTCCTGTTGCGTTGGGCACTTGTCGCAAATGCCAACAGGAACATCTTCAGCAGGACCAACGCTGCATAGAAGGCATATCCAGCAAACACTGGGTTCGAGTAACTGAACAGACTGGAAACCATTTCGCCTGTATTGCGATTAACACTGAGAGGTATTATACAGAACAATATCCAAGAACTAACTGACAATGTTACTAATAAATAGACAGAGTTGTTAAATATATACATGCAGAGATGGCTTATACTTTGTTCGCTTCTCCGTTTTCTCAGTGTATGCGTAAGTATGTGCATCTGTATTGTTTGCTTGTCTCTATCCCTGTCAGTCAACTGCCTGGCTGTCTGCCTGCCAGTTCTGTTGAGTATTATTGTCTGTCTGTCTGCCTATCTGTCTGTCTGTCTGTCAGTCTGTCTGTCTGCTTCTTTGTAAGTCAGTCTTTGTAGTCGGCCTGTGGTTCTTTGCGTTTGTGTTCTTTGTGTTTGAGGTTTAGTCTGCGCATGTGTTCATCTCGTTACCCGTCTGCTTATCTTTGTATGTTGTAGTTATTACCTGTGTTCTTATGACCATATGAATTACAATAAGCTGAGGTAGGCTACGGGTCCCATGGTCCTTTGCATCACAAGAGTCCTCTGCCTAAAATAGCGCATACAGGGCTTAGGCCAGGCAGAAGTTTGCCTAGGCGTACCGGTCTCAATGCCACCGTTTGGCGCTGTTTGAAATTCGCTGTAAATGTAAATGAACAAGTTTTTATCTATAGCGACCGTATTGCCTCGACGCTGCTCATTTAAAAATGAATTAATCTGGTGAGATCCTTCACCACCGCTGAGCGTTTGAATGAACGTCCACGCCATACAAGGTTCCCCGTGTACGGTCCGTGCTAGACAGAAATTCAAATCTCTGAAATATAACCACGATCGGTATGCGAACCGGAAGCCCCACGCTCAGAGGCACCTTGACGTAAGCGTTAACCAATGTAGCTAACCAGGCTAGCAGTAGACCTATAGTCCTTTAGTACTTAGCGATACAGGCTACAGATGCAATATAGACTACGATGTCTCCCAGTGCTTACCTGTGTTTATTCCCTGATTTGGAGCGCTGTAGACTGATACGTTATTCGGTACCCGGGCTGTAGAGAATCCGACGTATCAATCAAGAGCAAATGGGACAGAGGGATCTCAGTTGGCTTTGTCTAATTACGAGTGCGATCACTGATAAGACCATCGATAGTGGTTTCACTTCAAAGCGACCATCGACTAGTATTTCAATTGTGTTATGATAGCTCGCCCAACAAGTATGAAGATTAAAATTAGATTAAATTAGTCGTGACTAGACTATACGACTCTAACTTATATTGCTGTACATAACACTATTTTGCATTTGATCGGATCATATCAGATCAAGTCAGGAATAGAGGGACATTTAGTTGGCGTTAATTAAACGACAAAAATGGACCCAGGCCCTATCAGAGGGGGCCAGCAGGACCATTTGGCCCGGGCCACGCATGGTAAGGGGCCTCAGTTTTCAGTTTTTAGTCTCGCGATGTAGGCTTGGAAATTGGAACATATGGGCCTTTCTTTTACTTGTCCTGAGTCTCTTTCTACCTCTGAAGGGGACTGCGTTGGCCAGTCATATTAGGCCATGCACATATTAATACTAGGGCATAATTTAAAAGGTCTTTGCGCTAATGTCGAAAATATCATAGACTAATGTGGTTAACACATAGACTGATATTATTCAATGTCATTATCTAGAACTCGGCTTATCGGTCATAGTCCATGGTCCTTTGACAAGAGCCATAAAGCTGCAGATAGGAGAGCGTAGCCTTGGCTAAATGGTACGAGAAATTACACATATGCCTGTATTCTACCGAGCAAATAGGCCATAGGCCTATAGTGGTTAAGTAATTGAGGGCTTAATTAAAGTAGACACTTATGCATATGAGCAGAAATCAGCAGCTTACCCGGTAAACCTTCGTAAGTCAAAGGATTTCAATAACCTATTCTTTGCTGGCACGTCTTTCCTCTGAAGGAACTTCGAAGTTCTGACAGTATCAGCTCAGTGGAACGGAAGGCTAATCTTTGACCTATTTGCAATAAGACAGACATATAGAGACACGCAGGAGAACGGGCAGAGATGGAGTGGGAGAGCAGAGCGAGAGAGAGAGCAAAGAGAGAGACAGAGAGACAGAGACAGACAGACAGACAATACAAACAGACAGAAAAAAGGAGAGACACTTCACCTAAAACGTCAAGGTCTGCTTACAGCTACCAAGCGATTATGGGGTTAAAGGTCAAGAGGTCAAGGTATAAAAATAGATGGTTTTCATGCGCAGAGTCTTGCATTCGATCCCTGCAAATAGCCTAAAGAGCCTTTTCACGCTCGATATTGATTAAAATATTGGAATCAGTCACTCAGTATGTGTCCGGGTTAAATACAATTTTTGGTCACTTAATTAGAGATGAAATAAGGTCACTTAATAAGATATGAGATATGGATAGCGTGCGGCCCGATGGTCTATTCGGTTACGCGCTTGGTCTATAATCTAACGATTGTGAGTTTGAGTTTGCTAAACAGGCTCCGTGTCAAGTTGTTCGCGCGAAATTTTCTCCGTAGAATTAAGACCGAGCAACGACTCCGTTACTTTACGGACCTGTTCTGGACTTAATCGCTTGTTTTAGGGTTTGACCTAAACTGATTTTAAGGCCTAAGACCGAGTTTAGACTTAACAAGACCGACTGTACTATGGACTTTGCTATGGACTTCGACTGATTGTTTTTATGTTTTAGCAAGACATATGGGTTGGATGACATGAACTCAACTGAGCTGTACAAAAAGTTTTTTAATCACAAATACTCAAAGGCAGTACAAACACTCGCATAAGCTTAGTATTGAGTAGGGAACAATCCGAAAGAACAAAGTTGGCCCAGCTGTTTGGAGATGCCCTATTAAAAATCACAGTGTATTTATGCACAGGTTGCAACATACAGTATTCGATCGTTGGGTTGTTTCATTATGCGTATTAATTAGGCTCGAACAAAACACAAACTGCTTAGGCCCTACTCACTAGGCCAACAAATCCGCAGGAAGTTTTATTCTACTATTCAGATTTAAACCAAGCAAAATATTGTAACATTTGAAAATCTTATCGAATAGAAATCAGTCATCATAATCTTTTTGGATTTCTTAGCGTCCTAAAAGTTTAGTAGTTGGAACCAGCTAATCCACGCTTAGTCAAAGCAAAATTGGTTAGGCAGGAATGATCAGGTTTGATTCCAAGTCCAGATCCACAGGTGCACAAGGAAGTTATTCATGCGGACGACTGCGTTGGAGGGTGTTCAGAACTGGAGCGGTGAGACAGATTAGAAGAAGAGGAGGAATCCTGATAGATTTTTGAAAAGTACTGCTTTTAGTTTCGAATTGAAAACCTACACAGAAATTTCAAGAGATGATGAGCGGATAGCATAACAGAAGGATGCATTTACAAAATTAATCACACAGTGACCTATTTCTAAGATCCGTGCTCATAGTCGACATGTTTAGAGTAGAATTACTCTGCGTATTAACTGTGCACATATAAGCAAAGCTTATATTATCGTCGGGTTTCAAAAATGCGGGAAGACTTGGTCGATTAAGAAAATCACGAGAAAAGAGCGAAGTGTATCCAAGTACGTTTGAATATTGAAGTCCAGGGCACCTAATTAAAGATAAGCGTATAGCCAACTCACAGAGTAGCCAGTGTGATTTCGGGTATTGTACTATAGGTAAGTGTATACCTATTTATCGGCATAGATAGTTCAGTTGGGAAGACGTTAGACTGAAGATCTAACGGATCCCGGTTCAGCCTCAGGTCTGGGCAACACACCCGGCTAATCTCCGAGGGTCTATCACCCGTTTACCGGTTTCCTCCCAAATCTTCAATTACCGGTCGTAGATGATTATATTATTAATTTAATTTTTAAATTCTATATTTTATGGCCTATTATGATAGCAAATATAATCGAAATTTGCTACCTCTGATTCGTAAGGTTGATTCAGAAGAAGTTTTGGTAAGTAAACAGCATTTATGACAGACAGACAGACAGACAGACAGACAGACAGCAGACAGACAGACAGACAGGCAGTTCAGTGCAATCGAGGCTACTCCATTGCGCAACGGTAGAGCGTCTGACTCCAGACTAGAAGGTTGCGTGCTCAAATCACGTCGGGATCAACGTTTAAAAAACATTATTATTTCGGAAGGTTTAAAGGGAGACACTATAAGTTTATGCCCGTAGGCCTATGTGCCGAAATAGTCTAATTGCCGCGCTTTCCTTTTTAATTCATCCTCTTCTTCTTTTTTCTCGATTACTTACTTACTTACTTGCCTACTTATTTACTTAATTTATCTATTTTCTGTTTCTTTCACTTTTGTATCTGGCTGTCTCGTTTCCTGTTTGAGTCTTTGTTAGCGTCCGTGTATGACAGTATTATTCTGTCTTTCCTCTCCTTCTGCCTCTCTCTCGACGGTTGGGATTCAAATTTTAAATTCATTTAGCTGTTGAAAAGCATTTGAAGACCATTCTATTCGATCATGGTCTTGTTTTGTCAAGTCTGATGAGGTTCCTTGAAGAGGCGCTATATAAATATGCAATTACAATTACGGTTACGACAATGAACAGAAGACCTATATAATTAAAGACAAAAGCTTGAGTTCAGCCAGACACAAGAATGAATGTTACGAAAAATGTTCCAACTTCCAAATTAACTGATGTTCCTCACTGGCTGTGAATACATTTTCTGAAATAAATATAGGAGTCTCTTGATAATTGAAAGTTAACAGACACTAGTTTCATATAACTGGCAATTAGGATAAGCTAAAGTCGAAGCCAACAACCTTTGCAGCCATATTCAATGTGGTTAACACTTTATTCCATTATCACTACTTCTAAACAAAAAGCATTAGAGTAAGTAAGACACAGTCATCGATACTTGATATTTCTACAGTATTACTATAGAGCTAGCCTTACTGATTATCACTAACTTAAGACAAAGCGAGATCGCCTTTACCAGTCTTTGCAACAATAAGATATCGTTAAACACTTGTAAATCCTCATTAATGTCGCTTAGACAAGAACGTGCCTGACACGGTGGTCTATCAATAGTGAACCGAATCATCCGACCATCATATTAGGTTAGAATTATTTTTTATAATAAATATTAGAGGGATTATGCAACGGCCCCGATAAGGATAACAAAGGAAGGGAGTATGCAAATGAACCGGGGCCTACAAGTTCCTTGCTAGGCCGCTGATGGTTGATGCTGACTCGTGAGACACTAGAGCTTTGACCAGATGTATTTGCCGGCCACTCCAGCGGCCACGGCCATTCCAATCGTCTTCAGAGACGAAACCAGCGCCTTACTAGATGGAACGAGTTTCTGTGCAAGGGTCAACTGCGGTTCACCATCCTACAAATCATATCACAGTAAACCTAGATTCTAATTCAAGCTAGTCCAATGATTTATTTTATTATTATTTAATTATTTTACATTTATTACGCGCGCAAGGTCAGTAAATCTGAATTGAGGCTCGAAGCAACTGCGAGTGAAGGACTTGCTCAAAGTCTGAACACAGTAACCGTCTTAGGGAAGGATCGAACCCGTACTCTCTGCGTTACAAGCCGAGCGCTCTATCTACTCGGCTACGGTGCCTCACGTAAAATGTGATCCTCACGTCGGTTAGATAAGTGGAAGGCACTATATATCGATCGAAAAGAAAGATGGTCTCTAAAGTTATCGGACGGATGCTCAATGTGATTGGGATGCGCGATCAACCAATGGGAGTTAAATTAAGACCTATCGAAGCGCAAGAAACTTTGTGGAAAAGGTTGACGCACCATTTAGAACTGTTAGAAAGCTATATTCCAGTGTTTTAAGAGGTACTTAGAAGGCGTTATATAAATGATCAGATTCATACATATGTAAATCAAGTATAAGCAGACTCGTCCAAATAAGATAGTAAGCACTTAACATGCATTTCTTCTTTCATCTTTAGACCTATCAAAGACGTGGCTCTATTGTCTCGTCTTGTAAATCAACTTGCTTAGTCATTGCTACTTGTAAAGTAACAATTATATATAATACACTTTATCATATAGATTATATCATATATACAACGATCTTATATTAATTTACCTGAGCAGATGACTCATTTTGATATATATCTTCCTTCTTGCATTTTCCGAAGGTAAATAGTATCTGAAAATCGTGCAGTGATAGGCGTCAATAATAAGCAACTTTATTCGCTTTAAGACCGATCCAGCAAAATATTAAAACCTAATGAAACTTAATCCAACATAAGTACAAAAGGGCTTTCATCCAAATGCTTTGAATCTTATGAGATCCCTAGAAAACGACAATTTGGGGCTTGCGCCAAAGTCACAGCACAACAATCTTCTTCCTCAGGTTCTCCGTCTTCGGGATGGTTCATAATGTCCAGTGGCTTCACTTCACTCATTGCTGTACGCCCTGATAATAGACTATGAAAAGTATCAAAGCAATTAAAGGTTCGTAATGTCCAGTGGCTTCACTGTACATTACGAACCAACCTTTAATTGCTTTGATACTTTTCATAGTCTATTAGCAATGACTGATTACAGTAATTTTACTGATTTCTCTTACTGATTCCTTTACTGATTTCTCTTACTGATTCCTTTACTGATTCCTCTTCTTCCCCTTATCTATCTTGCAGATCCGATTCCAAACACCACCCCAAGCCGTCTGACTGTCTGCCTGACTCTTGGATCTTGACCTGTAACCGAACTCTTTTGCCTATCGATTTTGTTTTGACTGAGCGCTTGTGTATAAGCTGATTCCCGCTACTTGGCTTTCGTTGGGCGCTGTAGAAATCTTGAGATTGCGATTACGATACTGATGTTAACCAAACACATTGTCAGTCAACTTAAAGTATAAGTAGACTACCACAAAGAATTGTTTTAAAGAGCAAATCAGCATCTAACTGGGTAAGAGCAGTGTTTTAATACATCAAACAAATCTCTGAAATAAGCCACTTTCGGTAGGCGAACCGGCATCATCGCTCTCAAAGGCGCCTTGACACACGCGTTAATCAATGTAGCTAACCAGGCAAGTAAGTAGAATGCCAAGACGAAATATTATAAAGAGCAAACCAGTGTTTTAATATATCAAACTTCTTACTTCTCTGGCTGCTCTTTCCCCGGCTTCTATAGCGCCGTCCATGTAACCGGACCACTTCGTAGCTGTCTCAGATCCGGCAAAATGGATTTTTCCAATTGGCTCCCGAATCACACTGTTGCAAACAGTTCAAGAGCTTTTGATGTCAATTTTACGGATTAAAGCCAGCTCCAGTAATGAAGTCATACTTCATTATAAACACGTAATATGTACCACCATGTGCGCTTTATTTAATTATGAATAATTATTAATTTGTTATTACTAAGAAGTCTAATCTAATCTAATCTAAAAACTTATATAGCGCCACTGCAATAATGCTCAAGGCATCAGTCAATGGTCGCTGGTAAACAAAGTCATTGTCCAGGCCAAAGTCCATGGTGAGTCGGGGTCGAAAAGCCAGACAGGAGTCTAGAAGTCACAGACAGCCTACGGAGGAAATGAGTTCAGGAAAAGATAAGTTTTCAGTCGAGATCTGAAGGCAGAAACAGAATTTGCCGAGTGAACATTTGCCGGAAGAGAGTTCCAGAGTCTAGGGCCAGAAACAGAGAGGGCACGCCTGCCAAGAGCTGTTCTTGTGTATAAACTAGGACAAAACTCAATTACCCCTAGGCCGAGAAGTAAGTTTTGAAATGAAAAACAAGGATCCAATTGCTCCCAGCTCCCGGCCTATCTAGGGTCCATAATGTAATGTATTAATGACAATTTATATAGCATCGTAAATAGCAGGCTACTTCTGGGGTGCTGTACAAAGACAAAAGTCAGCCCAAGTACTAAGAGTTATGCAGTAAATAGAATAACAACTCGTAACAACCCTGATTTAGGTGCTCAACTACATGTAGTAAGGGCAAATTGGAGAAGTCGTTAAGCTACATTTACAATTATAATCAACTCAGGCCTACCTTCCAAAAGATGTCATTATCCCTGGTCCCATAATGGCTGTGTAGCAGCCACCAACCCAAGGCTCGTCACACCAATTCTTCTCCTCGTAGTGAGCCGGCTGCATGCAAGTAAGTAAGTAAGTAAGTAAGTAAGTAAGACATTTGTTCACACACCATGTGTCCATCGGGTGAGCGAGGAATCATAGGCGATCATGTAGGACAACCGCAAATACTATCCTGATTCCTCCTCTTCCTATTACGTCCATCGCCACTCCTATTCTACACATCATCCATCGTAGCCAGCTGATTTCCTGCCTGCCTGACCACCGGACTTTGATCTGGAACCGAATCTGACCTTACCTGTATATCGGTTTTGTTTTGACTGAGCGCCTTAAGTTAATTGCATTCCCGTCACATGCTGGACCTTACAGGTACATTGAAGACGACTTCACATGATATGCCTATGCATTCTGGAAAATAGGTTATAAGGAGTAAAATGACTTTTAAGGGTAACTAAGCAAATGGACCAAGAGGGCAACTAAATAAAATGTATGTATGTATGTATGTATGTGTGTAAATTGTTATTTTAAACAGTCAGGCGGAGTGGAATCTCACCGAAGCCATTTCGGGGCAGTCAAATAACTTTGCATACTGCTGAGCAATTCTCGTTCTACGTTCTTCCTTCGTGAACTGTGACATTATTCTTGCCTTTTCTGCGACGATGAACCTAAATAGTAGATAACATCAACACCACTTTAAGTTTACACTGATCTCGGTGAATGCCTACACTTTGCAACTACATTTACTATTCACTGTATCGCATGCTCATCCATGGGCGTCAGCACAGAGGACCAGAGGAGCTATAGCCCGACTCGAAAAGTCTGAGACGTAAAAATAGTTCGATAGATGGCGCGTTGTTGTAAGTGTATCTTGGCATTTATATAGCGCAGCTGCAGAGAAAATAAGCAGGGTGTGGGAAGGACGAATCAATCGCAAGTAGAAGTGAATGTAAATCCGAATCATCAGAGTCGCATATGAATGAATCCATGCGACAATCAATTGTACGGACTTGTTAATTCCCAAGGCTAAAACATCATGCATCATCAAACTTTTGATTAGTGTCGTATTTGTCTGATTTTTTCTTATTTTGTACTAGATGATTTGTGGCAAGTATTATTACAAATTGCTTGTTAGTGTTACCTTAATATTTTGAACCCAGAGGATTATATCCAAATGGTAAGATTAAAAAAATTGCTAGAGATTTTGTTTGATACGGAATGGAAAATCTTCTCTCATATCTGGCTCAATCAAAGTGCCTGGCTACGAAAAGGCATTTGTTACTTTAATTATTACTAATTGCTTATTAATTATCAGTTATTAGTTATCAATTATTAATATGAGGCTTAGTTGCTTTATATTTTACTAATGCAAATCGTCGAATCTGATCTGTATAAACTGATATAACGGCAGCGAACCCGACAAGAGCTGGAAATCGTCCATCGCCTTTCGTGTCGTCCATGGTCGCAATAACGGGAAGGTCAAGGTCATCGTCTTCTACGAAGGTCGTTCCCGACATTCCTTCATTTTTGTAACACACAAATGGAGTATTTGACAAATCGATTGGTTTATGCAGTTTTCTTCTATAACCAAGCGAACAATCGCTGTAGAAGTTTCTACACACACACACACACACGCATATATATATACACACATACATGCACACACATACATACATACACAGATACACACATACATATACACATACATGCATGCATACACACATGCATACACACATACATACACACATACATACAGACATATAAACATACATACATGCATGTATACATACATGCATATGCATACATACATACATACACACATACATACAAACATCCATACATAAGCCTATATATACATACATGCACACATAAATACATACATACACATATATACAAACGTAAATACCTGCATGCTTACATGCATGCATACATACACATAGACATGCATACGTACATACATTCATGCATACACACATGCCTGCCTACGTTATTTGATAGGGTCATCGTTACCCTTTTCTCGCCAGTAGGGTTTATCGTAGAAGGTGACAGTTTTGATGACGGATCCTTGAGGAGTTCGCTGGATGAACTGGTTTCTAAGAGCCGGAAGTGGAGGTTCATGGACGATCTTCGACTGCATAGTGGGAGCTGTGGCCAGGATCACGTGCTCTGCCTAATAGGAGGTTATTCAAAGGATACAGAAGAATGTACAAAATACGCAAGAGATTATTCAATAAGCATAAGAGATCATTCAATGAACATAAGCGTTTATTCAAAGCACGCAACAGAATAGTATCAGTGTGTACAGTTATGACGAAAACAACTACGATGACAACGTAACAAAGGAATACAACATGAAATAAATTAGAAAAACGGTTCTGAAATTGTTTTTTAACCACTTCATAATATGAAATGATTAGCGCATTCCATAGCCTTTAAAAGCTTCCAATTACAATTATGCCTAATAATCTCTTATGCTGAACATCTTGCTACCTAGTCTGTAAAGCATAAGTCTAATAAGCTGCTGCTGTTGAATATTGTTACGTTGGACAGTTTCTATAAGGCGCTCTATGAATCTAGATAACTACAATACAATACGGTGCAATACCGCATTTTTGTTGCGCCACTTCACCTGCATTAAACAACAGCAACGAACTGTAGCTGGGCCATACATACCTCATATTCGTCTCCATGAACGGTGTAGACAGTCACTTTTCCATTGTCGTTTCGAATCTTCGCAACTGGTTTATCGGTGAAAACTTTTCCTGAAGTCCAGCAAAAACGACGAGGTTACAGACTCAGATTTAAGAAAAACTTATACATGGCCATCGTAACTGTAATCGTAAACTCGAGATTTCTACAGCGCTCAGCGAAAGCTAAGTCGCGGGAACCAGCTTGTTCACATGCAGGCGCTCAGTAAAGCAAAAGTCATTAGGCAGAAGGGTCAGAAACGGATGCATATCAAGGTCCAAGAGTCAGACAGACAGGCAGTCAGACGGTTACGGTGGGTGGTGTTTGGAAATGGATCTGCAAGATAGATAAGGGTGAAAAGAGGAATCAGGATAGAATCTGCAGAAGAGGAGAGTTTTCAGTGTTAAGCGGAAGACCTGAGCAGAGATTGCAAGGGGTGAAGTGATGGTGAGTTCGTAAGATGGATCAGGTAATTGTCTTAATTCAAATGGGAATTTGTTCCAGAGGGGTGGACATCTGCTATTGGCACAGCTAGTGTGGGCCCTGAACAGCACGAAGAAGCATCTTCGGAAGCATGATTTTGTCTGCTCAATTGCAAGCTGTTGGATGCATAACTTACTCTTGAAACGCCATTCGAAATGTTTCTCATTTATGTGATGAATTCCTTATGAGCGCTTTATGTAACCCACTGAGTCTATTCAATCCGTTTATTTATTGCTTGTAACAAAAACTTCGTATTAGTCAAAATACAGAAACTGCCGCTGGAATTCAAATAAACACATATTTGCATACATATACATATTTTTCAGAATATATAATGCATATGTGTGCATTTGTATATTCTCACGCATGCACACGCGCACACACGCACACATACACACACTAACACACATACACACACACGTACGCACATGCACGCATCCACACACACACATAAATATATATGTACAACAGTATGCATGAATATATGCATATATATACTGTTATATATACACATATGAACACGTGTTTTATATAACTGGTTATGAACCTTATAATTATACACGTGTTACAGATATGTAAATATAATATAAATATAATTATATTAATATCGCATGTAAATGAATCAATCTTGCCTGGCAATTTCTCGGCCAGCTTAATAGGAAGTTGCTGAGCTCCATTTATGAAAGTCTTTTCCTAGAAATATACGTAAAGTATATACGTAATGTATGTCATAACAAGCAGATGGCGTGAGGCAAATGCAAGACTTTTATAGCGCCTATATTTGACGTCTGTTTAGAGGCGCTGAGGCAGCTGGTTCCCTTCAGTCTCCATCAATGACCGAGACAACTTTCACGGTTCGTTCGGCTGATTTCACGGTCGAGTGAGTCAGTCGACAGCGCCGCGCCTGACACTGATCAATGTCTCCTTCCGAACTCGTTCGCTTTTTGCCTCTCAGAAATCCCGAGATGTTCGACGACAAGCCGAACATAATCATTTCATGGTGGTCGTCATAACAGTCGTTGCTGTCATCATAGTCCTCCTCGTCGTTATCGTCATCATCATCATCATCGTCGTCGTCTTCGTCGTCATCATCATCATCATCATCATCATCAACATCGTCACTGTCTCCATCGTCATCGTCATGTATCTTTATGTGTATTGTTACTTATATCTCTATCTGTATCTGTCTGTATCTTTATATGTATCGTCACCTATAACTTTTTATCTGTATCTTGAACTGTATATTTGCATAGTTCAGGCTCTCTCAAATGCGTCCTATTTACCATCATGGTTATCATCGTCGTCATCATCATCATCGTAATTGCATTCAATCGCATCACTCGAGTGAACCGGGGAAGCTGAGTTAGATCTACCTGAGCTCCTCCTTCCAATGCGTTCATGCGATAGACTCCTCCTGCGCCCTTTGTGTACCAAAGAGTCCAGAGCAGAGACAATTCATACGGTTCGCCTGTCATATTCAGCCTCAACAACATCGACGCACAATCCTTCACCGTCCTAGACAGATTGCAGTCCAATCGCCGTCTTACTAGTCGCTGATCCATTTTAACGAACAATGTATGTATTAATTGTATTGTATGTATTGCACAGGGGAGCTTAAATGGCGTGGTGCCCATTCAAACGGGCAGCGGTGCTAAAGGATCTCACCCGATTAATTGATTGTAAATGAGCAGGGTCGAGGCCATAGGGTCGTTACAGAAAGCAGTGCACATTTACTCGACTCACTAGGGCAGTGCTTTCTTATCAGCAGCAAAGCCTTTTGCTGTTAAGAACATAGACTAGATCTGTTAGTAGCAAAGCTTTATCTATTAATAGCATAGATTTTTCATATTATTAGCATACTTAGTACCATAGCTGTTTTTTTTATTAACATTGACTCTTGCTCTTAGTAACGTAGCCTTTTGCTATCAGCAAGGCCTTTTCCTATTAATAGCCCAGCCTTTCAATTCGTCAAGCATAAGCTAATGAAAGTCTGTTTATAAAAACATTTTGATAATGGCCCATACCAGTATTTTTATATAAATATTAGAACAAGAAAAACACAGTGTAGAAAAAAATTCAGGCTCTAATTCAGGCTCCCTTTCATCTAAATAACAATTCTGTCATCCTCACGTTTGTCGTCCTCACATTTTATAGCTTATTCTAAGCCAGTAAGAAAATAACGGATACGTACTCGCTGTCAATAAGTTTGTCCAGCCACTCTTTATACGATACACGATCTAAGGCTTCAGCATTTGGGGTTTCCCATGGTTTATCCAGCTTAACCTAAAACATAGCTCAGTTAGTCAATAAGCTGTTATCTTGACAAATGTGTGCTTTTGAACTACGTTAATAAAAGGCTACTTGCTTTCTTACTTACTTACTTACTTACCAGTTCAAAGAAGCATATCTAAATTCAATTCAAATCAGAATAAAATCTGTTGGATTGGATTCATACTAAAGTCTCCAATAGCTTTAGACTTCGTGGGCGAAGACCAGATCTTATTTCGGTTTGCATATTGTTTGATCTAAATGGAAGAGGACACAAGTAGTCTGTAAAAGTTATGTGAAGAGCCTTAAAATTGTCAAGAAATATGATCATTGCCAGATCATTTCTAAAGAACAAAAAATGACTGCTGATCAAAAAAATTTAAATCACCGATATCCACGGAGTGCGATTTGTGGGCAAAGGGGTAAGTTCCCCTAATTGGTTCAGACCTTCTCCTTCTTTTCAGCGAGTAACTGTACATGTACAACGCCCTTTTCTCGCCCTCGGTTGTACTACGGCGCTCTGTAAATCGTCTTAGTATTATGATTATTATTATTATTATTACACTCAATGGGATGAATTCTCCAATTCATTAAGCTGCTGCCCACGGATCCTTTCCTAACTGCTTTCAAACACACATCGCACTCTGACTCTCGTTAAGATTCATGAATAGTTTGACACATCTATATAATGATCGCCTATGATTCGAGGTCAGTTTATTAGAAAAGACGAGATACAATGCGGCACTATCTCGCGAATATTGAGAACAAAAAACAGGGACGCAGCTAACGCGAAGCAACAGAAGATTTTTCTCAGAAGGTACATTTTGCCAAACAAGCGCGCAGATAAGTTGCGCATAATAGGCTAGCTAAAATTTATTTGTTAGCAATCAGTATTTAGAGATCACGTTCGCACCCACCTGTTCACAGAGTTCGTGGGTCTTCCTCAGCAGGAATGCATTGTCCATCATATCCGAGACACTTCCCATTGGCGGAATAATGCCGGTGAATTTGACGATCTTACCCTAAAATCAACAGTAAGAATCGTGAATAAATAAATCACTTCATATCACGAAAATCTCTATTCTCTGCTATTCGTCATGGGCGATGAATACTGTCATCTTGAAAGTATAGAAGCAGAGGTATCATTATTGGTGTTTTCATCTTCTTAGGAATGCCAGGAACACAACGACGCCTATAGTCTCTGTTCTGCGCCGTATACGTATAGCTACTTAAATAGTAAAGTGACGTAAAGTATCCCACATCCCACAAGTGAGACGCAAGGGAGGCGCTCATTTCCTTTTCTTGGCCCTTGAGCTGGCAATGGAAGAAACCTAAGGTCATGGACATGGGGCCAGTACATCGCAGGACTTGCCGTTTACTTTCTAGCATACGCGTCTACCAAATTCTACTGCTTGACGACAGAGGCACGGTGACCGCAAACAACTTGCCCAGGGTCGTTACACGGAGTCGAACCCGCAACCGCATGATCATTGACCAGACGCGTTACCAATAGACCACCGTGCCGTATAGAGATGTATACAAAATTGTCTGACTCTGTGGCCAACTCCGGTTCCTTTATCCCTCATCCAAGCCAAAAGATTAGTTTCGGCCTTCCTGCAGTCTTTTTTCGTTTCATTCTGCTCTCACTGTAGTAGTGGAAATATTAATATTAGCAGCTAAGAATAAGTTATAATGACAATAATGATGATAGCAACAATGTCATCAACCACACAGATGAATATGACGACGACGACGCCGTTGGTGAGCACAACGATGATAAAGAGGATGTATGTATGTATGTATGTATGTATGTATGCATGCATGTATGTATGTATGTAGGTATGTAAGTAAGTATGTAAGTATGTATGTATGTGTGGGTATGTATGTATGTATATATGAATGCATGTATGTTTGCATGCATGCATGTATCTGGATATTTATATAGCTCCTTTAAACGACGATATAGGCTGTTACTTTTCTGTAGCAGACAATGGAGTCCTTGTTGTAGACATCATTTGTCTGGATTCCGAGTTCCTTGGCCATTCGAATCACTAGGTTCTGAGTCGGTCCAATGTAGGCGCCTCCAAGGTCGGTATACCCGACTGACTCATTCTGTTAAGAGGCAAAGCATTAGCACTCATCGCTCACTCGACTGATTAACTCAGTACACAAACTGATAATTACATGCAGTCTATTACTCTAATTACTCTAATGAGTCTATGCAGATTGCTTTAAGTTAAGGAAAAAAATGGAGATTCGATTTGCCCTTAACGAACCTATTTCCACACTTAATAAACTGGCTTTGCCTGCAGCTGATTAAGTCAGAATTCGCGAATCGCGTGTTTGGAAGATCAGTCAGCCGTGACGTACAGTGGGAGACTACTGACGTCAGTTACGACTGATAACATCATCAGAATGGATCACATTGTAGAAGGTTTCTGTGGCTGGATTTGGTTGTCTTGGTTTTGGTGGAGGTGGTTGGTGGTGACGGAGGTGATGGTATAGATGGTTTTGATGATGGTTGGTAGATGGTGGTTGTGATGGCGGCGGTAGTAGTGAATGTGGTGAAGGAGCAGCAGAATTCACTCATAAATATTATGTCTGATAACAGAAGCCGCCTAAGTGATTCCTTTACCAGACAAATTGGCGACTTTCCACTGAACACGGGGTCATTACGTTACAGGTCATCTGGTGCTAACACAGCCCTTCAAACCTTCGTGGTGAATATATAAAAACAAATGGAAGTTTGGAGGTTAAATAGGTATCGTTGTATTGGGATGTTGTGGTCATGTTTGAGTCTCAGCCCAAAAATCTTCGAGACTCTGACTTCTGATGATCAGTTCCTACAGAAGTGTGATACCAAAACCCTCATGTTTATCTTTCTTTTATCAATATTATACCCATACCTTTTTAAAAAATTATATAGACCTACATACAGTGTATATAAAAATTCATACGTTGGGTTACCCGCTTATATTATCTTTACACGTTTGTATATTCTTATATAAAATATAAGCTGCCATATGTCACCAGCTACATACTGTAGTCTATATATATATATATATATTTGCTTTTAGGCTACATTTTATAAGCACATAATAGTATGTTCTGTTGACGATTTAAAGGGAACAATTCTTTTCTGTATAGTAATTTTTCTCAGCAAATAACGACGTTGGCTGACTGGTTGAATGAAGTCGAGATCAATTATTAAAGAGCGGCATATCTCTAGGGTATTTTTCACGCATTGATTTTCTTTAAAGAAATATTATCAGGTTAATGATTGATTGCTGTTCGTATCTTGTCTGGGTTTCATCTGAAGGTCGTTCAGCAAAAGACTATACCCTATAAGCATCTATAAAAATCAGATCAATATTCGCTCTATACTGCACGATTAATTACTAGTTGAGCATATGTTTAATTGATATCACGTCACATAGTACTTGTACGAGATATACTAAGTAAAAACGATGTAAACAATATGATGACAGTGTAGTATAATACTGTACAGGTATATGGGTTCCACGTGGCTTTCTGAGAATGCTTAAGCTATACGCTGTTGCTCAATTTAAGTTAAAGTGGCCAATTAAAATTACGGTGTTGTATCTTTATCTTTATCTGCATCTCTATCTGCATCTTCATCTGTATCTGTAGCTTTATATGCATCTCCATCTGTAGCTTTATTTGCGTTCTATCTACATATTTTTCTGTATCTTTACATGAATCTTTACCAATAGCCTTATCTATATCTTTATCTGTGTCTTGATCTGTATCTTTATATGTATCGTTTTCTATATCTTTATCTGTATCTTTTTATATTTATATGTATCCTCATATGTATCTTTATATGTATGCTTGTCTTTATCTTCATCAGTATCTTTTTCTGTGTCCTTATATGCATCTTGATCTGATATGGATCTTGAACTGTTTCTTTATCTGTATTATCTCATTAAGCCATTAAACCTGTTTTGCTTCTTTTCGTTTTTTGTTAAGTAATTTTTAAAAATCTGTATTAGTATATCACTGTCCTTGATTATAAATAGTTTAATGACGAAGGGGTTTACCGTTCTAAAAACATCTAAGGAAAAATTTCAATTGTTTCTCTAGTTGTCCTAGTATGTTTAAACTAATCACATGGCCTGGAAGTAGGACTTTGATTTTAGTTATAAACAGACAGCACAGATATCGTGATGAATGTCCGACAGCTGCTTTCTTTGTTGTTGTTGCTGAGAAGAAACAGACAATAATATCTCTCGGACTTTGTGTGCGTCGTCAGTTTTTTAGTTCAGGTCAAAGTTCAGCCTAAATGAAGGTCATATATCTTAGGACTTCTATAACGCCATTTTAATAATACACTACGCATCTATCAACGGCACTCCAAAACAGATTCTCTATCGGATCATTTCCAAAGGTTAATCTAGTAGGATATCAAAACGGCACAAATAAGACGAGCACATTGAAATAAAATCGTCTTGCGTCGAGAGCGGAAAGATACCAAAGACATAGAACAGTAACCAGACCGACTGTTCCAGAACCTCGAGCCAACAACAGACGAGACCCTGCCATGTGTTGTTCATGTATGTAGTCTCAGTGAAATTACTAATCCACTTTTTGAACGGAATATCTGAGGGAAAAATTATATCAGAACATCTTTACAGCGCCCTTAACAACCTCTCAAAAGGTTCTGCATGTATTGTTCAAACTAAGAAGGATATATGCAAAATGTTCATACTTTGCCAAAGGCTTTAATTTTTTCTTAGAAGCAGTATGCAAGGGTCATTTGGAATCAAGCCTGGACTACACACCGTGTGTAGGCTATTTTGAAAGGTTTTAAAATTAATACTTCCGACATCGTAATTGTAATCGTAATCGTAATTTCGAGATTTCTACAGCGCCCAACGAAAGCCGCACCGCGGGGACCAGCTTATTCACAGGCGCTCAGTCAAAACAAAATCGATAGGCAAAAGGTTTCGGTTCCAGGTCAAGATCCAAAAGTCAGACCGAGAGACATCGTGGCAGCTATACGGGGGTGGTATTTGGGGTTGGAGAGGAGAGAGAGATAAGAGGAAGAAGAGATGTTAGCAATTATGTTATATGACATATGCTAGCAAATACCTGTATGGAGTAGAGACGTCCTCCGACTCTGTCACTTGCCTCGAGGACAATCACATCGATCCCATTTTCAACCAGAAGTTTGGCCGCAGACAGACCTTCCAACAGGCACAGGGTTTCATAAAAATACATATTTATGAACACCGGAGACTCGATATAACGCGCCTCATTATAACATGGATTCTGTTATAACACGGTTTCGGACATAGATTTAAAAATTAACTCACCCATCGGAAAAAACTCATTATTTATCAGGCGATCTCATTATAAGACGGTTCTTGAGATGACTTCCAAACAAAGCGATGATTTGTGATGAGTTTCTTGTGTTCTTTTACCATAAATATTTGTGAAACACGTCTGTCGTTGATTTACCATGGTCAAACTTCTAAAGAGTCTCCATAGGGGTGTATAAGCAAGTATGACACCCTTACCTTTTGTCTAAGAGGTGTGGCAGCCGTAATAGCCTGGTTGGGCGGCAGTACAACTTGAAGGATGATTGATTCGGGACATGGGAACATTTTCACATATGAATGTTCTGATTGAATGCTTAGTTTCCAATGTTTAACGACATCTTATGGCATCAAAGGCCGTTGACGTCGCACTGCTCCTTTATTCACAGGCCTGGGACTGGCTCTACCCGACTAAAGGCAGTGGCGGAGCTATGAATGCTTATAGTTAGTACAAAAACATGAGTTTCGATTGATCTCTATTCAGCAAACTGTATATACCACTCAAGCCAGCTCCAACAATTACGACATCGGTTCTAGCCGCCATCTTTTGCCGTATATGTGAAATATCGATCTCCTTTCCAAGCTCAGCTGATGATGACTCGACGAACACCTTTGCGATGGCATACGAAACTCAAAGCAGAAGCAGCAGCAGCAACCCCCAGGCATCGGCAGCAGAGCGCTGTACAACGACCGATTCGCTTGACGTATTTCAGCACCAAACCCGAACATCCAGTCTCAGCAACCCGACCTTATATAACGTTTTGGCGACGATCGAATTCGATGCGCTGCTATCAGGCAAAATTTTTAGCTTCTGGCGTACTCTGAACAACGTTCAGGCTGTTTACTGAAAACCATTGGACTTCAGTATATGCAAATTATATGCGCAGAGTTTATGCTATATAATATACCTATAACATTGTGTATATAATACTATATATACTCAGGGCTATCAGAGAGGCAGTAGGGCCATTTGGCTGAGGCCTCACATAGAGCAAATACCTCAGATTTTGAAAAAATTGTATGTAATAATTATTAATATTTATTTCTCCTTTTTTGTATTATAATTCACAACTGCGATTTAGGAATTTTACTCAGCGCTTCTTGGTGGATATTGAACAAAGACAATTTTGTTGCGCCAAGTCAACTTTTGGGAGCTTTTAAATGCTGAGTTGTCGAGTTTTTTTATAATTATGTGTCTTTTAATGTTTCTGACATTTCTGGATAACTCTTTCAGATCTTAAATATTCACATAAACACAATGAAAGAGATGCAGAGAAAGAGATTTTAAGGCAGAGTAACAAAACACATACATGACAATACAATTCACACTCATACATGCATCACTTAATAGATGCTATACTAGCATAGGCCTAATTATAGTATCTCATGAACTATGGGTTTTGTGTGGTGTAGATCCATATGCGTAAGTTCCAAGTTCAGTTGGAGCATTTCTAATCTTAGCTGTATAGTTCTATTTCAGTAACACCCAAGGCGTTAACCGATAGTCGCTTTTAAAGAAAAACGCAATTGCGAATCATAAGTTTTCGGCCAGAAGTAGTTCAGATTTACGGGGCCTCAGATCAAAAGACAGTGCAGAAAAAGATGAGAGTTAAGTTAAAGCCCAGACGCGAACGATATAAGAGAATTCGCAGATTGGACAGAGTTAGGCAGCGAATTCCAAACCCTGGGACCGGCAATCTGAAAAATACGCGAACTCAATACTGTCTGGCTTGGATGGAAGCGTTAAATGACTGGAATATTTACGAGTCTAAGCTTTAAGCAACCACCAAAGAGCTGTTGTCTACGGGTCATAGAGTTCTTGACAACTAAAACGTCTTTTTTTGTAAAAATCAATGCCTCTCCAGCATGTTTCAACTAAAAATGTGAACAAGTAATTTAACGACTCAAGCGACTGCATGGTTTCTTAAAAAGTCAACACTTGATTCGGCCCTTATAAGGAGAGGCGCAGTCGTCTCACATGGGTGTCAAGTTTCACCCTTTGATGTGTTTACAAGCCTCCCCAGCGGGCTTACCTTCTGTAACTCCAACAGCCAAACATTCCAAACTCCACCATGTTTGGCACTGCGTCATCGTAGCATGGACACCTAGTCTTCATTCCTTTCCCGTTCTTCTTAACCTCATCCCTCTGACGACCACCGCATCACCCCATCCGCCATACTCTCTTCAACATAGTAATCATACTCTCCGGGAACATTCACAAAAATCCTGGTCCCAAAGAACTGTACTGTTCTCTTCCTCCTCCATACTTTCCTCCTTCTCCCTCTCCTCCTCTTCTTCATCCTCCTCCTCTAAATTTACCCCAGTATCGTCGGCAATACTACAAATACAGACCCCAACAGCTTCTTAATTGGCACGCTTAATATACAATCACTTCTCCATTCTGTAACCGTTTTGGCAACATTTTCTGAATTCAGAAGATAAATCTTCCGCTACCGGAAGAGGCCCAAAAACGTAGCTTCGTTTGACTCGTGCTAGCAATATCAACAAAGCGACACAAGATTTAGCTTTAGCTGTTGCGCCGCAAACTGTAGACATTGTGTGTATATATGTACAGTGTGTTCCGTATTTAGCCCAGTCTTATCAATAATATAAATCTGATCTACAGCAAATACATGCACACGTGTGTACGCGTATACGAATGTGCGCGTGTGTGACTCTCTCTCTCTCTCTCTGTCTCTCTGTCTCTCTCTCTCTGTCTCTCTCTCTCTCTGTATGTGTGTGACGACATATAGCAATAGGTAGTGTGCAGGGTCTAGGGTAAATATAGTCCACGGACTTCATCAATCTTCGATGGCCTTTCTTCTTGGCGTAATACATTTCCAGTTGGACGGTATAAATGCAGCACCTTAGCGGGCGATTTTCCTCTTCCCCTTCCTCTTCCCTTTCCAGCACTTCCTTCGTCTCAACCTCGTCCAGTGGTCATTGCTCTTCCCGCGCAGCCGGATCTTAGAAATGTCTATAGACCTTCGCCAGAAACAATTTGCCGTCAGCTCCATCTGTGGAAAGATCTGCACATTAGCAAACAAATGCCAACAGTAGAAGGATCTAGCTCACCACAATACACCTACACAACCCTAACTTCTGCATAAATAATGTATATATAATGTATATATGTATATGTAACCAGCTCACCACAATACACCTACGTATGCCTACCCTGCATATATAATGAATATATATATTATATAATGAATATATATATATAACCCAGCTCACTACAATATCCGACATATGCCTACCCTGCATATACAATGTATATATGTAACCCAGCTCACCACAATACACCTATATATGCCTACCCTGCATATATAACGTATATATATATAATCAGCTCACCACAATACACCTCCACAACCCTACCCTCTGCATATACAATGCATATTATATATATATAACCCAGCTTACCACAATACACCTACATATGCCTACCCCTGCATATATAATGTATATATTATATATATTATATATATATATAATCCACCACACCACGATACACTTACTTATGCGGACCCTGTGTATAGTTTTATATACCATACACTGCTACATAGCACGTATCGTATAATAGAGCTATAAAAACTTTACAGATATCCATATAGGGCAGTGGCGGATAGGTGTGGGGAAAGCGGTTCCCCGCGCTCCTCTTCGCTATATGCCGGCCCCCTTAGATCAAACCCGTGCCAGAATGTGGCGACCTTTTGGAAATGTCCTTCCCCCCACGCAAGCAATGCTGGAACCCCCATCGATTTAGAGCCTTTGTGCATATCTTTGTATAGGAGCTATGGAGCTGTATTAAGGCGTCTTATAAGAAAACGTGTACGGTGAGGTCGACGTCAATAGCCCTGGCAGCCACTAACAAACGTTTACGTGTTTACTATTCCTTTCCCTTCCCTAATACCTATAGCCCCACAATTCTGCTAAATCTCCATGCAAGGAACAATCGGATAATACTAAAACCAAAATCGCTTGGATCGATTGAACAATCCACGGAGTTTAGATAATCTCAGACGAGAAAGAAGTGACTTTCGTGAGAAGAAGACGGACTTTGAACTTCTTAGAAAATAGGGCGGTCGCAGAACTGATTGAGTTAAGCCACACACGCAACACGAACACTCGTCTCGATTGTTTACAAAAACAGGTTATTCGAAGCACACAGCGCCACTCGTTTGCATGCGAACGATGCCTTGTTCCAGTAAGTCCGTTCTCTGAACCACGAAACATTAAGAATGTGCAAGTTTACACTCGCAAGAGTAAGGTCTAGCAAATGCAGACACTAATATGGCATAGAATTGCGAATGACATACTTTGTCTGGTAAAGAAAAAACTTTGTCTCAGCTGTCTCCTATAGCGCTCTGCTATACACGCGAAGCACCTGACTGTATTGTATTGTATAGATACTGAACTGTTAGATAGTCATGCTCTAGCGCGTTTGTAAGGTTCTTACAAGGCGCTATATAAGTAGGCCAGATACATACATGCATATAAACATACACACATGCCTGCATACATACATACATACATACATACAATTGTGCCGCACTTGGTTGTAGCTGCAAAAGAACCTATAAATAAATTGCTACTTGTGGTGCTTCATGCTAATTGTCAACATTACATTAAGCTACGTTAAGCAACGCTACATTACGTAACGTTTCATTACATTTACATTACACAGGTGGGTCTATACGCACATATATAGTGTCTCTTTATACCAGTACTGTACGCATTATCAGAAATATCGGCATTGTTGCATGGGAACCCCATAGTCTTTGCAGATATATGCGCATTTATGGTCTACCAAGGATAATTATGGGTACAAAGGCCGCTGAAATGAGGTTTTGAATGGGATGGCGAAGACTCGAGACTCAAACAATCCACTGTTCCACTTCAACAAAACTTCTGATGACTTTCTCTGCTAGTGGTCACGATTTTCTTTGATTTAATTGAGCCATCCCATCACAACCTACACACTTACTTACCACGCTTTTCGCCTATCCAGAAAAATGACACACCAAACAGGGTCAAAACTGAGGCCAATAGCAACCCTGTCACCACTTGTTTGGGGACCACGGTAACCCCAACTGTGACGAAACCCTTAATTTAAGACAACTGTTTGAAACAGTAGGTTCAGTGAATAACATATGAAATAGGAATTTCTCTTGAAGAGACGCTACACAAATGTGTGATTACGATTACAATTACGATTACATATTGACCACACAAAAAACAGAGACATATGCATATATACATATAAAGAAAAAGCGGCATGCACTGTATGTTTTGAGTAAACATACAATTAATAAAAAGACAGACAGACAGACAGACGGAAGGACAGACGGACGGACGGAAGCGCAGAGACAACGAGACACATCCCGTTGCTGGTTCCATTTGCTGCAGCCATTACTTGCGTATTATGAAACTGCTTCATATTTATTTTACTGCCGTTTCCATAGGGCTACTGATACAACATGTATGGCTGTATTTATATTTACAATATATATTCACATATATACAACACTGTATGCAGCATTATGTAATTATACGGCCCCATATGCAAGGCTATATGCAGCAATGCCGAATCTCCAAGTTATATCTCCATATTCGTCTCCATTTAATATATGCCACATAAGCCAACATTTGCGCATGTTCTGGAACTCTGTATATGCGTCAGTGGTCAGTCGTGGATGGGAAACAGTTGCTCGTTCTCTACGTGTCTGCGTGTGATTGCCAGTGGAGACCTTCTCCAGCACTTTCTTCAACCGCACAAGCATCGCTTACGCACTGACAAAACATTGGTTAGGCTGGCGAGATTCGCTTTTGTGAACTACCCAGGAAAATACCACACGCAAGTGACTTTTTGTGTATTTTAAAGGTTATATAATGGTTGTAAGGCCTCTCTGAATGTCATCTGCAACCTGGCAAGAACGGGTGAAAGCGGTCTGTTTCAATATGATAAGAAGAAAAAAAACAAACAATATACATGGCAGAAATTGAATGAGTTAAACAAATTTGGCTAGTCTCAATCTCTTTATTTTTCTGTCTGTCTGTCTATCGGTCTGTCTGTAGTCTTGTCTCTCTGTATGTCTGCTTTTCACTCATTATCAGCTTCTCGTTGCCTGTCATCACTGCTGGTCTCGGCCGTTTGTGCAGACCTTTCGTCTTCTCCGATTCTGTCCATCATGGTTTTTATCTTCTCTGCCACATTTATCTTCTTGCATCTGACTCTGTATCTTTTACTTCTATTTTTGGATTCTGTATTTTGTTTTCTGTCTGTCTGCCTGCCCGTCTGTCTGTCTGTCTCTGTCTGTCTGTGATGGGGTGGGATTAGTGGTGATGATGACAATCTGTCTGTCTGTCTGCCTGTTTGCCTGTTTGCCTGTTTGCCTGCCTGTCTGTCTGGCTCTGTGTCTGTGGTGGGTGGTGTTGGTGATGGTGACAATCTGTCTGTCTTTCTGTCTTTCTGTCTGTCTGTCTGTCTGTCTGTGTTTTCGTCATTCTCTATCGGTGGCATTCGGCACGGCCGAGCAAATTATATGGCCGGGCATCCGGTCGAAGGCGGCTTCGGTGGAGACGGACGACTGTATGAAGTTTGCTACATCGCAACAGCGGCAGCAGCAGCAGCGGTGGTGGTGGCAGCGGTGGTGGTGGTGCAGCTGCGAGGCTGCGTCATTGGGATGCTACCAGGAACAAAAGCGGCGAAGAGGAGGAAAGAACGGTAGGTGGAGAGGAGGAGGAGGACGGGGAGTATTACTGCATATGAAGTGAGATGGAGAGAAGCGGAGGGCAGACATCTGTCCTGGAGAGGCGATGGATAGTTTTATCTCTCGGACCGCAGATACAGCGACAGGATGGTTCCAACGACTCCGCTAAAGCGCATCCCTTGGCATCACGGGCACCTGTACGTGACGTGTGAGATAACTGCGCCGTCACAAGAGCCGCTTGGTTACACAGTAGGGGTCAAGTATCGGATTGCATTGTAATGTAGGCTTCTTGTAATTGTAAGACGAGGCAAGTGCTACGCCATGCGAGTAAATCGAATGTTTGAATTTATTTTAAATCAGAGACCGTACGCCATCTGGTGGCAAACGGTTCACGCGGAATACGAAACAAGCGCACCGACTGTGAACACTTTCACAGCTAATCTAATATTATCTGACCTGATATGGGATCTTCTGGACTTGTATTATTTTGACGTGTCTTGTTTTGTCTTGTCTTAGGTTATGTTATCTCATGCTATGTTATCTTATGTTATCTTATGTTATGTTATCTTATGTTATGGTATCTTATGTTATGTTATCTTATTTTATGTTATCTTATCTTATCTCATCTCATCATCTCATCTCATCATCTCGCCTCGTCTCATCATTTCATCTCATAATCTCATCTCATCATCTCATCTCACCATCTCATCTCATCATCTCATCTCATCATTTCATCTCATCATCTCATCTCATCATATCTCATCATCTCATCTCATCATTTCTTCTCATCATCTCATCTCATCTCATCATTTCATCTCATCATCTCATCTTATCATCTCATCTCATCATTTCATCTCATCATCTCATCTCATCATTTCATCTCTTCTTCTCATCTCATCATCTCATCTCATAACTTGACTGCCCTGAGAATCTACGGGAAACTCAGGATAAGTAGCGATAAGCCTTATGAGAGAAAGTAGCGCTACTGACGAAAGCGACTGATCCAGTTTCTTGTTTTTTTTTCTAAATCGGCCTTTCTAAGTCGACCTTGTCTGAATTTGGGGACAATTGGATCAGAGTCCATCACCTGAAGATGCACTGGGAGTGAACGAAAGCAAGCACAGAAACCTGACATTTGCAGACAAACAATCACGATCGTTGAACTTCAAAGAGGTCTGCTCAGTTTCATTGACTTGTAAGCCGTGAAGCACCTTTACACATGCCTGGCATTGGTTGATCTGAAACATTTTGTAGGCTCAATGTCGTGTAGGTTTTTCTTGTGAAAATTGCGTCAACTCAACTGGTTCATGGTTTGTTATGATAGGCTAAAGTCTTCAGGTTTGATCGTAAAAGGATTTGAAGATACAACCAAAGAGACAGACATACTGAAAGAGACAGAGAGAGATAGAGGGAGACAGATATGCCTATGTATGCCTGTATCAAGATACTTAATATAAAGCCTTTTAGGTACCTCACAAAGGCGCTACCTACGCTAGCCTAAATGACTTTAAATGTCAGCAAAGAACAAAAATTCTCTCATTTAGCGAGCAGTGTTCTGATAAATAGAAATGTCACCAGCAGCAGACTCGCGCGTACACGCTGAGCCTATGTATGGATACATACGTTTGCGTAAGTGACACACACACAGAATGACAGAAACAGACAGAGCAAAAGAGAGGGATGGAAGCAGGAAAGTGGAATGTGTGTCTGCTCCTCCGAATATCTTTAGCCAATGCCAGAATAAATAGTCAGCCAGTCGATGGTTTAGACAGCTTGAATTAGCCAGCTATTCAATCATCCAGATAACCAGTCATTTAGTAACCATGCAGTAATCGAGTACTCGGCTAAAAATGAATCATTACTAATGCGGTAACCGATTCCTAGCTAATGAGAGTTTCTGATTTCCGAAAATTCCAATTTTAAACAGTTAATGATGCTATCGTCGTAGGCAGAGAGCTGAAACAGATTGGCTAGGCAGGAATTTAGAGATGGAATCAATGATTCAGTATGTACAAGAAAAAAACGCCTTCGTTACCAAAGGGCAAAGGTCAGGCGACGTAAGATGTTCCTATTTAGAAGGCAACCGAATGATTTACAAGCGACTTATTACCTGCGGTCATTTGCAACCGTAGTCCTGTCGCTGACGGTCAATTTGATGGCCAGACCAGACTGGAAACTCCTGCACGGTCAGCAAATGAGTTTCTCGCTTTGGTATTATGTCTAAGAAAGATAAGACTCAAGCGAAAACTAATTTCCTATGGCTCAAAAGCAAGATCGTTACTAGAAGTGGCATCAAAAAATGTCATCGGTATCTGGTCGTAAGTAACGTGAAACCACATAGCCATCGGAGCAGCCTAGACTCATATTCGTATCATTGGCTAAAGCAGAGCAGGTGGCCCTTGGAAGTGACAAGAAGTCAATAATCTGTCTCCAAGGAAACTCAATGATCCTTCCAGTAACTCGTAGGCCAGATGTTTCTCATCTTTCTCGTAGGCAGGAAACATCTTTAACTGTCTCACGCCAGCATACGTCGTCACATCAAGCAACAGTTCGTTTGCAACTGATGTTACTTTGCATGACTTCTGGTGACAATGCGGTTTACATTACACCACATCTGAATGTATGTTTGCATGTATGTAGCTT
The DNA here is from genome assembly GCA_964023275.1 of Norana najaformis. Taxonomy (NCBI): domain Eukaryota; kingdom Metazoa; phylum Annelida; class Clitellata; order Crassiclitellata; family Hormogastridae; genus Norana; species Norana najaformis. Next base: position 8,986,199 of record OZ029923.1, on the reverse strand, counting down.
GACCGAGCATTTTACAGCGTATTCTAAGTACCTGTTGAAAGAGCTTCTCGCTAGCTTGAATACTGTTAGGGTTCCTTGAGAACAACAGAATTTGTTTCATCTGTACTGGCTGAGCATTTCTACTTCCAGATTCAGTTTTGCAAGTGAACGAAATTGTGTATGATTTAAGAGTAGGAGAAGTAGGACTAAGAATAAGATAATGTATGCTTTAGGCAGACACTAATGTGGCTAAACACTTGCAGACATAAACTGTCTGATGTCAAAACATTGGCCTATTCATTGTTGCTTGCTGCCAGACTTTTTTCAAATTATTTCGGAGGGCGACAATAACTTCTGTGCTTTGTCACTAGACAGTCGATGCTTATACATGTTCAGACTGGCATTAATGTCTGTTCTTACTAGAAATTACTTTTAAGAAGGCGTATTGGAAAAGGATACTGAGGATTTATGTCCTCAGTCATTCAGAACATTTATATAGCGCCCCTACAAGATACCCATATACTCACAGGCGCTAAGTTATCACCATGACATACCGGTGTAATACACTGTTATAAAACGTAATAATGACGATGATTACATGCGTATGATGTATCGAGCGTAAAGTATAATCTGATTGGCGATTTCTGAGACGCCGTGTTTACTGTAACCTTTGTGATAAGTCTTTTATTGTCTCTACGACTCGAACGAGCATTGACCGCTTCGACAAGAGAATAGAGCAGAAATATCGAGATGCAATTAGGTACCCGCGTCTTTGGACTTTATGGATGTCAGTTGTCTGCGGAGGCTGGTCCGGCTGCAGAGGATGCTACTGCTGCTGCTGCTGCTGCTGCTGTTACTGCTGCTGCAGGATCTAAAGATCGGCTTCTTGGGTGCCGCACACACGCACAGACATACGAACGCTGTAAATTCATTTTCCAATTTATGGATTTCCATCCCACGCCGATATGATGTAACGTATTTTAGAGCGACTGTGTCGGGTTAAAAAAGGAGCTATACAAGTGTACAGATACACGCATGCACACATACATACATACATGCATACATACATACAATCTAAGGAAAGCGATTTAATTTGACGTTGTGTGAAGTAAAGTTTTGTAACGTATTGCTATGTGATGGAACATTTGCACTTCTTTGCTTCAGTAGAACTGCATTATGCACGCCTGTATGTATGTATGTGTGTATGTATGTATGCATGCATGTATGTATGTATGTATGATTGTATGTATGTATACATGCATGCATGTATGTATGTATGTATGCATGTATGTATGTATGTATGATTGTATGTATGTATACATGCATGCATGTATGTATGTATGCATGTATGTATGTATGTGTGTATGTATGATTGTATGTATGTATACATGCATGCATGCATGAATGTACGTATGTATGCTTGTGTGATTCTTGCGTGTTAGTGTGTAATCACCTGTGTTTCATGAAGTCCCCAATTCCTATCTGTCGACACTCAGATCCGAACTGCATTTGTACGACAACACTACTGTTGTCCACAGAGGCGAGACAACATTTGAATTTGTAACGCAACAAGCGATACAACATCTGTATTTAGGAAGCTTTGGTTTAACTTCTCGTTTGCATTTGTTATTGTGATTTTCTCGAAACGGTTTAAGGCTTTCAAAGAATTTGCTTTCGTTCTTGTGTGACGTGTCGTGTCTTTGGGATCATAACGGCGAACGACGACGTGTCCAAGCGAATTGATCGATTGGTAAGTCTGTCAAATATATGAAATTGTCTTGATCGGTGGTGATGGATGGACAAATAAGTCATTGGCGTTTCGCCAGCACTCCAGTAATTCAATCATTCGAGAGAGTTTCGAACAAGCAGGACGTGCTTACTAGAGTCGTTTTGACCCCAAAGAGGATTCGTAGTTCTTTGCAGAGATTACTGGCGTCGGTTTATCAAGTGCATGCAATTCTAGTCAGTTCTTTAGACCCAAATGAATGCTGCCTAAATATTGCATAAGGGTCTGTAGGCATAATTTAATTTTAGTCAAGTAATTGTAATTGTAATTTGAGATTTATAAAGCGCCTCTTAGAGGATAAACACAACAGAGGTGCTTAAGTTTAGAAGATTAGTAAGATTAAGACTCGAAGAAACATAAGCATATATACTCTTACCTCTAACCTTACAGCTTTCTTTCAGATTGTTGTTCATGATGTTTCCTATTACAATGGACCTGTGAGCCATTGTAATATTTTGTAACTGTAATCTCAGGATTTATTTAGCGCCTAAGAAAACTAAGTCATGGGAACCAGTTTATTCAAGATTGTCAGATGAGGTAGGTGCGAAATCGGTGAAACTGGCACAAAAGTTTTAATGGAATTTGTCATATTATTACAGTTATCTTATATTGTATAGCCATGCCTCATAGTCTAATTCTTGCTACGGGTAACGAAGTTCGTGCATATCAGCAATATCAAAGTGGAACAAGTTAGATCCAAGGTAATTACGGTATAAACCATTTCGAAGACCATAGACCAACACAGACCTAATATAATTCTAGTCAGCATAAGAAAAAAGCAGACTTGCACAAATGAAACATAACAATTCCACAAAATACACATAATCCAATTTCTCTTCGAGGTTACATGACCATACAGGCGCTATATAAAATCGTATACATTTACATTTACGTGGTTTGCATATGTTCGGAATACGAAAGTGACACAGATTGCCTATGAAATTGATATACTCGTCTTCGAATTCATAACTGGGCCTTTTTCTTTCACTGCGCATCTCTGAGAGGATTCCTTATTAGCACGAAACTATTCGACAAAATGATTTCATTAGCACAGAATTACTCAACAGAATGATCCTGTTACGTTTTCCCGCAGTTGGGAACCCTTAGAAACAGCTTGTGCACGTAGCCGTTCATCCTATAAACCATTCTGGGGTAACAGCTCGCCTCTTGGAATTCATTAATTCTGGCTCTATTTCTGAAAGGGAACTCGCGAGCGAATAACCGAGTTAGCCTATTGTGGCTCACGCAGAGGACAGATATACAGCCGCCACTCACAAGGAATGATCAAGTCAGAAATATTTATAAGATCACGATTGAGGCGTTTGGTCACGTTGCGTCCGCGGAGCCAGACCGTATGAGACGACAAGCAGTGGGTCTAATTGCTTTGCGGATCGAATTATGCGGATGCTGCGTGTGGGATTAGAAATGCTACAAGCAAGGAGCAACTGGTTTCCATATTCCGACACAAATTCACTTTCAAAACATTGAAGTTCTGCACTTACATGTTTAAGTTGGCTGGTCAGAGAAAAGAATCCCAGAGGCCCGCTGCTAGACACTCTAGACACTAGCGGAGCGTGGTAACCTATTGGTTAGAGCGCTCGGCTTGTAATGCAGAGAGTACCGATTCGAGCCTCCCCTAGAACGGTTATGCTGTAGGGACCTTGAAAAAATCCTTCACTCACGATTCCTCAGTGCCATCGATTGATGCTTAGTCATTAGATAGTGGCGCTTAATAAATGCAGTAATAATAAATGACTTGTCGTCCAGTTTGTAATCTAATGCACTGTAGTGTAAACACGTATTTATATGGGGCACCTGTGAAGGCAACAATATACTTTCAAACAAGATAGTGTTAATCTTATTGCGCACAGCAGCTTCATAAAATGTGAAAGTATTGTTGCATTGCTGTTCCATACAACTAATTAGTTTTAATCATAAATGAACATTCTAACCACAGATTAGTAGTGTATGGTTTCAGCAGATTTCACTTTTAGAGGATCTTTAGAGGATTCAAGAAAATTATCTAGCCTTACTTCAAAGAATGTTTTTCAGAGAATATTTTAGACTGGAATGCATAAACATTGTCTCTAGCGCACTGAATACTCTTCAAACAGATACACAGACAGATATACAGACAGATACACAGTTAGATACACAGAGAGATACACAGACAAATGCTCAGACAGATACACAGACAGATACACAGACATGCAAACAGATATACAGATATGTACACAGATAGATACACAGACGGAGACAGAAAACCAAGGAGCAGCGACGATACGCATAAATGCAGAAGGGGCAAAAACAACATCCGAACCTGCAGCAGCAGCAGCAGCAGCAAGAACCCGAGCACCGATCATCCTCTGACAGGCGCCTCTATCCTCCGCCATTTCGTCCTCTTTCACTCTCATTCTCTTCCTCCAAGTCATCCTCTTTTCGCTTCCTCTGCATCCTCCATTTCTCTCTTCATCATAGTCGTCGTCATCGTCGGCATGTCACTCGCCTTCTCCTCATGAGATGCCGACTCAGCGATGGTCTTTAATTGCCCAACGACCAGCAGTAGCCACAACTCAAGACCAGATGATGAAGATGACGACAAAGGGGTGGAGGAGTATGAAGAAGACGATGATGAAGAAGATGACGATAAAGACGACGACGATGTAGAAGAAGACATCGAAGAAAAACAAAAAAAAAAGAAAAACAAGAAGAATACAATGAAGAACCAGAAGATGCTGAAGAAGAATACGATGATGAAGAAGAAGAAGAAGCGATGGAGATTAAAAAAGATGGGCAAAGAGAAGACAGAATCGTAGGAGAAGGTGAAGGTGAAGAATGGGGCTGAAGTAGGGAATGCACAGTAGAAAAGATGTTGAGGAAGAGGAGAAACTGGAAAAGATGAAGGACGATGAAATTCTATTTACTGCATAACCTTCAGTACTTGAGCTGAATTTTGATTTTCTAGGGGAAGCACCCTAGAAGTAGCCTGCTACTTAAGATGCTATATAAATTGTCGTCATTACATTACATTACGATGAGAAGGAGAAAAAGGAACTAAGAAGTAGAAGGCTGCTAAGAGAAAGAGAGAAAGTAAGAGCAAGAGGATCAAATAAGTAGTAGAAGAAAGAGGCAAAGGAAACGAAGCAGAGAAGATAAGAACTAGGCATAACAAGCGGAGAATGACCGAGGAAAGGAGGACTAGAACGAAGCGGAGAGGACTAGAGAGAAGAGCAGATATGGACGGTCGGTTCATACACGAGCGTCGCTCTGATAAGCACTAATGACGTCTTTTGCACGAGAAATGATTCTGGTCCCTGAGGGTGATCCACGGTGGAGTACGGTCTATAGATGACTTGAATAGGGCAGGAAAGAAGAAAGAGACCCGCATAATAGGCTAAAGATGTAGAGAAGAGGAGGAGGAGGAGGAGGAGGAACATGAGTATGAGGAGAAGTAGGAAAATAGGAGAAGAGGAGGAGGAGGATAACGAGGAGGAGGAGGAGGAGGAGGAGGAGAAAACAACAGTTAAAGATTAAGAAAACAAATCAATAACAAGAAGAGAAAAACAAAATGAAAAACAAGAGGAAGTAGGAGAGTAAGAATCTGATAACAAAATGAAAAAGTAGAAGAAATAAAAAAATAAAAAAACCAAGATGAAAGAAAAAGAAAAAAATTAAAGGAAGAAGAAAACAAGAACAAAAACAAGAAAAATAGAAAAGAATATTAGGCCTTGAAAAGATCATAATGAGAAAGAAAGATAGAGAAAGAGAAAGTCATAAAGCCGAGCTAGAAGCAAGCTGAGGAGATCTAATGAATGGACAGCGAGAATGAAAAAGAAACGGAAATGAGGATCAGGACGACGAGGACCAGGAGGAAGAAGAGGATGACAAAGAAGATGAAGATGAAGAGAAGGAGGATGAGGATGTGGAAAAGGTATATGTCTGTGTATCTGTCTGCATGTCTATGTACCTGTCTGCGTATCTGTCTGTGTGTCTGTGTGTGTATCTCTCTGTGTATCTGTGTGTGTATCTCACTGTGTATCTGTCTGTGTATCTGTGTGCGTATCTCTTTGTGTATCTCAATATATTTGTGTATGTCTGTGAATCTGTCTGTGTATCTCAATATATCTGTGTCTGTTTCTGTCAATGACTGTCTAGGGCCGTATGCAGAAAATAAGAAGAGGAAGAGGAGGTCGAGGAGGAGGAGGAGAAGGAAAGAGGAAGAGGAGGAAGAGAAAGAGGAGGAGAAGGAAGAAGAGGAGAAGGAGAAGAAGGAGGAAGAGGATGTCGAAGAAGATGAGGAGAAAGATGAGGAGGAGGAGGAGAAGGACGACTAAGAGAAAGAGGAGGAAGAGGAAGTGGACGAGGAGGAAGAAGGAGAGGAAGAAGAAGAAGAGGAGGAGGAGGCAGAGGATTGGTCGCATCAAAAATCGGGCGTATCGCTGGCGGACAGGGACAATTAGAACGACTGACGACAGTCGCCGACGAAACGAAATCTTGCCTCCTTCGACGAATTGAACTTAAGGCCGACGCCGCCGCCGACGCCGCCGTCGCTGAGGCCGCGTCTTAAGGCAGCCGTCGTCGGATAAGAGCCGGGACTGACCGTAAAATCCGTTGCGGGCGAGCGAGTCTTTATCGGAGTCAATTTGCCCGGGGTTTGCCCAAGTGCCTTCGTCGCTTTGGCTCCTATAGATCGACGCACCCGCCAACACCACCACTACGGCCATCACGAGGCCCGCCTCCTCTGTGTCAGTGACCGCAGACGTCGTCGGCCTGTGTATCTGTGCGGATGTGGGAGACTGACTCGCTTACGGTGATAAAGATGGACTGACAGACGGATAGAAGGACGGGCGGATGAACGGACAGAATGATGGAGGGATGGATAAAGAGAAGGACGGAAGGAGCGAGGTACAGAGGATGGGTGGATGAACGGACGGACGGACAGAAGGATGGAGAGATGAATAAAGCGAAGGACGGAAGAAGTGAGGTACAAAAAGAGGGAGAGATGGACGGACGGATTAAAGGACTGACGGACGGACGGACGGACAGAAGGATGGAGAGATGGACAAAGAGTAGCAAAATGACATGAGAAAATGAAACAGAGAAAAAGATACAGAGAGAAAGAGGTGGAATAGGAAACAGGAGGAGGAGGAGGAGAAGGAGAAGAAGAAGTGGGAGAGGAAGAGGAAGAGGAAGAAGAAGAAGAAGAGGAAGAAGAAGAAGAGGAAGAAGAAGAGAAGAGGAGAAGAGGAAGAAGAAGAGGAAGAAGAAGTGGAAGAAGAAGAAGGAGAAGTGGAAGAAGAGGAAGAAGAAGAAGAATAAGAAGAAGAAGGAAAAGGAGAAGGAAAACGAGGAGGAGGAGGAGAAGAAAGGAATAGAGGGAATGAAGAACTGGAGGAAAATCACATTAAGAACCAAAAGGGACAAAACAGAATCGTAATCGTAATCGTAATCGTAATCTCGAGATTTCTACAGCGCTCAGCGAAGTCGCGGGAACCAGCTTATTCACAGGCGCTCAGTCAAAACAAAATCGATAGGCAAAAGGGTCAAGATCCAGGAGTCAGGCACTCAGACAGTCGAACGGCTACGGTGGAACATACTCGCTCTATTCTTGCACGTTTACCTGTAAGTCAACGTCTACTTTTTCTCAGCAACATAACAGCCTTACATGACACTGCGACGTTGATCGGTGTTACACTAAATCACTCGCTCTCATTGCAGTATGCATCACATCGAATCGCATCTCAGTCCAGGCCAAAGACTAGCATCTGTTGTGTTGGAATCCGCATTCATCGCTTGACACAAGAATATCGTAAAAGCCAGAACTGGACTCAAATCCGAAGGCCCCAACAATGATGAGCAGCTTTCCAAAGCTCACTCGCATAAGCCACATTCATTTGGTCTATATGCATAAAGGCATATATACATATATGTGATAGATTCATGTATAAACATTCATATACATAAATGTGTAAAGCTATATAATAATTTCTCGTATATACATATATTAATGCATGTAATTGTAGAATGCATCGTTTCGACACAAACCGACAACCTTTCGATCGACAGGTCATCTCGAAGTGGAATTGGAAACGTCATCCCTCTTCTGTAAGTGGAAGTGGCGATGGATCGCCCAGATGTCGGCATTTTCGATCAATGGAAACAATACGGAGATGCAGACGTTCATTCAGATCACGACGATGTGACGCCTTCTACTACGCTCGGCCTCGGCTGACAGGCGAGACGGGGTCTGGCCTAACGGTTAGCAGAGAGCTGCAGATGCATGAAGAATGTTAGTCAGGTGTTGGACTGCTTCTGACATTGAAAGATCTAGAATTTGCATAGTTGCATGCAGCCGGGTATCAATCGTCCTGTCTGATACAGACGTGCATATTCCTTCGGGATGGTGCCGTTTTGTCGAAGATATTCAGCAGCAGCAGTGTGTCCATCTGTCCACCTCTGACCACATCCTTCGTACATTACATGCCTCTGTTCCATGACCATCTAAGCTGACCAGTATGACCAGTCAAGCCCCGATCTGAACTTCAGCACTCTTAAAATATCTGAGTGCATGCCTTTCATATGTGTGTATGTATGAGTGCATGTATCTATGTATGTATGTATGTGTGTATGTATATATGTATGTAAAATATGTATGTATGTATGTATGTGTGTATGTATGTATGTATGTATGTATGTAAAATATGTATGTATGTATGTATGCATTTATGTATGTATGTATGTATGAACTGTATGTATGAATGTATATATGTATGTATGCATGTATGAATACATTTATGTATGTATGTATCCATGCATGTATGTATGTATGTATGTATTTATGTATGTATGTAGGTATGTATGCATGAATGTATGTATGTATGTATGCATGTATGAATACATGTATGTAGGTATGTATGCATGAATGTATGTATGTATGTATGTTGTTGCGGGTGGTACGTTTGGTAGGAAGGTTACTTGTTGGGTTGAGTGCCACATGCAACATTACGAGATGCACCTGTGGATGGCAGTGTAGATGGAAGTGTTGGAAGGAGTGTCTGAAGGAGTGCCAGAGCTGTGGTGAGTGATGGGGTAACTATATAAAGGATGCATTTGTTGTGAAGCAGGAAATGACTGAGAAATTGTTGAAGAGTTGAAATCGAAATTGAGAAGAAGCAACGTTTTTATGGAACATTAGCTGTTCTTCTTTTAACTCCGCCACTGCCTTTAGTCGGGCGATGCCAGTCTCAAGCCTGGACAAAGGAGGAGGGCGAAGTCAACGGCCTTTGATGCCATAAGATGTCGTTAAACATTGAAACTACTACTACTACTTTTGATACCCTCTAGTAAACGAGACTCCAACAATGTATGTATGTGTATATGTATGTGTATGTATGTGTGTATATGTGTATGTAGGTATTCATGTATGTATGCATATGTATTTGTATGCTATGTATGTATGTATTCACGTAGGTACGTACGTAGGCCTATATATATAGTATGTAGCATGTATTTTGGAAAGAATACATTTTCGTACAGCTTCTAATAATTCCTAAATTAGCTGTTCTCCTGGGTACAGGGCTGACATTTAATGCTAATGGAAGCGATGGAAATCCTCGAGTAGGCAGCAGAGGGGGTCTGATCCAACCAAGTGAACAGACCAAAGTAGACGAAAGGCAGACAAAAGTGGATATTGGAAACGTCTCATGATGAAGCTATAGAGAGGTAATTTGCTAGACGGGGTTGAAAAGCGAGGGCAGGGTGGGGTAGGCCGGGGCGATGTAAATGCGACTAATTTCCTCGACTGACGTCCAGTTCATTGTCTGCTGTAAATCGTCTTGCAGAGGCCATGTCCCTTGTGTCCTTCGCTGTCCTTTCTTTTGTCCTCGATCATCGCTGCCTTCCTGACAGTCTGTCATGTCCATGGTTGTTTGGTGATAGTCTCAGTCGATAGTCTTTCTGTCTCTGTCTATCTGTCCGTTTGTCTGCATGTTTCTATGTCCATTGTCCTTCTATCCTTTTCTGTCCATATGTCTGTCTGTTCGTCCATCATACAGTCCGTCCGTCCTTCCGTCCGTCCGTCCGTCCGTCCGTCCGTCCGTCCGTCCAATCAAAAACCCTTCACTGTTCCTCTTGTTCTTGACCTGCTCTCGACGAATGTACATCTCGAGCACCCGACTGGTTTTATAAAGTCCTTTGCTGTCTCCTCAAGACTTTAGGTGTCCCTCAAGGCCTTAGCTGTTCCTCGTGGCCTTAGCTGTTCCTCGTGGCCTTAGCTGTCCCTTGTGGCCTTAGCTGTCTCTCGTGGCCTTTGCTGTCTCCTCAAGGCCTTAGCTGTCTCTCGTGGCCTTTGCTGTCTCCTCAAGGACTTAGCTGTTCCTCTGGCCTTAGCTGTCCCTCATGGCCTTTGCTGTCTCCTCAAGGCTTTAGCTGTCCCTCGTGGCCTTTGCTGTCTCCTCAAGGACTTAGCTGTACCTCATGGCCTTAGCTGTTCCTCGTGGCCTTAGCTGTCCCTCATGGCCTTTGCTGTCTCCTCAAGGCTTTAGCTGTCCCTCGTGGCCTTGTCTGCCGAGCCCCTTAAATTTATGTTAGCGTATTCGAAGCGTTCCAACCAAATAAATTGTCCTGCTGTTACGAGATGGCGTTACAGAGTCGCCTCATTACGTCAAAGAATTACGGCCAATAGGCGACGGCTTCATAAATCATACACTGGCGCCGCCCAGCGGCTGGTGAGGAGGATATTCGACGGCCGCCATGTAACGGGGACATAGTTTAGCGTGGAACGACTACCTCGAACTGCATGCCTCTAAACCATTTCGTATGAAGCTAGCGATCTGTGGAATTCACTGCAGACCAGCTCTTGCTTAGGCATAGACATAGACCCACATGTACACCGTGTCCCAGCAAAAACACAAGTCACTTATTATCTGCAGTGGTTATTATACGCAATTCTTTTTCAGAAAATAGTACCCCACCGTTGGAGGAGCAGCAAACTCAAGCGTAGGCACAGATCCACGCGTACACTGCGTTCCAGTAAAACGCAAACCACTTCTAATCTGCAGTGGTAATCATGTGCAATTCTCTGTCAAAAAATAATCGCCCACGTCAGAGAAACCGTCATATTAGACGGATGGCACATCTCCCTCACCAGTTTTTTGTTCATTTTTATTTATTTACTGCACTTTTTACTCTCGCAAGGTGAATAAATCTTAACCCGAGTGGTGAGACAAGCGTCGTTATACAGAATCCGCTCAGCAAAGCTCGAACCGCAATCAATGGATTACAGATACCGCAAGCTTCCGAATAGACTTCCGTTCCGCACTTATAGATGATGCATACCCGAATATGCAACGCTAGTGTTACTAACACAACGCCTAAGCGGTATTTTGATGGAAGAATTAGGCCGCATATAGCCATGGAATATTTCGTGCTCTTGTGCGAGTTTGAAAATGATGATTGCAAGTGGAGTCCTAGCACAGTGGGAAGTCATTTATAATTTTAAACACTATGTGAATATATATATATACATCCATGTGGACAAGGGCTGCGTAATTATGGGCATATATTACAGCAAGACCGATACACAACCATTAAGCTGACAAACCAAAACAGAATTAAGCCAAAATGCATGGGCGTGGAATAATTCCCCTTCGCATGTTAAAATCGGAGCTACGATGCTTGGTGTAATTTATAGAAATAGCTTCGTAATACATACAGGCCTTTGTCCAATCGCTTCACATACATCAAGTCCCGAGATGTATAACAGCCTTCAAAGGAGTTTTGGTCCAGTAATATCTAACAATTTATGAAGGCTGTGTGTTTTAATACGCTTCCTCAGAAATCAGAAGACAGGCCCTACATTTCTTCAGAAGAGAGGTTGTCAACAGCGATCAGAGGATTAAGTTCGCTCCATCAGGAGCTCTGCCAAGTTGCCAAATACTTGCTTAACTTACTTACTCCTTGATGATGATGATGATGATGATGATGATGATGATGATGATGATGATGATGATGATGATGATGAGTTTTCCGCCCGAAATCTTTATGCCACCCGGGGATGAGATGAGTGAGGTGATTTTTCCCGTTGTTTTCCTCACAGACAATTTTGGGTGAGCAACTTGTCCAAGGTCGCTACGCAGTGGCTTGAGGCAGATTCGAACCTGCGACTCTCCGGCTACGAGGCACCGACCATACCACTACACCACCACGTCCCACACTTACTTCTTATGTAAATGTAAATCTCCGTAATTTCTCAGCATAACACCAAAGCCGAGTCAGAGAGACCAGCTTAGTCACCGGTGCTATATACTCCTTATGCAAATGATTCACGTGATGTGTCTTTGCGATCTTACAATACTTGCTGTGCGCATACTCCGTATATAATTATAGGCAGAATAAAACACTCGGTATATAACAATACGGATGATGTTAACAATACACGAACCAGGAACAGCGCTAACAAACAACAATTGTAATTCCTTGATTTTCGGCTGATTTTTTTCTAGTCTGTTTGCTGACAGGGCGACCAGATAATTCCTGTCGTCATCATTCATCGTTACGATGCAACAAGCGCATAATCACCAGTGTAATCACTGTATATGTTGGTGTCATTTAAGCGCATAATCTCCAGTGTAATCGCTGTATATTTGGTGTCATTTAAGCGCATAATCACCAGTATAATCACTGTATATGCTGGTGTCATTTAAGCGCATAATCACCAGTGTAATCACTGTATATGTTGGTGTCATTTAAGCGCATAATCACCAGTGTAATCGCTGCAAATGTTGGTGTCATTTAAGCGCATAATCACCAGTATAATCACTGTATATGTTGGTGTCATTTAAGCTCATAATCACCAGTGTAATCACTGTATATGTTGGTGTCATTTAAGCGCATAATCACCAGTGTAATCGCTGCAAATGTTGGTGTCATTTAAGCGCATAATCACCAGTGACACCAACATATACACAATCACTGTATATGTTGGTGTCATTTAAGCGCATAATCACCAGTGTAATCACTGTATATGTTGGTGTCATTTAAGCGCATAATCACCAGTGTAATCGCTGCAAATGTTGGTGTCATTTAAGCGCATAATCACCAGTGACACCAACATATACACAATCACTGTATATGTTGGTGTCATTTAAGCGCATAATCACCAGTGTAATCACTGTATATGCTGGTGTCATTTACGCGCATAATCACCAGTATAATCACTGTATATGTTGGTGTCATTTAAGCGCATAATCACCAGTGTAATCACTGTATATGTTGGTGTCATTTAAGCGCTTAATCAACAGTGTAATCAATGCATATTTTTGGTGTCATTTCTTGACGGCGGCGACAACGATGACGCAGTCCGCTATAATTAACACACGGTGTAAATTTCTTGCGTGCATCGCTGATGGAGTAACTATGAGCTGGACTGTCTGTACACAGCGCTCAACAGGGATGTATCTTCGCTACCAGTCGGATCGCTTCGTCAGCCAGCGCAATATACGATCGGCCCACCGTCTGTAAAATGCTACAACTTCGCTTCTCTGTTGTTAGGTTTGTATTTATTAAGCGCCACGGTAGCACGTGGGGCACGGTAGCATATTGCACCGCTTGCAATTTCTGCACCGGCCCTTCACTCAAAGCTGAAAACATTCCTCTTTCACAGATCCTATCCTGACACCCCTTCTTCCTCTTTTCTCTCTCTCCTCTCCAACCCCAAACACCATTCCCCAATGCTGCCACGCTGTCTCTCTGTCTGATGCTTGGATCTTGACCTGGAAGCGAACTCTTTTGCCTATAGATTGTGTTTTGACTGAGCGCCTGTGAATAAGCTGGTCCCCGCGACGTGGCTTTCGTTGGGCGCTGTAGAAATTTTGGAATTACGATTACGTTTACGATTACGATTGGATAGAGCGCTCAGCTTGTAATGCGGAGAGTACGGGTTCGAGCCTCCTCCGAGACGATTACTGCGTAGGGACCTTGAGCAAGTCCTTCACTCACAATTGCTCAGCGCCATCGATTGATGCTAAGTCATTAGATAGTGGAAATAAGCCATTGTCTGACGACAAAGCTTCAAGGAAATGATCGGAATGAATCGGATGGGGTTGGCGCACAGCCGGCTTTACAGCATTATGCTCTAAGAGTTTCTTGGGGGGTCGTTCCATGGCGACACCCTACGACCTATACCGCCTACGATTCCTCGCTCAGCCGATGGACATATGGCGTGTTAACAACTGTCTTACTTACTTACTTACTTACAGATCCAGTTACATGAAGTGTTTTGAGAAAATACTTTATACAGGTCAGAAGCTAGTGATGAAAATCGGAGGAAGGGTAACGGACTTATGTACCATAAACTTGGAGAACTTATGTTTCTCAATTCTTGTTTCTCTTATCTAGTCCCACTATCTCATCGTCTTGTAACTTTAAATCTTAAGAAGTGTTCCTGATGGCGTGTTTTAGCGAAAAGCAAAGAGCGACATACTACCTAAATCGATGAATCGACGAATCAGTGAAGCAGTAAGTACTTTAGTAAGTAAGTAAATCAACAAATCGCTCCGCTTTACTAGGCCCTTGTGTGTGTGGGTTCGAATCCAGGCCTTGTGTTAAATCCGCAATGTTTACGCAATGGTCACCGGCCACTGACCAAATGTAGTTTATTGATCAGTGATCAAAGATCAGCTGCAAGTTGATATAGGTCATCTAGCGGTGGTCAGTGGTCAGTGGTCAGTTGTTATTGGTAAGGACCAGTTTCCAGTTGTTCAGTTATACGGGAACAAAGGTCGGCGTCATTAATCAATTGTAGTAGCCAGTTATCAACGACAATAAAACCAGTGTTTCGTTTTTATGGTCACTTATTACTGGTATTGAACCAATGGTCAGTAGCGTTTTTCGTAAATGAACTGAAGGAAATATACATGCATGCATACATACATACATACATACATACACACGTATACATACGTACATACCTATATGCTCATATACCTACACACATACATACATACATACACATATACATACACACACATACCTACACACACATACATACATACATACATACAGACACACATACATACCTACATACACACATACATACATACACATATACATACATACATACATACAGACACACATACATACATGCACAAATACATAGATACACACATACATACATGCACAAATACATAGATACACACATACATACATACATACCTATATGCTCATATACAAACATACATACATACATACATACACATACATAAACATACACACACATACATACATACATACACATACATACATACACACATACATACACACACATACATACATACACAAATACATACATACACATACGCACACATACATACATACATACATACACATATACATACATACAGACAGACAGACAGACACACATACAGTAGTCACATCGTTGTTTAATTACGGTGGTCAGTGATGGTCATTTTCGGTGGTCACTGGTCCTTCTAAAAGATCACACAACATAAATGGCGTATCTTTAAGTTCGGCAACTGCACGAGAGAGACGCCCCTTGTCTTTTAGTTCCAAATTGTAGAGTGGCGCAGTAATTATATAATCCAACAGACATTCACATCCGATAAAATACCAAGCCTCTATGATCGAAAAAGACACACGCACGTAAACCGTATACTAGTTTGCGAGCACATGTATTTATTTATATATGTATTTATGCATGTATGTATGTTTGAATGTATGTATATATGTATGTTTGTATATGTATATATGTAAGTTTGTGTATGTTTCTTTGTATGTATGTATATACGCATGTTTTTGTGTATGTACGTAGGTATGCATGCATGTATGTATGTGTGTATGTATGTAAGTGTATGTGCATGCATGTATGTATGTATAAAAGTTCAGAGGAAAGAAACATTCGATGTTAGGCGATACAAATATTCGGGGTACAATTCAGAAGATATATAAGCCGAAATGGTCATTATACATACATACATACACATAATACATACGTACATTCATACATACGTACATGCATACATACATACATATATACATACATACATACATACACATAATACATACATACATTCATACTTACATACATTCATACATACGTACATGCATACATAAATACATACATACACATCCATTCATACATACATATATGCATACACACATACATACATATATATATACACATACATACATAGATACATACATACATACATACATAAATAAATAAATAAATAAATACAAACATACATACATACATACATGCATACATAAATAAATACATACATACATACATAAATAATTACATACATACATACATACATGCATACATACATACATACATATATGAGTAGCGCGAAAGAACTAGAAGACTTGTTTTACAATGCTTCAGCACTTCACATTTCAGCCAGATCAACTTCAGCCATCGCCAAAACAATTCCACGCGACCAAAATTCAGCCACAAAACCTATGAGAAAAACACCTTACTCGAAAAAACAAAGACTATTGCAGGTCAGAAAGGTCACTGTTTTTTCATATCCTTCTGCAATTCTGCAGTCCATCCACCTCTCCATCTCTGCCTACGTTTCTCGACTCATCTACCTCTGTCCCTCCTTCCATCTGTCTATTCATCTGTCCCATCTGTCGCTCTGTCTCTTCGTCCATATCTATCTATCTATCTATCTATCTATCTATCTATCTAGCTATCTATCTATCTATCTATCTATCTATCTATCTGTCTGTCTGTCTGTCTGTCTGTCTGTCTGTCTGTCTATCTATCTATCTATCTATCTATCTATCTATCTATCTATCTATCTATCTATCTATATCTATCTATCTATCTATCTATCTATCTATCTGTGTCTCTCTCTCTCTCTTTCTTCCTCTCCTTCACTCCTTTCGTCTTCCTTCCACCTCTCCCCATCTGTTTTCTCCGTTTCATCTTCTCCTGATCTCCACCAATTCCCATCCTCGCCTTTCCCGCTTAATTCCCTTGCTCCCTGTGCGTCTCTACCCCTCGTCCGTTCTTCATTCTCTCTGTCGGTTGAAGTCTAATTGTCTACATCAGAGTCGACGTGGCCCAAATGGGGCAGACTTTCAGCGCGCCCAAGGCAGCCACCAGACAGCCCCTCGCGCCGTCGCTCCCTCGGCCGCTCGGTAGCCCGTTTTAAGCTCCCTACATCCCTCGCCGTGGCAATTAGTCGATGCCCATTCGCGGCCTCCTTCGATATTAGATTTCTACGTTTTCTCGCGCAATTTGTTGCCCGACCGCGGACGAAGAGAAGGGCACCCCGACGGACGACCGGCCGATCGACCGACCGCCTCCGCCGAGCGAACGTCCGGGCGGCTGCTGCGGTCTTCGTCGCCGACAGCCAAAGGTCTTAAATAGTATTTATTAAGAGCAACCGGGGCTGCAAAATGAAAGCAGTGTATCACGACGGTCTGCCTCGACAAGGTCGAAATGGAAGCGGGAATATTGGGCGACCAATATAGCCAGTCGCCGAGCGCAGGCGGGGATCGCATCGCCTTCCTCCGTCGACGATCGGAAAGCCGAGGCGGCCGGTGGTCATCCGTTCGGTGGTCAGGGTGCGGTCACTACAGTGGATTGATGAATCGCTCTACCTCTCGATGCTGCTGTATGCTACACGATCGTCTGACAAATGTGCAGTCGGAGCGGGTCGGACTTCGCGCAAAATCGCATAGAATTGATTAAGAGGAAAACGGTTCGGCGACAGCTGGGCGAATCGATAGTAGAGAACGGAGAAGGATAGAGAAGGAGGTAAAGACAGAGATAAAGACAGTCGGCAAACAGACGAGAGACAGACAGACAAACAGACAGGAGAGGGAGAGACACATAGGTGAACAGATAAGCACGGGTACCTGGATAAAGAGGGGGAAAGATAGAGACAGGGGTAAAGACATGCAGACAGATTGAGCGACGGACATACAGATAGACAGAAGAGGGAGAGGCAAAGAGGCATAGGAGAACAGAGAGGTACAGATACTTGGAGAGAGAAAGAGCGACAGGAGAGGGACACAGAGTTAAAACAAAGCGACAAAGTGAGATAGCGAAACGGAGACGAGGATAAGAGAGCGAGACAGAGAGACCTAAAGAAGACAGAGAAATAACACAGAGAGAGAGACAGAGAGAGAGAGAGAGAGAGAGAGAGAGAGAGAGAGAGAGAATATATAGACAGACTAATGAGACAGAGAGGAGGATAGACACATAGAGAGACATCGGGACAGGGACAACGTGACTGAGAATAAAACAGACACATCTACAGAGAAACGTACATACAATGAGAGACACAGGGAGCTAGAAAGAGAGAGAGAGAAAGAAAGACAGAGGCAAAGACAGAGACAGAGTAGGAAAAAGAGAGAAGAGCTTAAATGGATCTGATGCATGTGGTATAGAGACCGCCTTTAAGTAACATTTGTTCAGCTGCTCTATGCCGTCGACGTATGAATTTATTTCTATAAAAGAGATTTCGTCTTCGTCTTAATATCAGAATGATACGCCTGGCGTCTGCGTCGCCTCCCTTCTAGGCACCTCCTACCGCGCGCACTTGCTCCCAAGACTGCCACTGTCTATGCCTGTTTCGCGCCTACCTGACGCTAATCAACTTAGAATTCAGCATCCAGGACTGATGAAGCCTTCCTCGTCATCCTCCCGGTTCCCTCATTCCTCTACCGTCTCTTCTTCGTCCTCCTCGTCGAGAGGCGTCCTCAATTCATCCTCACTCTGTTCCTGCCCGGTCAAGACTAAGCCTCATCAAACGCAGACGACGCTGTTTGTCGCTTATTTCGCATTCTGCATGTATTCGTCCAGAGGTGAGTGATCGCTATTCATTCGCTTAGCTGTACAAGATGCGCAAAGAATGGTAATGTTTTCTCACAAGCAAGCAACGTTTAGTCGTTAAAATCGCCACCTATCCGAATTGTCCAGAAAAAAACAAGGTAAATTACAATGACTGAAAAATATGTTTGGAAATTGTTACTGCACTGGAAACATTCTTTTTTATTTCTGAATTTATTAAGCGCCGCTTTCTGATGACTATACATCAATCGATGGCGCTGAGCAATTGTGAGTGCAGGACTTGTTCGTGGTCCCTACACAGTAACCGTCTTAGGGGAGGCTCGAACCCGTACTCTCCGTGTTACAAGCCGAATGTTCTATCCAATCGGCTAAGGTGCCCCAATGTCACTCTTGTGTAGGAGTTTTTAAGTCCACTTAGTTGCCTATCGGGAAATTCTATAATCAGACATTTGCAACATAATTCTTATTTTTATGTAAAAATTTAATAACGATTCCATGTCCTGCGTCGAAAGCCATTATAGGTCAGAGTCACCGGAAATAATTACGTAATAATATACCATCATTAATTTTAGAAGGGAACGTCCGTAATCTACATAAATAGTAAATTAGTAATAAAGGATACATTACGTTGCTTTACATGACATTGTGGTAGCGATGCCATAGCATACACTGTGTCCGGAAAAATTCCAAGGCTTTACGGTAAATATGAAAATAATTAGTAAACATTAATCGATTTTTAAAATTCCAAAAACAGTTTAATCCTGAAATATTATTTGCACTATAATTGTTGTTTTGGCGTAAAAATTTTATAACAATTTTGTCTTCCTCGCTGAACGCCATTTTTCTAGCAACTTTCTTTACAAAATATAAAATTCAAATACGTCACTGTGACGTAATTTTAAACGGGGGCCGTTAATAAATTACAAAGAATTTTGTTGGTAATTATATATTTCAGGATTAAACTGTTTTTGGAATTTTAAAAATCGATTAATGTTTACTAATTATTTTCATATTTACCGTAAAGCCTTGGAATTTTTCGGACACAGTGTATATTCCAAAATGCCAGCCAGCGCAAGAAAGATAAAAAGGAAGGATAAAATTAAAAGCAAGCAACTCTAATTCATTTGGCGCCTACCTTCGTCATTTATGCTGAGCGCCGTTATGCATCGTTGCCATGGATAGTTCAGCCAACAGTGGCCGATTAAGCGACCAGCGACTGATGGATAGATAACGGAGCAATCCCAATAACTGCAAGAAAACATTTCTTTGACACACGGTAGCTGATTGATTGAGCGCCCGCCTTCTAACGCCAAATGTGCGGTTTGATCCTTCCTTCAGAAGGTCACTGTCACAGACTTCGAGCAACTGAAACTTCACGCACTATTGCTAATCGCCATCGACTGATACTTTGCCATTAGATAGCATGAATATAATAATAATAATAATAATAATAATAATAATAATAATAATAATAATAATAATAATAATAATTATACTTACCTTGGTAAAAAATAAATTAAAAAAATAATAATGATGATGATGATAATAATAATAATAATAATAATAGTAACAACAACAACAATAATTGCAACGTGTTGCCTCTACCATTCAGCGCTTTAACTCGAATGCCTTTCGAGGCAGTTTGAGGAGCCAGACATCGTCGAAGACTAGCCATCTCAAAATAGAATCTTCCGGCAATTTTTTTTACTTCCTGAGGGATCATAGGTACCTCGGGGCAAATACTACTACTAGTACTACCACTACTACTACTACTACTACTACTATTACTACTACTACTACTACTACTACTAATAATAATAATAATAATAATAATAACCGAAAACTTCTGGGACGGGCTCTAATTTTTCTGATATACCGTTTTCTACTGCTAAGCTAATTGTTTCGTTCCTGAGGAAGATGTTGACAGTAAGATCTTAAAGGGGATTTTAAGCTTCATACCTATCTCTTTAAAACATTTTATTGTTATTGTTCATTATTTCTCATTTATAATCCAATTTTGAATATTAGCATATACCAATATTCAATATACATCTTTCACTTTTCATTTCCATATTCATTTTTTATTATTATTTGTCCTTCACATATCACCATTTTTCATTTATCATTTATCACGCACTGTGCACCAAATTCGCTGCATTGCACCCATCGCAAAGCAGTGTAACACTTTAGGCATTATATCCCACCTGCTTCATCACATATTAGGCCTACTTGGCTCAAAATATTAGGCTTCCCACGCTGTCATTCACATTCCTGAAAGTTTAGAACTCGTCTTTGACAGGTTCTAAAGGCGCTGGTTAAATGCCGAGAAACATGCATACGTGTATTCCAGCACAGACATCTTGTCCTATAACAAGAGCAGCTTTCGGTGTAGGTATCGGCGCAGTTCCAGCTCCATCGCCGGTCTGTATCTCCGGCGTTGGCATCGCATAATAGGTTTCTCGGTAGAGTCTTATCCGGGGCTTCTTTCCTTGGCAACGCCGAATTGTCAGCCGTGTAACTGATACAGCTTAGAGCTGCACTATACGCTGTGGATGTATTGCACCAAGACAGTGTAATTCTCGCGAAACCCGAGTGAGAATGTCACGCTACACTTTAGCTGATGAAGTGATAAGCATTCCTAATAATATAGCAATAAGAAACCTGCCTTGCGTCGTGACGTGTTGTATGCAACGGTCGTGATGAGCTTTGTTCCAAACACGCGGCAGCAGATGGCAACAAAATGAAACCGTGACAAAAATACGCTCATGACGAAATGTTGTGATGACGATGATAATTTGCAAGACTAGATTTTCATGAAGTTTTAAATTACTGCATTGCTGTGTGTATTATATAGTGGTCGATTGGCTAACGCGTTGGCTTATCACCCTTGGGTCCTGGGTTCAGTTTAATCTATTCTAATGATTTCTATAGCGCCTTTATCATAACTGATACAGCACCAAACGTAAGTGTAATGCAACTAAATGCATGTAATGTAATTACGACAGTTTACATAGCTTCATAGATATCGAGCTACTTCTATGGTGCTTTACTGTATCAGCTGTTAATGCAAATGGTAAGAGCCTGCTACTGATACAGCTTAGATAACAGTTTCAATTACACATGGCTTAAAGTAAGAAAATGTACACATGAAAGAAAATATTACTTAGTACTCTTAAACGTATTCGCGCATTTATATAGCGCCTCATCAGATAAACTTTTCGGAAGTGCAATACAGCGGGTACCGTCTTTAAAAAGCTTGTTTATTTGCTCTGCTATACTCACTAGTTAGTTGAGACTTGCAATTTGAGCACAACACGATTTACATGTAATTCCTCGCTCAATGAACCTCACCGGTTGCCTGTAAACAAAGAGGAATCTACTTCAGATCTTAATACCCAGTAACGGAAGTTTCCAGTCGGTGTTGCCTCGCAGATCTGAGGAATCAAGATGCACAGCGCGTGATCTTCACAGATCCCTACGTTCCGCTCTGCATACCAAGTTGCTTGTTCTGCTTTTTCAAAACATCAACATCGAAGCAACAAGTCCGGCTTGGAATAGGCCTATGATCGCTTCTGCCAAATAAGAACTTTGGCCTACAAGTTTATGTTTGCATTTGATACGATCAAACATAATCCCAATATCGATTTTTCCCCATTTACTTGGCCTAGATAATTCCGAGGGTTGCACGATTATCTAGCGGTTAGAGTACTCGACTACCAACCCAGAAGTCGGGACTCAAATCCCGCAACGACAGAAAGAAATTTAGAGATTTATGTTCTGCTAAGGCTCCTAGGAAACTCAGCTTTAGAACTGACTTTGAACCTGAGGTCAATTGTTAACATTGGATGGGAACCCGCCAATGTTACCATGGCGTTAATAGCCTATGAATGAGCATGTACTTAAGGAACTAAGTTCTTAAGTTCTAAGCTAACGAGGAGTGTCGGCTATAAATTGTTCGGTCGACTAATGAACACCATTCGTAATCATAATCGTGAACTCGAGATTTCTACTGCGCCCAACGAAAGCTAAGTCGAGGGAACCAGTCTATTCACAGGCGCTCTGTCAAAACAAAATCGTTACGCAAGAAGGGTTCGGTTCCAGGTCAAGGTCCAAACTTCAGGCAGGCAGGCAGGCAGTCAGACGGTTACGGTGAGCGGAGTTTGGTATTGGATCTGCATGCTAGATAAGGGGAAGAAGAAGAAGAATCAGGATAGGATCTGCCGAAGAAGAATGTTTTCACTTTTGAGTGAATGACCTGCGCAGAGATTGCAAGGGGTAAATTGATGATGGGTTGGTATGACGGATCAGAAAATTGTCGTAATTCCCATCGTTAGATGGGTTTTGCTTGACTGCAATAAATGCTGATGTGGTACAAAATTACAGGACCTTTACATTACAACTGACTACATGATCAACGGAAGAAACTTTGAGCTTCGTTTTTAGGCCGGAAGTCAGTAGAGTAGGGCGCACTTCATGTGACTGGTAATATCATGAACTGGAGCCGCCCCGTTAAGTGCTACCAAGAAAGAAAGACATGGGATGGATAGGAGACTAATTTGGTCCTCCAGTCAAGGAGGGGAGGAAGGAGGAGAAGGAATCGGGGGATGAGATGGATTCAGAAGAGGATGACGAGGATAAATGGGAAAACACGATGGGATGAAATCGATCAGGAAGAAAAGAACGTTGACTGAAATGCAAAAGTTGAGAAAGACTTCAAGGGGAGGAGCAGAGTAAGAACGGAAAGGGGAGAGAGATAGACAGACACATATACAGAGATATAGAGACAGAGAGAGAGGCGTAGGAGAAGGAGGATGGAGAGGATGAGGTGACATAGGTAAAGGAGGTGTAGGGCGAAAGGAAACAGATGAGGAGGGCGGAGTGCAGTGGGCAGACTGTTTGCTGGAGTCCTGTGGTCATCTATCACGGGATAAATGTGTGTGGAGAGATTAGACAAGCCTCCAGATTAACGTCGTTTATCAGCAGACCAACTAAATCAATATGAGGGAGGTCATTTAGACGAGATTCAGTGGACGAACGGTCGGACGGACGGCAGCTGTGTCTTAATTAAAGTCACCCTTTCTCAGATATCCGGCTCGATTATGGAGAAAGCTACCTCCAACGGTGAAACTTCGATACTGCCGCCGATATCGAAAATAAGGAAACAGGACGCAAAGGTGGCGAGAGAAGATGGGAGCCAGTGGCAGGTCGAATGTGCCAGTGTTATCGAGAATTAGAGCGCATTGAAAAGGAATGAAAGCGATTAATTAGCACAGCAGGGACCAGGGACAGAATGGTCAGGAATAGAGGCCAGAGACAGAGGCAGAGGCCAGGAAGGGACGAGGATACAGAAGTTAGGAGAGCTGATGAGCTACAGCTGAGTGCGAAGTAAGAAAGCCGAAGTGGACGATTAATTATGAGGAAAACAGCCGTGGAGCGCAGTTCGATTCAGAGGCCATGCCGAAGCAAAGGCTGATTCAGAGGCCAGGCAGCGGTTTCGGATTGTTCATATCGTCTGTGCGCCTCAGCCGAACGCTCTTTTAAGACCAGAAACACATCTCTGAGGACAGATGTTGAACTTATCTTAAGCTGTCCTCGAGGCGAGAGTTGGGTGCACCAAGGAAATGTTTGTTATGCTGACAGACAAAGGCGTGTTGACGTTACCATGAGAAGGCATTTAGAACCAACTGTATGCCACAGGTATGCCTTATCAGAAAAAGGATATACCGAACATGTGTGGGAAGGTGTGAGCAATAAAAATACTTAATTCAACAATGGGTATACTGAATCTGTGTTGGAAGGGTGGTGACAGACATAAGGTCATTCTCAGAGGGGTGTACTGAACATGTCTAAGATGGGGTTAGCAGTCTTGTTTAGTCGTTGTCTTAGTACGTCGATCAGAAGCGACGAGGAGGAGGAGGGGCGACCAACCACCCAGATCCTACAGTTGATTACCGCGAGAAAATCCAGTGCCCGCTTCGAGGGGTGGTTTTTGGAAGGTCCGGCGTCTAAGTCACTTCATCGATGATAAATGGAGCCAGAGGCATCGATCACGATCTCCATCTGCCTCCGCAGCCGCAACAGCCACGGCCACCGGGGGGGGGGGTCCTTCGACAAACAGATCGACTGTGTCCAGATCCGAACCCCTCTCTCGGTCCAAGTCTAGAGAGAAGTAAATTAGTTCTTCTTAGGGCCTCTGAACTGCTTCAGTGGCATCGATTCACTAGTATTATTACGTGGTTAGGAAAGAGCAAGCCACACGATCACCATTATAATATGTATGTATGTATGTTTGTACGTTTGTATGTATATAGTTATGCCTGTATGTATGTATGTATGTATGTATATAGTTATGTGTGTATGTATGTATGTATATAGCTATGTGTGTATGTATGTATTTATGTATGTTTGTATGTATATAGTTATGTTTGTATGTATGTATGTATATAGTTATGTGTGTATACATGCATATATGTATGCATGCATGTATATATGTATGTATGTTTCAAGACTTATAAATATTATATTGATGATAATGATCATGAAGAAGAAGAAGAAGACGACGACGATATTGATGATGATGATAATGATAATGATTCTGATGTAAGAAGAGGATGATGACGACAACGGTGGCAACGTTGAAACTAAAGATAATGGTGTTGCTGCTGCTGCCGACAACGATAAGGACAAAATACAGTTATGCTGAAGTGGATGCTCAAACATGGCGTCTTCGACCTTCAGCTCTACATCGGACTTCAGGTGTCGTCTCGTTGTCACAGACAGGGATAATGTTTCGTGATAGGCAGAGGCCTCATCTCATCTCTTTCTTCCTCCCATCTCCTCCACTTTCTCCTTTCCTCCCTCCGTTCCATCATTTTTCCTGTCTTATCCAACATTACTCATCCTTCTGTATCTTTCCATCCCATCCCATCTCCTTCCTTCAAATCTTCCTCTTCCCGATGTTCCCATTCCTTCAATTCTGGTTCTTTGCCTTTGCTTCTGTCTGCCTGTGTATCTGTGTGTCTCGTATCCTATCCAACCCTCCGCTCAGTGGCGGCTCCAGGCTTGCTTGCGTGATGTGGCGAAAGTGCCTTCGTACGGTAACGTAAACACGCCTCTATCTATCAACATAACAAAAGTTTCACGGCTTGAGGACAGCTTAAGACAAGATAGGATCATCTGTATTCAGTGGTGTGTTTCTGGTCTTAAAAGAGCTTTCGGCTGAGGCGCACAGACGATATGAATAATCCGAAACCGATCCGTACTGCATATATCTATGTATGTATGTATGTGTGTATGTATGTATGTAAAATATGCATGTATGTGTGTATGTATGTATGTGTGTGTATGTATGTATATATGTATGTATTTATGTATGTATGTATTTATGTATGTATGTATATATGCATGTATGTATTTATGTATGTATGCATGTATATATGTATATATGTATGTATTTATGTATGTATGTATGTATGTAAAATATGTATGTATGTGTGTAAGTATGTATGTAGGTATGTATGTATATATGTATGTATGTATTTATGTATATATGTACATATGTATGTATTTATGTATGTATGTATGTATATATGTATATATGTATGTATTTATGTATGTATGTATGTATGTAAAATATGTATGTATTTGTGTAAGTATGTATGTGTGTGTATGTATGTATATATGTATATATGTATGTATTTATGTATGTATGTATGTACTGTATGTATGTATGTATATATGTATGTATTTATGTATGTATGTATATATGTATGTATTTATGTATGTATTTATGTATGTATTTATGTACATATGTTGCAGTATGTATGTATATATGTATGTATGTATTTA
The DNA here is from genome assembly GCA_964023275.1 of Norana najaformis. Classification (NCBI taxonomy): domain Eukaryota; kingdom Metazoa; phylum Annelida; class Clitellata; order Crassiclitellata; family Hormogastridae; genus Norana; species Norana najaformis. The sequence goes on along the minus strand of OZ029923.1, from coordinate 8,959,758 downwards.
TGTATGTATGTATGTACTGTATGCATGTATGTATGTATGTATGTATGTACTGTATGCATGTATGTATGTATGTATGTATGTATGTCTGTATGTATGTATGTATGTATGTAGGTATGTATGTATGTATGTATGTATGTATGTATGTATGTATGTATGTATGTATGTATGTATGTATTTGTATGTATGTGTGAAAATGTGAAAGCACTTTATATAGCCTTAACCTTTAGGTAGTTTGCAAATTCGTCCACCAGGCTAACCTATAGACGAACAATCTGGCAGTCCACTATGCGTGGGTCTGTTTCGAGGGGCCCCGGCATAGTACCAAGAGGGGCTTTGGGGGGCCAACCGCCCCACGCCGATAGCTAAACCTGTCATTGCCTCCGCTGCTCTGTCCATCACTCCCTCCCTTCTCTTCTTTACCCTGCCCTATCCTATCCTACCTCTCCAGCTGTCTCTTCCCATCCGATCCTATCTCCTTCACCTTCCATCTCCCACCTCTGTTAACCTTTCTAGCAATTCCGTCTCCTTCCATTTGCTCCTAAATTTCCTCGGCTTCTGTCTGTCTGTACGTACGTGTGTGTGTGCTCGCTTATATATATATAGCCTTCATATATATACCCTACATATATATATATAAGCGAGCACACACATACGTACGTACAGACAGACAGATATATATATATAGCAAGACGACGGGTACAGTACCATATATATATGTATATATATATGGTATTGTGTGTGTATATATATACTGTTCCGTCATCTTGCAGTTGTGAGAGGAGCGGGTCGCCTGATGTCATGGTCGTTGTCGTCTGTCGTAACCGTGCGGTCAGAATTCGCTGACGTCATTAATTTCTGGCGACGCGGGATATGAAGACCGTTTCATTGAGAGCCATGCGCACGCACCTGCCAAGCGCCATGCGATCTGTCAACATTTGTCAGAGTTATTCCAGAATAATAAATGGCCGACCTGATGCCTGATGCCACATTGCAACATGCTTCCACCCCCTCCCCGACCGACCAACTGCCACAACTCGTCCGAACCAAGAGCCCGACAGACAGACACATCGGCCGTTATTACGGGACGCATCGGACGAGGCACGACCGATTATTTACAGGGGCTCGTCCGAGCTGTGATTCGCTGCGGTCCGTGTGCGAACTGCAGATATGATTCGGAAAACTGGGATTATTTGGCCGCTCCACTAAATGGAGTCAATCGTAAAAAGCGCCTATTTATGCCCTATATGTTACGCGTCGGGCGCCGCATAAATGACAGATTTCTGGCGCCCCCTGTATATAGGCCGACTGATATGCAAATGAAACGCCCGTAAAGTATTGTGTGAGTATCTGTTTGGCTCGAATTAAACGCATTTGCCAACATTTGCACGCCGGCGTTGTCTGACGTGGCAGCCAACGTCATCGTGATTTATGTAGAGCCTTTTAATTCAGCCGGTCCTATTCTCGGACGTTTCTAGGCATCGGCGTGTTTTAGACAAAATTATTGTGATGTCGGGAACCACGAGTCGTTACTATATGCCCTAGTCCTGATAGTTTTACCCCGAGTCGCCTTAATATTCCATATAGTTTACCCTCCTTCCTTCTCTCGCAGTCTTCTAATCAGTTAGGGGCTTTGACATCATCTCCCTCCCGGCTGCAGCAGCCCAGGGTCTTAATAAAACATAAAATTGCGTAGTTGCTTGGCTTCGCTCGCAATAATTCACGCTTTTAATTAGTTCCTGGTAATTATGGTCAAAAGGTCCATTTGAGGACCGAGGTGTAACCGACTGAAACTGTTCCAAGGAAGATCTTGCCTCTAGTTGGCCAATTTTGGCATTAATGTGATTACGTGTACCCGTACATGTAGATTAGCGTGGTCGAAGTTTGCATGGTAGAAATAAAGTTTTAGTTTTTGAATACTGGAAGATGCCAAGTCCAATATGATGATGATGATGATGATGATGATGATGAGTTTTCTGCCCGAAAGCAGATTCTCTGGCTTTATGCCACCCGGGGATGAGATGAGTGAGGTGGTTTCTCGTTGCCTTCCTCACAGACAATTGTGGGTGAGCAACTTGTCCAAGGTCGCTACGCAGTGGCTTGAGGCAGAGTCGAACTCGCGACCTTCTGGTTACGAGGCACCGACCATACCGCTACGCCACCACGTCCCACAAGTGCAATATATAAAGTAAGAACCCAAGGTACAATTTGATATAAATTGAAGAATATTTGGCAGTTGTACCTAGTATGTTATTTTGTGAGCGAAGTTACAGTTTGGCTGGCCTTCTTTGACCAAAACATTGAGTTCACTGAGAAAGAAAGACAAGATGGATCGGAGCCTTCACTTCTGGGGCTTGACTCGACATCAATTAATGTTAGCTGCCCACTGAGCTCTTTTATTTCCGCCAGCACAGAAACATCTTCTCAGATCCTGGAACTGAAGGATTCATTCCTGCACTTCTCATTAGAAAGCTGGAATGAAAGCGATGGCTATCTTGTTGCTTCACTGCAAATCGCGAAGGCGCTTAAGTTTGTCCGTGACACGGCTTGAAGACATTTCAGGATTACAACCAATTCTGACAAATGATGAACAGCAAAAACAATATCTACTGCAAATTGTGCAGAAGTTTTGCCACAATTTTCCTGACTCCAATGAGAAGACAGCTGCTGGCCGGACTTGGATCAAATACAGGATAAGAACTGAGCTGTCATCGCTTTGAACATTGGCAAGAATATGATAGAGCCTATCAGGCAGATATGTCATTGCGCTTACAGTTTGTTGAATTTTTACTATTTTATTACAGTAATCTAATATTAATTGTTTAAGTTATACCAAAATACATTCTTTGTAATGTTTATGTATTGATCTGTGTGTGCCATAAGGCAGGACAAACAACCAGAAATCTTTAATCGATTAGTGCAGCCCCTAATTATGGTTCAATTTGGCTACTATTTTCACGCTGTTTTAATAGATGAACTGTGATGGCGGGTTCCAACTTCGAACTTAAAACTTTTTTGGGACTCCCTACGTAGATGTACATAGAATGTATCAATGTGTCCATAAATGAATATGTGTATTTGTAAGCGTAATTATTTGTAACTGTATGTCGTTGTGCAGGTTTACTTGCATGCGTTTGTATGGGTATGTTAATATGTAACTATATTTGTATGTATATGTACATGTACAGTATGTGCGCATAGACATAATTATGCCAACACATGAATAAAAAATTATAATAATTTCCTTCTCCTCCTCATATTTCTGCTCCTTCTCCTCTACATTCCCCATTTATTTCCTTTTCTCCCCATTTCTTCTCCTCTTCCTTCGCCATTTCTTCTTCTCCTCCTCCTCCTCTTCCGTCCCCATGTCTTGTCCACCTCTGCGTCTTTCCTCTACATGTACACGTCACCCATCTTTTCCCTCCGATTTCATTCCCCCTTGGTCCAGTTAGATTTTTCTTTCCCTAATTTGTTCATTGTTCACTACATTAGACGCCGTTGTCCGCAGACAACGGAGCAACAGAGGAGAACCACAGCCGATTGAAGTCAAGCGGCAGATAGCACAAACATGAAGACAATACTCTTCGGGAAGCCTTTGCTTGACAACACATTATCTGTTGCAATCTTCATCTCGTTTCTTTATCACCAAAAACATTGAACTCCGCCACTGCCTTGTTTGGTGGTAGTGCCAGTCCCAAGCCTGGATAAAGGAGGAGGGCGACGGCAACGGCCTTTGATGCCATAAGCTGTCGTTAAACTGAGGAACTACTACTACCAAAAACATTACCAAATACAGATCTACGCGTTCATACTTACATATATATGTGGTCCTATAAACTTTTAATAATATACATATACAGCACACATATACATATTCGAATCGTATATATAATTATATAATTATTTGTTACATAAATATTTGATTAGAACATATGCATTCCAGGCATTTATATTTATGTGAAATTATGTTCATATAAATATTCGTAATATGCATATGTATGTACAGTATGTATGTATGTATGTATGTATGTATGCATGTATGTATGTATGTATGGAAGCAGCCTCTTTTTAGAACCTAAGCAGATGTTTACGAATCTCAAAAAGGCGTGACCATACAGCCATAGATATACGTATATATAAATACGATATCATATATCTATAGTTGTATAAATACATATACTCACATTATACTGATATATGTATGTCTATTATGTAGGGGACTATACATGTATGTATAATATGCATGTATGTATGTATATTATGCCTGCCTGTACGTATATTTTGTATGTATGTGTAATTTGTATTTATGTATATTATGTTTGCATGCATGTTTTCCATTCTCGATTCAAGATGTTTTTCTATTAGGTTGCTTTTATGCATTCTGATTCAGTTGGAATTGTCCGGAATGCGAATCTGAAGTGCCCTGGATATATATATATATATATAAGTATGTATGTATGTGTGCATGTCTGTATGTATGTATTATGTATATATATATATAGATATATATAAATATGTATAACCGAATGATTTACTTGGCGCCTTTAAAACTTATAAAATGCTCGAAATGACTAATAGCTATACATATTTGTTTTGAATAAATTAGTGCTCAGACCGCACGAAGTTGATATGTATGAAGATAAGATATGGGATCAGCTTATTAAGCTTTATGTTCTAAAAAGCCATTGACTTCCTGCATATACTGGCTCTGCATGGACCGATGGACAAATATATATGAGGAGGGAGTGCAGCCGGCTTATCTTCAACTCAGTGCACATCCGATAAATTCATTTATATAAAGACTATGTATGTATGTATGTATGTATGCATGTATTTGTGTATGTATGCATGTATTTGTGTATGTATTTATGTATGTATGTATGTATGTATGTATGTATGCATGTATGTATGTATGTATGTATGTATGTATGTATGTATGTATGTATGTATGTATGTATGTATGTATGTACGTATGTATGTATGTATGTATGCATGTATTTGTGTATGTATTTATGTATGTATGTATGTATGTATGTATGTATGTATGTATGTATGTATGTATGCATGTATGTATGTATGTATGTATGTATGTATGTACGTATGTATGTATGTATGTATGTATGTATGTATGTATGTATGCATGTATGTATGCATGTATTTGTGTATGTATTTATGTATGTGAGTGATTGCATGGATGTTTTTATGTATGTATGTATGTGTATGTAAGTAAGTATCTATGTATGTATGTATGTTTATGTATGTATGTATGTATGTTTGTGTATGTAAGTAATATGTATGTATGTATGTATGCATGCATATAAATATGTATGTAGGTAATGCATATGTGCATGTCTGTATGTATGTATTATGTATGTATGCAAGTGCATTTGTACACCCGTGTGTGTGTGTGTGTGTGTGTGCATACGATAGCATGACAATTACTGTCCTGTGGTGATGGAGACATTGGTTGCCGTTGTTTAGTTGCGTGTAGAGACTTGAAAAGCACCTGAAAAACAGATCCATCGCGGGTCCCATTCCACGACTAATAAGAACTTTATGTAGCGCCTCGTTTCCCTTAGAAATTCGCTAGTGTCGTTTTTAAGATTCACGGCCCAGAATGTACAGCGCTTATTTGTCTGCGTTGTTCCTCTCTAATCAAAACAATTCTAAATTTCTGTTTTACAACGAGCAGTCAAATGCTGTTATTTGTAATTGTGGACTTTTTCCTTTTAAATGCTCGTTGCGAGGTGGGTTGGTGCTAGGTTGGGGCCAGCGGGTGGGTCAGGACGCAGTTGGTGGTTTGGTGGGTGAGTAGGTGGGTCACTTTGCCAGAGGGTGGTTCAAGGGCAGTGGGTGGGTTAGGACGCAGTTGGTGGTTTGGTGGGCCAGTAGGTGGGTCACTTTGCCAGAGGATGGTTCAGGGGCAGTGGGTGTGTCGGTGAGTCAATTAGTGGGTCCAAAGGTCAACCGGTATGTCGGTGGGCAAGTGGCTGGTTTTATGGGTAATAGGGTGGGTCAGTATTTAGTGGGCATAGTGGGTGGGTAAGGATGCAATGGGTGTGTCGGTGAGTCAACTGGTGGGATGGAGGGCCAACCGGTATGTCGGTGGGTAAGTGGCTGGGTTTATGGGTAATAGGGTGGGTTAGTATTTAGTGGGCATAGTGGGTGGGTAAGGATGCAATGGGTGTGTCGGTGAGTCAACTGGTGGGATGGAGGGCCAACCGGTATGTCGATGGGTAAGTGGCTAGGTTTATGGGTAAGCGGGTGGGTTAGTGTTTAGTGGGTGGGTCGGTTGGTCGATAGTTTGTTCATTGGAATGTCCGAAAAGATTATCATGCTGTCGTATAAATTGCTGCTCCATTTAACTTTAAATAGTCGCCCGACGCCGCACAAACCGCTATATAAATGGTTTATGTCGGCAAGCCAAGAACCATAGAGTGCCTGAGAGAAACAAGACGGTTAAGGAGAAGAGGAAGGCAGCGCTGCCTGTAGCTGAATCCGATTCATCTGTTGCTGCTGCTGAGAACCACAGTTGTCTAAAGACAATGATGATCGTAATCGTAATCGTATTCAAAAACTTATGAAGCGCCACTTCAAGATAAAACTCATCAGAGGCGCTCCCGGCCCAATTTCCCATGACTAATGGGGAATAACACGGTCTTCAAACGCTTGCGGAAAAGAGAGGGAGGAAGAGAGAGGCATTCCCGCCTAAGGTCACCAGGCAGGATGTTCCATGAGACAGGGCCAACAACGGCGAAGCTGCGACGCTGTGCAGTAGTAGTTCGAGCCATAGGAACTACCAGGTCTCCCTGGACTGCCGATCGCAGCAGTCGGCGGCCAGGGACAGAAGAAACAGGGACACAGAGCTCCCTTAGATAAATAGGTGCACTGCCAACAAGGCAGCTGCGCACAAGGGCCAGATGATGACTGTTGCATCCTGGAGAATCCCTTTTGTAGTGTAAGGAACCGCATAAATGTCTACATGCTACCTCGTACATTAACATTTATTTATGTTCATATACATATGCATTTACATAAATATGCAAAAGGTATTAATATTAATATCACACATTTATGCGGATAAACAGGCTTATAATCGTCTCCCTCGAGAAAATGCGACTTGAGCTCCTTTCTCTTCCCATCTCAATGTTTCGCAGGCGCCTGAAGACTGTACTGTTCAACAGTGATTTTACTTTTTTCGGGTCGGAAGCACCTCTGTTGAGTTTATCCTCTAAGAGGCGCTTTATAAATCTCAATTTACAATTACAATTACAAATGCATATGTAATTCTTTTCTTCTTTAACTCCGTGGGCGCTTCGCCCATTAGTGTCGACCGCATGCTTTTCACTGTAGATTTCCACTGTCCTGTGCCAAGAGATTCAGCTTGAGCACGTCCGCCCCGCTCCAGTCTCTTACATCATCCATCCATTCTCTGCTCGGTATACCTCTGATCTTTACGCCATCCGTCATTCCAAACACAGCCTGTTTGACCATCCTGTTGTTATCCATTCTGGAGATCTGTCCAAAGCGATTTAGTTTCCTTTCAATTGCTTGCTTCACGATGTTCCTTGTGCAAACCACTCGTCTTCGCACCTCGGCGTTTGCGTCTTCTGTTGCCATCTGAATTTATGTGCCTTCTGATTCATTGTCTCCAAAGGCAGAGCCTGGACATCCAAAATTTTGGCAGAAAGAGCCACATCACAAGAATAGTCCAGATCAACTTCGATCCAATACATGCACCTGGGTGCCCCTACTCAAATGTCTCCTCCTTGATCTCATCCAAAGGGATAAGCACAGGCCTGGGGTCATTCTGTACCCTTGTCGCACACCTCTATCCACCCTGAACCATCCCGATGCTACACCATCAATGCGAGCCGCACTCATCGTGTTCGAATACAATTCCCTCATCAGACTAACTATCTTCTCCGGTACAGTATTCCTTGAGACAGGAGTAGTCCCCAGATAGCGGCACGAGCCACTAGGTCAAAGGCTGCCCTCGTGTAGACAAAGGCAATCCACGACAGTTGTCGAAATTCTCTTCTAGTTTAACTCAGACTGTTTCGGATGAATATTTGATCGATTGTCGATCTCCAAGGAATGAAGACGTTCTGCTCACATCGGCTTAGCTGAGGCAGCGGTCCCCTAACTGTTGACAGAAGAAAGCCAGTAAAGACCTTAACGGGCCCCGTCAGCAGGGAAATACCGCGATAGTTCTTGCAGTCTCAGGGTCTGCCTTTGCTCTTGTAAATAGGAGGTTAATATATGCAAATATATGCAAATATATGCATGTATTATTTACATATGTTTGCATAGACATGCAAATAAATGCAAAAACACACGTGGATAATCTGAGTATATTAATTTCGTTAAAACGTATTGATATCTGTTGTGTTGAATGATGCAGCCGAAACCTTGGCGTCGTCGGCTATGTCAGTAAGACCTATAAATTAGGCTATGTTGACAAAGCCTGTTATTAGGCTGCTATTAACAAGGCCTATATTCAGGCTGCGATTAAAAAGGCTTATAAGTAAGCTGTTTTAACGAAACCTATAAATATGCTCTGTAAACAAGGTCTCTATAAATAACGAGCTGTTAACGAGTCATTAATTAAGCTCTGTTAACAAAGCCTATAATTATGCTCTGTTAACAAGATCTACCTGTGTATCTATAAATAGGCTGATGTTAACAAAGCCTATAATTATGCTCTGTTAACAAGATCTACCTGTGTATCTATAAATAGGCTGATGTTAACAAGTCCTTAATTAGGCTATCTTAACAGTCAAGGCCTGTATTTAGGCTGTGTTAATAAGGCCTACATTTAGGCTAATGTTAAAAAGACTATCAGTAGGCTGTTTTGGTATAGCTGTCGTCATTGTATCGTGTCCTGTCCAGGTGACGACTGGTGTAGTCTCGACACGGGCTACACAACAATTACAGACGGTCACGGATATCCTCACAGCGTCTACGTCAGCGTCACGAGGGACGGGTCGATCTGGCTGCGCGCAGGGAGGGACCACGCCTCCCTTGACTGGGTCTACGACGACGAACGGCGCATCCGGATGCAGAGCGTCATCCTGGAACAGAACATCATTCAGCTGATGGAGTCCATCAACTACACGGACTTCTGCGTTCTCACGGACGTCGAGATGACGATGACCGTTGACTCGGGGTGGCACCCGTCCCACCTGGGAATCTTTGATCCGGCGACAAAACACAGCAAGATCATCCTCTTCAAGCACAACCGCGACTGTTACATGAACACGAACCTGACCTTGAGCAAGGACAAGCAGGGAATAGTCTGCGACGGAGGACAAAGGAACGCCTGTAAGAAGCGCAATCTGCCCGACCAAGCTCACGTCGTCCAGACGGTATTTCTCAAGCTCGTGAACTTCGACCCGAAGGGAGAGGATCACTGGCAGTGCCAGGAAGAAGAGGAGCTTAATAGTTACACGTTCAAGGGATCGTACTACCACGTCTACGTCAAGCTCGCTTCGTGCGATCCTCCAAAAGGCAAGACTCTAGTCTAACCTCTAACCGTTTCCTGTTTATTTCAAATTTAATCTAATGACTTCTATATCGCCGTAATCATTGGCAAGATTCCCTATGGTCTAATCATTTTCCGTTCATATCTAACCTAATCTGACGACTGTTATAGCGCCGTTATCATAATGTTGAAGACTTGAACCGGTTTAAACTACAGAAACAGCAGCGGGTGAAATCACATGCGGTCTGTCCCTGTCCTTGACCTTGTTCCTTTCCCCCTGTCCTTGATCTTGTTCCTTTTCCTCTGTTCTTGATCTTGTTTCTTGGCCTTTTTTTGATCTCGTTCCTTTTCTCCTGTTCTTGATCTTGTTCCTTTTTCCCCTGTTCTTGATCTTGTTCCTTTTCCTCTGTTCTAGATTTTAGTTCCTTTTCCTCTGTTCTTGATTTTGTTCCTTTTCCTCTGTTCTAGATCTTGTTCCTTTTCCTCTGTTCTAGATCTTGTTCCTTTTCCTCTGTTCTTGATCTTGTTCCTTTTTCTCCTGTTCTTGATCTTGTTCCTTTTCCTCTGTTCTAGATCTTGTTCCTTTTCCTCTGTTCGTGATCTTGTTCCTTTTTCTCCTGTTCTTGATCTTGTTCCTTTTCCTCTGTTCTAGATTTTGTTCCTTGATCCCAGTTCTTGATCTTGTTCCTTTTCCCCTGTTCTTGATCTTGTTCCGTTTACCCTGTTCTTGATCTTGTTCCTTTTCCTCTGTTCTAGATTTTGTTCCTTGATCCCAGTTCTTGATCTTGTTCCTTTTTCCCCTGTTCTTGATCTTGTTTCTTTTACCCTGTTCTTGATCTTGTTCCTTTTCCCCTGTTCTTGATCTTGTTTCTTTGCCTTTTTTTGATCTCGTTCCTTTTCCCCTGTTCTAGATTTTGTTCCTTGATCCCAGTTCTTGATCTTGTTCCCGTGTCCTCTAAGAAACGTTTCCACTAGATGGCCAATGCCAAGAGAAAGTCAACTTCGTAAGTAAGCGCTTTCCTAGCGCTTGAAGCAGCGATTCCCATCTGTAACTAGTCTTGAAATTAAGCGCTTTAAATGGCACAAGCGCTCAAGACTATAAATCAAGTGTTGAATATCCACGGCATATTGACTGCGGTCACTCAGCGAAGCAGAGGAATTCAGTTCTTGTCAGCGTGTCTGACTGATGGAATTTTCATCGACCACGATATTAAGGGCAGACAAAATTTCGTTCAAATGGAAAAGGATTGGATGTTTGGTTTCTCGTTTCATGCCGAATAACACGCAACACGCATGCTCATATAAGTGTATAGGTCTAGATGTAGGCTTATAGGACTACCGGGTAGCATACTTGTAATTGTAATTTGAGATTGATAAAGCGCCTCTTAGAGGATAAACTCAACAGAGGTGCTTCCGACCCGAAAAAGTAAAATCATTGTTAAACAGTACAGTCTTCAGGCGCCTGCGGAATACTGAGAGGGGAGAGAAAGGAGCTCAGATTGCAATTCTCGAGGGAGACGATTCCAGCAAGTGGGACCAAAGTACAGCGTAGTGCAATGTTTTAAGTAGGGCACGATTTGAGGTTGAATACAGTGTGGGAAAGAGTTATATGGGCAGGATCGAAGTGTATGGGAATAAAATATCTTCAATGGGGTATGGTCTGAACCACTGAGGCGAGGGTTCCAGTTTCGTCCCTGCAAATTTGCCACTCTATATCCAACAGTTGCCTTCTCTGCAGTTATTTTAAAAAAACAACTGCGTAAATTTCTGATTGATGAATAACAAGTGTTATTTGTATATCTTAATTAAGTTTAATTTTTTCTTTTTATTGTTGTTTTATTTTGTAGGTCATGTTTGTGACCTTATATAATTTTCAAAGTTAAGATTTAAACTGTATATATAACAACGTCGCCATTGGTAATGCATATTAATTGGTGGCCCTAATTAAGCGGGACTATGGTCACTTCCGAGTCTACCGTTTGTTACTGATGACCTGACAATGTTTCAAGTCAAACTTGTATACTGATCGTTGTCAATTTCTGTTTTGGGATCAATAAATGAATGTAAGGTAATGTAACGTAAATCGTACCCTGGTTACAACGTTTATCACGTCGTGTCGTTTAGTACGTTTAGTTATTTATTGAATCCAGTAGAGAAAACTTAATAGCAAAATAGCTCTTCCGTCGGTTGCAAAAAGGCTGACCCGAAAGAACAAAAGTCCCACTTAATGGTGCCGCTTAATGGAGCCGCATTGTACAAATGTACATTGACAAATGGACGATCTAAAATAGTCTAACTTGACCGTAACATTTAGAACATTTTGAGCCAGCAGAAAATACGACTTAATCGCTAATCCAGTAGGAAACAAAACAAACTTGACTGATGGATATTATGTTCAAATGAGTACGCATGCGTTTTTTTAATATGCAGGCCCATTATTATGGAACTCAATTCCCAAGAATTTACGTTCTTTACCTACTTATTTAAGAAGCAGTGTTTAGTGTTTCTTGCGACTGAACATTGTATAATTTATTTGAATTTTAGTTTTGCCACACTAGCTGGTTATTTCTTTTCTTTGTCAGAAGGTGATGTT
>OZ029923.1:8717684-8942684 GCA_964023275.1 Norana najaformis | reverse complement strand
ACCGGGACTCAAACCGGCATCATGTGAGTTGCTGACGTTGCGAATTGCTGGAACCATGCATCCAGAGCCGGATTAACCAGTATGTAAAACTATGCAATTGCATGAGGCCCCGCCCATGTCAGGCCCTCGACTGTAGTTATAAGTGCTAAGACTGTAGTAAGAATTTTTCTGCAGTTAAAAAACCGGCACAGTAGGCCCTGTTCGTTATGAATCTATTTATTTGTTCATGAGAACAATTCCTTAGTTTTCATTTTAAATAAAAATTAGCTCCATCTTTTAGAATTAAAAAATTCAACCGTGCAATCAGCTGTTTTGCATACTTTTCCAGTAGTCGAACGTTTTTCTGTCAATATGTAGGATATTCCACGCAGATGTCACATTTATTTATTTTTAGACGCGTATAATTTAGGTAACCTGCACCACAGCCCCTATATCTGAAAGCTCTGATCTGCACTTTCCATAGCACTGACGTCACCTGTTATATAGTAAGTAAGTAAGAAAGTAAGTAAATAAGCAAGTTAGTAATTTAGTACGTAATGCAGTTGTTAACACGCCATATGTCATCACTGAGGGAGGAATCGTAGTCATGGGTGGGCCACTGCAGTCAGACAGCAAAAGCAAGACGATACAAATAGGTCTTAAGCAGCTGACACTCGACTACTGATTTGAACCACACAGTATACAACATTGATTGATTGATTTGATTGATTGACTCTTTCATTGATCCCAAATTCAACATATCAGGTTACACATAAAACGTTCAGTTTGCCAGGATACAAAAGGCAAACCCAGAAGAGGCCAGGGTCCCGCTTAATTAGGGTCACCTATTAACATCAGTGACGTAAGATGGCAATCAAAATGTAAACAAAACAATTATCATTATATAAGCAAACTAAACAAGCTATGTACAATCCGTACATAAATAAAACTGAAAATAAAACTATGAAATTGACACAACATATTACACTTTGACTATAATTAGCATGTCAACGGAATTCCAACATCCCACGCGTATTAACGCAGGGACCCCCGAATGGTTAACTCGATCCTGTAGGCATCTGTAACGGAAGGAGATGTAGAGGTTTGGGATGCTGCCGGCGCCACTGTGGCCGCCGCCTCTGCTGCTGCTGCTGCTGGGCTGTGCAGGAAGGGTACTGATGTTGGCTAATCGAAGTCGGAGGAAACGGTGTGCGACCAAAGAATGGAGTCATCAGAACTGCACCGAGGGACACGAGGACTTGATAGTCGAGCAATTTCAGTCGCCATCGATAATCGAAGGTCGTCCATTACTTAGTTTTATGGCGGCCAGCGGACATGGTGCCAAAACACGGGATTACTTCTATATACATAAGTACACGCAAGGAAAGGTAGCGGATTGGTTAGAGCACTCAGCTTGTGACGCGGAGAGTATGGGTTCGAGCCTCCCCTAATACGGTTACTTTGTAGGGACCTTGAGCAAATCATTCCCTTACAACTGCTCAGCGCCATCGATTGATGCTTAGTTATTAGATAGTGGCGTTTATTAAATGCAGAAATAATTAATACAGAAATAATAATGTAAGTATGCATGTATTCGTATGTATATATGCATGTACGTACTGAAGTATGTATACCTATGTACGTAAGTATGTATGTATTAGTGTATGTAGTTTGTGTGTATTGTAGCGGTTACTTCATATTATAACTCAAATCTCCATCTGCATTAATTGATCACTTATTTAAGTTTGATGTCTAGGGTTCACTATATAATTACTTGAGTCCGCTACGTGATACAGACATTGATCATATGCTGTTGTTCACCTTACTCAAGTATTGACAGTTATCATTAGTTTATAAATAGATTATGGCTCGTTAAATGTCTATTTTAATTTTTTTATTAAAGACAAAACAATGTATTATATCCAATAGTCCAATTTACACTTATGCGATGAAAGAATCTAATTACCTTACTTAGAAGGCCAGCAATTATTTATGCTAAAGGTAATATATATAATTTAACTTCTCCCAAGATGAGCTTCTCATGACTGATTCTCCCCAGTCCTTCAGCAGAAGTATGGATCCATTTTCATCTTTCGCGTTGCAGTGTGATTTTCCACAGAGTCTTTCAACGTATAGAGTCAATATGGCGACTCCTCTATAACTCGCAGGATTATTACTTGATAGACAAGCAGTCACTATTCTTTCGATGATTTGTTGAACGAAAGTTCCTTCATACGACGACCTAACTCGATGGTGAGCTAGTCCAAAGTTTCACGAACAAAGATACGTTCGAATACGACGCTCTAAGTTCCTTCGATTAGCTAACGCTCGCTACGAATCGACATCGTCAGATTTAGCTTCAAGTTCGATACTCTTCGAACTGTAAGTCTTTAAAGACTGCTCTTTGCAGCTAAGACTTAGGTTTAACAAGTCTTAAACGGCGACTTGGTATCATCAAATCGTCCGAATAAACTCCACAAATCGAGAATTACGAGGCGTCCACAACGACCATCGCGTCTGCATACCTTCTGCTACTGCCGAATTTCAACCGTTTTCACGATTACATCCTTTGCAGAAGATCGTCTGCTGATGATGTCGGAATATTCAAATTCTTTACTATCATACTCGGCCTTGCAGTTTCAACGGTTAGACCGATCGTTTGGTGAGTTATGACTGCCGTTCAAATTCGCCTTGTCATGGTTAAACAGTCCATGTCGAACAACGGATCTCCTTGGCGTGCTTAGTCAAGACCCAGCAAATCCCCAGTAAAACCCACTTAATATTCATACATTAGCTAAACTGGCCTTCTCCATTTAACTATTTACTTATATTACTGCTGGCCGGCTTAAGCTAAAACTAAAACTAATCATTCTTAACTAATTTCTAACCATTTATGATAACTGGTTAGCTAGATATAAAACTAGTCAAGTAAGTATGTACAGAATTACAAAGCAAATGCGAATTAAAGAGGACAACTCGCTGCATGTATGTATATATACACGTACGCAATTAAGTATGTGTATATATGCAATGTAGGCAAAATGTATGTATACATGTATTATGTACGTATGTATGCAAGTAAGTATTACGTCTGTATGCAAGTAAGTCTGTACGTATGTACATATAATGTAAGTATACATTAGAAAGATCCTGTGTCTCGTATGCATGTAGCATGCATGTATGAATAGGCCTACGTTTGAACCGTGTTTTTGAACTATTTGAACCATTTGAACCCCTAGCACCATGCGTGTATACTTAGGCCGGAGGGAGTGAACTGGGTCTCGTAACTGGTGGTCCGCACATAATGGATTCACGCCACATGTTCCTGGTCTGTGTGGTGTATCGCAGCTTATACGGTCGCCTTGGTTTATTGCGCTGAGTGGACAGAGGCTCCGGTTGAATGTCTCCCTAGACCAGCGATAACATTTCGTTAATGTCTTCGTACTTTGCAATCTTTACTGTGGTTTTGTTGTTGACATCGTCTTCCAACCGTTCAGTCATTCCTACTGGTTGTTTGCGAGGTCCTCGTGCCCCAGACTTATCAATATTCATAGAGGTCAACTAAGTAAGTAAGTATTCTTTTATTAGCATGAGTCAAACGCCCACACTTTACGACAGTGCACACAGCATTATAATAAATGACATGAACAATGTAAACTAGGGTCTGAATGACAACTTAATAAACTAATTATGGTTAATTAGTTCAGAATACAGATCCACAACTTTTGGGGAAATCTAGCAGAATTGATACATTGATCTACTGAAAAGGTTGCAATTTTCTGTATTTATATAGTGATCGAACGACAAAGGATCTTTTTCTGATTGCTTTTCTTTGGTATTACATAAGACTAGTACTGTTCTTGATGAACGGAGTTTTTCGTTTGATGGACCTAGATTTTGGAACTGTTTTTCTGCACCTGTTCGTTCTGCTCAGTTGCTTGTGTCATTTCGTCCTCAACTTCAGACTTACCTTTTTCAAACTGCTCCTCCACCACAGGCTGCCTCTCTGCCACTGTGGACTGATCGTCTGGATATTGACCTGATCGCTACATGGTTTTGATGCGCCATCGGTTGTTTACTTTTATCCAAAAGACACCGGCGCTATATAAGTTTCTAATTATTTGTAATATTAGGGATGAATAGAAGAGAGTCAGAATGAGGACTGTTTGGTGAGTGAGAGAGGAAAACAGTCCAAATCCACAGGCCGATTCAGAATGAGAAAAGGGGCCCTACAAGCATGCCCAGAAACATTTGGAGGGACCCTTATGGCCCCTATATGGTCCCATGTCGGTTCCACATGGGCGTATATGGGCATACTGGCAGCGGGACAAATGACCTTGGTGGAGGCGTAGGAAGGTGAACAAATATTTCAAGACATTTTTGAGGACCCAGTTGAAGTCTAAAAAAATCTGTGGACCTGTTTTAGTCATCTCGACTTATTGGACGTGGTGTCTTCGGATGCTAGATTCCAGTAATTTTCAGTCTCCGAATTTCCATAATAATCTTTTTCTGTCGATCTTCATTGGCGCAGCTCAATATGAGTCATCATTCTACAGATTTTAGTACTTTTTTTACAGTTTTCTATAATTTACATCACCATTTTAGTAACCAACTTCATGGTGTGACCCCTAAAGTAAATGGCGTAGTCTCCATTTTCCGGATTGCCCTTGAATCCATCCTTGCCCAGAATTCTTACAAATTGCTGATTGTAGCTGGCCTTGCCAGATTTTGGTTTCAGTTTACGGCCGAAAAACCTGCGTCGTCTAAATGAATCTTGGTCAAACCATATCTGTGCTGTTCTTTTGTAATATTCTATTCTTAGAGTAGAGTGGACTGCTCAGAAGACAAATGAGTGGGTTCTAGAGACGGCAGGAGTAGAGAGGAGTCTGCTCGGATTAATCAAAGAGAGGAAGCTTTCATACTTCGAGCATGTGCCATAAAAGAGTGGAGACTGCCTAGAGAAAGATATCATTTACAATGCCTGGATCCCGAGCTCGGGGAAGACCCAAGATGACACGGATAGACAACATCAAGTCGTGGTCTGAATTATCGTTCGACCAGTTATTACAAGAGACGAGGGACAGAAGCAGATGGCACAAAGTTGTCCGTGGTACATCCAATCCTCGGCTCGAGGACGGTTGAAGACAAGACAAGACTGATGTAATATAAGCTCATGCATTGTATAACTAGTATTCGGATTGAGTAGCCCACTGCCAACAAAGCCCGTTGTCCAAAGGTCCTTGCTCTCAATAATTCAACAACATCGCATCATATTTGCAAATGGGATTCTGCCAGATCATTTAACAGGCGCAGCTCTTAACAGAAGGTGAATAAGAAACGAGGCCCTTTGGGGCACGGGTGACGGATTCAGTTGCAAAGGTAGCCACGCAGTTGACAGCGCAATCGGCGCAAGCTGCACCCGTCAGAATGCGTGCTCATGCGTGGCTTGACGACAGATGTTGGACGAGAATCTCAACCAAGGCCTCCTCCCTATTCTCTTCTCTAACTCCTCTCTCTCTCTTTTCTACTCCTCTTCCTCCCATTCACTTCCTCCCATATTCCTCTTTCTTCCCCATCTCGTGTTCCTCTTTTCATCTATATCTCTATACTCATATGCCTCTTTGTTTCGTCCCTTCTATCCCTCCATCCGCTTCTCTTGCTCTCTTTCTCCTCCTTATCCTCATATTCCCCTCTTCTTCTTCTTCCTCCTCCTGTCCTCTATTCTTCTCTCCTCTCTTCCTCCTCATCCTTCTCGTCTTCTACAATCCACTTCTTTCTTCTCATTCTCCTTCCCTCTCTTCTCCTCTCCTCTATTCCTTCCTCTTCTCCTCCTATCTGCCTTCTCTACTCTCATCCTTTTGCCCTTTCCTTTCCCTTACTCTGCCTCTTTCTGATCATCCTCCCCATTCTCCTCTTCCTCTTCGCCTTCTTCTCTCTCTTCCCCCTTCTCCTCGTCCTCCTCCCTGCCCTGCTGCCTGCAAAGACATGGGTCGGTTGTGGTGACCGTGGCGCATGAAAACATTTCTGACATATTAACCACAAGGTTGGTTAAGTAGAAACGGCCGCCGCTACCTAGGATCAAGCTGCGATGCGCTTCAATGATTTGACTGATGCTATGCATCGCCACGGACAGACGGAGCTGTTAGCTGATTGCCTGCTGCAGCAGCAGCAGAAGGGGTGGCTTAAGTCGGTTGCAGACGTGAAGCCCAACCTTTCCTTTTTTGCGCGGAGCGGTGAGGGTTAAACACCGACCTGTGTGCGAAATGCGTGATGCCTAGGGAGACTGCATCCGGTGCGATTATGGTTTCTCACGCAAACCCCGGATTAATTTAGCAAATAATCAGACGAAAGGAAGCAGGTCGCGTTTCTCTTTAATGCATCTCTTTACTTAGGTTTACCTCACCTTACCTTACCTTACCTTACCTTACCTTACCTTACCTTACCTTACCTTACCTTACCTTACCTTACCTTACCTTACCTTACCTTACCTTACCTTACCTTACCTTACCTTACCTTACCTTACCTTACCTTACCTTACCTTACCTTACCTTACCTTACCTTACCTTACCTTACCTTACCTTACCTTACCTTACCTTACCTTACCTTACCTTACCTTACCTTACCTTACCTTACCTTACTTGCCCTGCCTCGAATTGTCTTACCTTAACCAGGAAATCGTTGCAATACTGACTCCTTCAATTTTATTTCATATCAACATTGAATAGATAGAGAAGGCATCAGATACAGCAGAAGCTGTCAAATGAAATACTAAGTTTACAGATATATGTTCAATTCGCTATTATTATTATTATTATTATTATTATTATTATTATTATTATTATTATTATTATTATTATTATTATTATTATTATTATTATTATTATTATTATTATTATTATTATTATTATTATTATTATTATTATTATTATGCACAGCCAATGCGTGTTATTGATAGATATGGAGCTCACCTGCGTCTGGAGTTTCAATATAGTTTAACTTTGTGTATAGCGCCATCAATATCATGTATGGCATTTGCCAATTGTGACGCTCATATCCACCTAGAGTCATAATAGAGTCATCGTTTATATAGCGCTATCATTGTTATCGTCATTACGTTATATTTCATTATCATCGTATTACATTACCGTTACATTACCTGTGGTATGTGTCATCAGGTGTGGCGACCGACATTTCATTATCATCATATTACATTATCGTTACATTACCTGCGACATTTCACTATCATCATATTACATTATCGTTACATTACCTGTGGTATCTGCCATCAGGTGTGGCGACCGACATTTCATTATCATCATATTACATTATCGTTACATTACCTATGGTATCTGCCATCAGGTGTGGCGACCAAGTGTTAGCGACGATCACAAATACACTCTCGTCGGTCAGACGATGTTTCGTCCTTCGGAGCTGCGTTTCCAGGAGGTGTCCCTAAAGACGGGGCACGCCATTCGCTTCCACCAGGGCGATGTTCTTGGCCTCTACTTCCCACTCTTCAACCCGATCGCCTGGTCGTCGGTGCCCTGTGCCTCTGAGAAGCAGAACTACCTGTTTGCCTTGAACGTCACTGACCTGTCTGTCGGAAACCCAATCCGGTTCTCTGCGCCGTCCGCCAACGATTCGCCGCCGGGTCAAAGTTTATGTCGACATTATTCCTTCACCGCCATACTCAGTAGGTTGACCCGTTCCGTCAAGAAGTTGAACTTCTATAGCGCCGTTTTTGTAATGCACAACTTCAAGCTGAAGCTCACATACGCAATCGTATAACTTCCCAAAGCTCTCCTACAGCCGATGTGACACATACGGGAGGCTCTCATCTGCTTCTGTTTGGCCCTTACGTTGGGAAGGAACGAATCCCAAAGGCCCGTGCATCATAGGACTTGCCGTTTATTTCCCCAGCTGACGTCAGTCGTGCACCAACAATTTACCTGAGGTCCTTGCACAGGAGAACCCCAATCTTTCGACAGAGTTCGATAGCAATGGAGGTCTCCCAGGAGCTCGGGAGCCATGACGCCAAAAACGCCGATGCTCACACAAGTTCTGACTCTGTGACGCCGTGGCAGGAGCTTGCTCACACAACGATTTTGGGCAACGGAGATATCTACCTATTCTTATAGATAATATTCGATATAATGTATAATTTTATCCACCTTAGGTTTGTACTTGGTTGAGGTAGACTCACAACTTTTAAACACTTCCCGGGCCACTGGCGTCTCCAACTCCTGGCCCCGTTTTGATCTACGGGTGATTATCTCAGCGTATTTTAATCCAGTTGACCTCAACGTGACCTGAATTTCAACTCTGACCTCATTGTTATTTTGGCGCAGGTGACGCTTCCGGTTCGAAGGTCATCGAGGACTGGGTATGTCCAACTTCCAGGTCATCTGTCTCCTCCTCATCATCATCAACGCGTCGTCTTGGCAACGTCAATTCCAAGCGGCAGCCTAACCTGCCTCCTCATCTTACGTCGAGTGACGTAAGTCCAGCCGCCCGCAAGATTTCAGCGGTCGTCGCAAAGACCGACCCATCTTCATCAGGAACACACCAGCATCAGCAGCCTCATCCGCATCTCCATTCGGAGGTTCCAATCTACATCGTCCTGTCGACGGTCGGATGTCTTAGTCTAATGCTGCTCGTCATAGGCGCCATATCTTATTATAGGGCCGTCAAACATTAGTCTCCAAACTAATCGAACACTATCTCATCTCACACGAACGAATCAGATTCTCCATAGCTTAATCTAATTGATTATAACTTAGCCTAATCTAGTTGGTAACGCGTTTCAACAGTGATCGTGCGGTTGCGGGTTCGACTCCGTGTAACGACCCTGGGCAAGTTGTTTGCGCACACCGTGTCTCTGTAACCAAGCAGTATAATTTGGTACCGGCTTAAGCTGGGAAGTAAACGGCAAGTCCTGCGATGCACTGACCCCGTGTCCAGGACCTTGGAATTCGTCCACTGCCGGCTCAAGGGCCTGAAGAAAAGGAAACGAGCGCCTCCCCTATGTTTCACTTAGGGATATGAGATACTTTACTTTACTTAGCTAATAAGCGAAGTAACTCAGATAACATCAGGTAACTCTAGATAACTCACTAGCAAGGACTCAAAGAAAGAAAATGAACGCCTCCCCAACGTCTTACTTGTGGGATACGGGATACTTTACTTTTTTAATCTAGTTGTTATCAGGCTAATCCATTCTATTGTGGAATGTTCTATTCTAATATATTATAGGGCTACCCTATTCAGTTTTTCTATTCTTCTCATCACGCTGTCTTTCCTGGCCTAAATCCTCTCCCCGGATTCTGACCTGGCACCAAAATGACCTCACAACTTGGCTCTAGCGGACCTGATTTATAGAGCGCCGGTGCTGCTGCTTTTGTGTCGCGCAGAGAAATTTCGGAGATTGTCCAACGTAGAACAATCCAATGCTGAGTTGCCCCGTTCACTGCTGTTCTGTTAAGTCTCCCCACACTGCTGTAAACTCACATCACCTATTTGAAACTAGTCAAATTTCATTTCATATAAGTTTTATCATCTCAACCTGTAAGACGGCCCGAATTAGTGCCCTTGTATACAATGATACATGATACAAGTAAATGTACACGAACTCACCAACACTTCACCTCTTTCAGTTTTCTACAGAGACCGTATGGCCTCGATCCTGCTCATTTTGCAATGAATTTATCGGGTGAGATCCTTTACCACCGCTGCCCGTTTGAATGGGCTCCACGCCACTTAAGGTCCCCGTGTATGGACCGTGCTAGCCCGAGATTCAAAACTCTGAAATAAGCCACGATCGATCTGGAATCCTCACGCACAGAGGCTCCTTGATGTACATCAGTTCAACCAATTATTCAAGCTCTCGGCTTTGCTCTCAAACGAAGGCACCGAAGAAAATTTAAATCCGAATCTATAGGTCCGTAAGCAGAACTTGGCCAGAACAGAACTCTATGCTATATAGCCAATTTACCGAGCGTAATGCGATTAGCGTTGTAATTTAAATTGATCACCCACCGAGGCAGGTGCCGGTTAACATCATGCACAAATCTCCAACGCGCTAAAACAAGCAGCCTGGACACGACTAGGGGTTGAGCTGGTAGAGCTAGCACAATTAGTTTGGGTCAAAGGCACGAATCAGTAGTAGTAGTAATAATGATGATGATGATGATTATGATGATGATTGTAGTAGTAGTAGTAGTAGTAGTAGTAGTAGTAGTAGTAGTAGTAGTAGTAGGCCTAGTTGTAGTAGTAGCAGTAGTAGTAGTAATAGTAGTAGCAGTAGTAGTGGTAGTAATAGTAGTAGCTCGCATACCGACAGTGGCTATATTTAAGAGATTTAATAATAATAATAATAATAATAATAATAATAATAATAATAATAATAATAATAACAACAACAACAACAACAGTAACAACAACAACAACAATAGGGCCTAATAATAACAATCCCTGCTTACATCCGATCGAACGGCTATGGATTATCGCAGGTTAACAGCCTTTCTCATTTCTTTAAGTTGTCATCAATCGTATCATCCGACATAGATGCCGGGAAACGAAGCTATCGATCAGCGCCAAGTGATCGATTCGCCTCCGCCTGTCTGGCCTGCCATCTATGGGCCTATATGAGCCTAGGCCTACCTATTCTTGGCCTAGGCCTACCTATTCTTGGCATAGGCCTCCCATTCGCCTTTCTGTCGTACAATCTCCGACAGTCGTTGACCGACCGCCTGCGCGGGAAAGTTACGGATCGCAGAGCCGCTCCAACGCGACAAGAATCACGACAATCACACCCGGTGGAGTAAGAAAGTTAAGAAACCCCTAATTGGTGCTATATAAATGCTCTGAATGAATTATTGAATTAATTAATTAATTCATTCATTCATTACTGAAAGGAAAAGCACACCAAATGTGGCCTACAACCAGTAAAGCACACCAATTGTGGCTTACAACTAGACATGCAGTGTTGCTGTAATGGAAGCCAGATGTGTCTATGTAGCCTACCAAATAACTTGGTATAAGCTTCCTTTTTTGACCTAGCACCTATCAGATAAAGGAGGGAGGCACTCTTATCGAAGCTGATGGCCTTCAAGGTGGTGCACAGCTCGACACTGCGATCCATGTCGATTTCACATGACAGGATGAGGATTCAAACCCGGGTCACAGAAATGGAAAACCGTCTTGACATCCGCTCGGTCACCTTCAGTTCTGTAGGTAGAAAGGTCGATCAAACCGAGGCTAACGGTCTTTGACAAACCAGTTCGTGCACCGTCAGTCCAAAAGCATGTTACGACCAATCTACTTCGACAAAAATGCAGAAGAAATATTGAGGGTAGGCAGCGAGGAGATTTAGCAATGATGTTCGACTGACGATTACACGTTTTACTGTATCGAGGATGATTTCGATACCGTTTTGAGAAGCTGAGCTGGATAAGAAGAGTTGAAAGATGATTGATAGGAATCGCGTTCGGTTATATTGCATGTTGATTGCGGTTCAGTAAACCGACGATAATTAGAAATAATTTATCTGCCGTTGCAATTTAATTGAGTTTAGGGGTGCGACGCCATTACGATGCCCCCAAACCGGTTTCGACGATACTGTTAAAGCGAATGGATTTGCTAGCGCGAATCCGCTGGAACGTAGTTGTGACGTTGTTCTGCTTCTTATCCTACCCAGTGCACTCTATTCGAACTTTTTTCTATTGAACGGCCCCGGCATTTTTGGCCTCTACGCCGTTGAACTAAAGAGTTCAGCGAAGTGATGGAAAATGCCACGTGACCACGCCAACTTAACGAAATTGAACGATTCCTGGGGCACTATTTCAGGGGAAAAACAACAGATTATTGTGAACGACCTCCTTTGATATCGCAGTGGCATCAGGAATCGCGACATTTGCACACAAAAACAGCACGATCACATTATTCATATTGGGCCCGGAGAGCTACTTCGGTAACGCGCCGCGTTTCGACGTAAGTAGTGTGTCGGATTGCACACCGATCTCTCACAGGTTTTTATCTCACAGAGGACGGAACGTACATGGGGAACGTGGCACCCATTTAAACGAACAACGGTGATAATGAATCTCACTCATCATGCTAACCACGCACAGATGAGCTCTTCTTTAACGAGTCGGCATAGTGGCCAAGTGGCTAATTTCGCTTCTTTGACCCAACTAGGAATCCTGAGCAAGTCATGTGAAGGTGACATAGAGCATCCTGTCAACCTGTGAGTAACCTTGGCGGCCACCACTTTCGATGTGAATGCCTCTTTAACTTCAAAATCCACTCTTTGTAATGTAATGTAACAAGCATTTATATAGCGCCTTTCAAGCATCTCTGAAAAGCGCTTTTCTATTGCCCAGGTACCTGGCAAAACGCAGGCGATTGAAATAGGGCAAGAAAAACAACAATGAAGTGTTGTAAATTATGTTGAGCCTGCAATTCAAATGATGTACTGTGAACACAGTTTGTAATCTAGAGTTTGTTCTCTGTGAAGCAAAGCCATCATAAACAACAGGAACGTCAGCTTAAAACGTTTTGGTTTTGGAGGACACAGTCACTGAAGCAGAACTGACAAAATGACATCAAAGGAACCAGTAAAACAAAGAACAAACAGACATTCAAAATCACAATGAGATTATGTCAAGCTCAGCATTACATTACACTACAATATATATATAAACATATATATACATATATACATATATATACATACATATATTGTAATGCTGTCTTCTTTAGGTTACATAAATAAGTGTTACTATACTACAACATATTTACTGCTATAAAATATGTAAATATGGTGTAGTAATAGAAACAATAATAATTCTAAACTAACAAAAATAATAGTAGTAATAATAAAAATAATAATAATGGCAATAAATATAGACTACAATTAACTGGAACTCATTACATAGGAAAAGAAAACCAAACCCAACAACAGCTAGTAAGTGTATGTGTGTGTATGCATATATATATATATATATATATATATATATATATATATATATATATATATATATATATATATATATATATATATATATATACACACACACACACACACACACAATATGGCATAAAGCATGCGTATCTGATAAACATATACAGAACGGTGTACATACATGTATATATAGACCAGGTACATATATGCATGGATATACATATAGACCAGGCATATATTACATATACATGCATACATATTAAAGACCTGTAATGAGTCATAACATTATAAGGCTGAATCTAAAGAGAACCGAGTGTATGAAGTGAACATTTTCTTCCTCAATGCAAGCATATCGAGATATGAGGTAATCAGTGCTTAATCTAACAACAATTAGCAGTGCTTATATTTACAGCCTTCAAGTTTGTTTACAGTGAGTGCAGAGAAAGTTAGACAAGAGCGCATGCATATCTTACAAGGCCAGAAATTGAACATCGTTCATTACCACACAAGAAACTCATTTTAACAGTCCTTAAAAGCAATAGCAAGAACCTCCTTATAACTAGAACGTGTTACACAAATTTTTATTTTCTATATGCGAATTAATCTTGGGATCTGTGTTCCCAACCGTGCTACATCGGAAACTGTGCTCCAAAGAAGCATCGTCTTGTGACGAGTCTCCGTGTACGAACGTCTTTCCAAAGCACGCAACAAAAACACGAATGTAAACGAAACGCATTGTACCTGCAACTGTTCCAGCGACACAAAGCAAGACTTTAGACAAAGGCAATGCAACAAACATGGACAGAAATCACAGAGCATTTTGCAGCAAACTCCGGTTACCAAAGTCCCAGACACAAGAGTCAGATGGAAGAACTTACACTATAGATAGGATGCAATACACAGTTCTTTGTTGCAAATTTCTGCAACAATCGTTTACAAAACGATCCTAAAGTGCATAAAGCAGTTGTACGTTCAAGTTACAAGTTTTGACCCTGTGAAGCAGATAGGCAAGAATAATTTGCACGTGGCGCCAACACCATTCAGTTCAGAAGTATGAACAACACACGGTTCTGCCAGCTGCGAACAGGATTTTTTTTCTCTGAAGGCCTGGTGAATTCTGGTTACCCAGTGCCAGATCAGTGATCCGTCCATTCTCTGAGTTTCCAAACAACGTGTTGTTGCTGAGATGTTATTCGTCCGAACTGTCAGTGATGTCGTGGTGTTCTTGTGATTTCCAGAAGTGAACCGTCTTGTCACTTAAAAGTACAAAAAATGATCAGTCAGCACAAAATCATTCTAAAGACTGCAATGCACCTTTAGGAAGTTATCTTTATATGTAGACCAGGTTCATATATCTTGTCTATATTGAGTTTGACTGTAGGATTCTAAGACGCCAGCTGGATCACCATGCACGAAAGGCTCTCTGAGGAAAAAAAACAAGATTCAAATTCTAGCCACAGAAAAACAATTCTGTTCTGTACCTGATGCAAATTCATCCAGAATTTTTCAAGCAGGACTCTTAATAGTAATTGTAATCATAAATTTGTATAGTGCCTCTTCAAGAGAACCTACTCAGAGGCACTATGCGCTAACGATGTTAAATGTCATCAAGAACGGACATGTTCCATAGGTGGTTATAGCTTATGAACACCAGTGAAAACTCGTCTATTTCCATTTGCTTACCAGCTGAAGCCTGTCTGTTGGTCTTTCTGACCTAATGATTTTGAATGGACTTCTCCAAACAATGACTGAGGACTGCGGTTTTAATTCAAGGAATCTATTGTATGTATGAATGTATGTGTGTATATATGTATGCATCTGAACATTTATACTGTACTGCACTTTTGAAGAACCTCACAAACGTGCTTAGAAGCTTACAAAGCCACCTTGTGCAGCATGACATTGGACTTGTAGAAGTCTTCCAGATTAGATACAGTTGATAATAAAGAACAGTGACTGTGCTCTAACGTCAGACAGTCTGTGTCTCTGAACACTGTGAGTGTAGGCACACTAATTGCAGAAGCATGCTAAGCCAAAGTAAAGAAGGAGTTAAGAAGTGCAGCGTAAGAACAATAAGAATCTGTTTCACTCTGTCATGCAATTGATTCGGTGATTACTGAAAGTGATTCATCATCAATAACTAAAACTAAATCAAATCAACACCGAATGACAAAATGCCCAGTAAACAGCTGTGTGTCATGTTAACGAAGAGCAGCAAAGGCCAAAGCCAAAGATTTCTTGGAAAGGCAGAAATACAGACAATTAACTTCTGCAGACAGGAATTAAATATTTACAGAAGACCCCACAGAAAAAGAAAGAGAAGAAATTTATTTATAAATAAACCTCCACCAGAATTCCAACCTATTCCAATAATTGTGAAAGACAGCTCAGTCGCTGCCTGACGTCAGTTACCATATTATAATTAAACTGTGCAACGCAGAAGCAGAAGTACTGAAAGCAAAGCTAAATTAGCAATTTCTGTAAGCCTTCACCCAGTTTTCAAAGCACAAAGCTATAGCATTTAAATTAGCAGTGATAATTATTTGCCAAGTTTTCAAATCACAAAGCAGAAATTTTAAATACAGTAATATTAAATTAGTAGCTGTAAGCACTCACCCAGTTTTCAATGCACAAAGCCACATTAATTAGCAGCCACATGTATAAGCATTCATCCAGCTTTCAAAGAACCAACCTACTTAAACTGGCAGTTGTAAGCACTTATACTCTAACCAAACTTCTTCCTTCTGGCTGGAATTAATCCCTCCAAGTGAGAGGTAAGCCACAAGGATCCTTCTTTTTCATTTGTTTCTATCTCCAGTATCTTCCATCTGGCCTTCCTACTCTAATCAAACTCATACAACTGTTTTTTTAGAACGACATATTGAGTAAAAGGACAATCAAGAAACTGATGAAAAATTTCAAATGACAAGAAGTACAATCAGAAAAAGTCTGACAATTGTGACAATTTTTGGTCAGAAATTCTTATTTTTCTGGGCTGCATACAGAAATTCCTAGATTTTCCCCGGATGGTAACTTGTGCTACATGCACTGTTAATACCATGAACACAAGTAAACATACCAGCCAGATGGTTGGGTGAATGCAAATGCGTCTTGACTGCATAACAAATGCTAAGGCAGACACAACACATTTACAATCACCAAACGAAATGGCAAAAAGCTCAATGACTGCCTTGCCAACCAAACTAGTGGACCCAGTATGTGGAAATCTGGAAATCCAAATTCAGTGGTCATACTTGGAATACGCAAAAACTGAGAAGAATGAAATCCTCAAAATATTTCTGTGAAGCTATGAACACGGTTAGGCAACATAAATTTACAAGACATGGTGAAGCAGAGGAACAACGTTATAAGCAACTATAGCAATCAGCAATAGTCCTCTCACACGGTTGACAGAAATTTCAGCTGGATTACAAGCATCACAGCGGCATAAGCCATTTCTTAAGGTATACATGGAAGCTGTCAGATTAAAATTCAAACACAAGCTCAAAGGAAGCAGCTTTACCAACCAGTCACCATGCATCAAATACTGCAACTACTTATCTTACTACTAACAAAAATTAATGATTACTAGTACGTATCTGGCTATTCATGTTTACGTTTTAAATATCTAGCTGTAATAGCAGAAGTGTAAGGACGGTTGGAACATCAACAAGAGATGAGATGGTGCATTGGCAACAGTGCAAACATTATCGTAATAAAATTAATATTAGCAGAAATGCTGTTAATCACACAGCAAATAAGATTAAATGAGAAGAAACTGCAACTAAAATAAAGCAGAAAATGTGTCGCTAAATGTTTTTGCATAAACCCCTAAGCCACATGCACATACAAAGGAACCAAAGAAACACCTCAAACCAATACCAACTAACACGCCGCTGCCCGGTTTCTGCACTAAGCACGGAAGCATACAGCGAGAAAATCCTCGGAAAAACTCATGAGACAAAAGTATCAGCCAAAGCCAAAGGATAAAAAATCTACATTCCTAGCGACAAAGCGAATGAATTGTCACCAGTGAAAACATTGAAAAAAGAACAGCACAGGGAGGTTAGCACAAAAGCTGTCGTCAATAACTGTCACATACATTTGTCTAATCAAAGAAATCACCGCACTGCTCAGCAATGCTGTCACAGTCAGGCCACCAAAATTTGATATCGTTCTCGCTACAAGGAGACAATCAAAAAGATAAAGAACTACGCACAATGCACAATCCATTAATGTGTGAGTACATATATTTCTACACCAAATGTAAATACATAATCTGGTATGTTTATATATTATTAATATTATTTCGGCATTTGTTAAACGCCACTATCTAATGACTAAGCATCAATCGATGGCACTGAGCATTTGTGAGTGAAGGACTTGCTTAAGGTCCCTCCACAGTAACCACCTCAAGGAAGGAGACTCAAACCCATACTCTCAAAGAGCTCTAACCAATCGGCTACTGTGCCCCACTGGTGATAAAAATACTAGTAATTATTATACATACCATGGTATGTGCATATGTGCATGCATAATGGGTATTTACTATCCTACCTTTTCAGTAAATATTTACAATTAATCTGATTGACATTTCAAACAAGGTAAGATGCCACTGCAACCAAGGTAGGATGCCACTTGCATTTCAAATCAAGGAGTTATGCCATTTAAATCAAGGAGGTGTGCCATTTAAAAAAAAGGTGCGATTCTGTTAGCAATCAAGGAGTTATGGTGCTTTAAATCAATGTTTAACATTCTTTGAACACAAGGGGTTTCCTTCTAAAGGCACTCCATAAATGTCCAAATACAAATAAAGTGCTGAGAGCAATGTCAAAACATCAAAATAGTTGTCCTGAACAAGGCACGCCTAGGTTTGTACCAGAAAAGCTGACCATTGATTACTTTTAAACCTTAAGATAATCCAACATGCCACTAATTTGTTATTCCATCACTGACACTCACTAACAGACTCTGCTGATTTAGAAGAGGCAGCTAAACTACAGACAGCAATTTAAAACTGCTAAAACAGATGAAACGACTTAACTAAAACGGCTCAAAGACAATTTTCAGGCAAATCACATGTTGAAATTTAGTCATAGCAGTAAAAAGTTACACATAACAGATAGTCTTCTATTTACACAAACATAACTTTTGTAGCTCATCACCTCTAAGAACTAGTAATTTGCATAGCATGCACACAATTTAAGATATATATACTTACCAGCACTTTAAATACATACAGATACTTAGCAGAAAATCCGATCCTATGAGGAACATGTACTTTGAGAAATAAGTAGGCTACTGATTATGAGGAACTTAGAAGTACATATAGGAACTCAGAGGAACTTCAAGCAGCATGATCTACAATTACAGCTGCATATTTATATAGCACCTCTTCAAGAAAACTCCTTAGACCCCAGCTGAACAGTATAGCCTTGAACCGCTGGTGAAACAGAGGCTGAAAAATGTTGAGAAGCCCACAAAATACACTAAGACGTGCACTTTACTTGAGATGCGTGTTTTTATTAAAACGAGCCTGACTCTAAAACACAGAAACACTTCAGTAGCACGTGATAATTTAACATGTGATAATTTGCAAGCATTTGATCTCAGAGGGATTAACAAAGTGACAATTCCTGTACTCACTTGGAGGCACTGAAGAGCGTGTTGGAATTGGAGCAGATGGCATTGATCGGACTGTTGTGTGCCTGGATTTCACCCAGCAGGTGGCAGTTTTCAATGTTCCAAACCTTGAGCATTCCCTGTCGGCATCCACTCACAAGGCAGTTTGCTCCCGGCATGAAACTCAGACCACAGATCCAGTCTTTGTGTGCATTGTTGATCGACTAGAGCAAGAATGCAAAATAAATTCAACAACCACATCATTCAATGCCTATCCAGATTTCCTTCAAAGAAGCTATATTAATGTGCAAATACAGATTCAGTTAACTGGATTGTAATTTGTGATACGAAAGAGCACTCACAAAAGAACGAGCATTGCAGAAAGAAAGGACATCCTTTGTAGCGAACTGGAATTTTCCCAACCCATCATAATTACATCTTGCATGAGCAGAACAACAGTTATTTTTGAGGCAATCATAAAAAGCCAAGTCACAAAGTGCTCAAGCTTGAAAATGTTAAATACAAAACATTGAAGCATCAAAACAAAAACAAAATTTATCAGTAGTACAGCAGATCATACAGTGTAGACATCATCAGTTCACTCAGCTTCACAGAGGTCATCTTCCTAAGCAGGGACTCATTGCAATTTTCAAATCATTTGAATTTACTGTTATTTTAGCGGTCTGAACAGGAACCTGACATTTCTTCAAAACCTCATTTCAACTCGTTTAGAATCTAAAGATATTTCTGAACATACCAGTTTAAGTTGTTGTTCGGCTAAGTCCCATTTTTTGATGCACGTGTCACGTGAGCCACTGAAAAGCAGATCCCCCATAAGGCAAAGCGACTGTATGCCATCGTAATGCGGTGGTGCAAGATTGTACTTTGGACACAGGACACCAACAGAGTCCTCCATAACTTCAAACACCTGAAATTCCAGCAGCAAAACTCCAGTTTCAAATCAAATAAAAAAATAACAGAAAATAACTGAACTAAAAACATAAACTGATTTGACCTGAAACACAGTTGTAAGTATGAGGTACAATTTTTAAAATAATAATGACAATCTGTAGAGCACCAGTCAGCCAATCAATCAAGCAGTGATGACCAGTAAAGTGAAAGACAGAACACAGATCATCAACTGCTCCAACAGACCTTAATGTAGTGATCCTTGGAACCAGTAACTACACAGATGTTACCATCTGCCGTATCCGTGTCATCAATGGCTAGAGCCATGATTGCCGCCTGGTGACCGCCAGACAGTTTCCCGACCGACTTATACCTGAAAGAATGACAAAAACTGGATGATATTAAAATCAGTCCACATCAACACATAGCAAAATACAAATGCATTACGTAATTTATTACCAACAAAACAAGCAAATCAGATCCTTTTTTGAAGCACCTGTGTTCAGCATAAAACTCAAATACCTCCCAAATATTTAAAAACTTGGATGGTACGAAGCTGCAGCACGATGGCTGACTGGTTGAGCATTCATCTAGCAACATGAAGTGTCCAGATTCGAGTCTTCTCCAAGAACACAGTGTTAGAACCTCGAGCAAGTCCTTGCATGTATGTGTGTGCATGTATACATAAGCATTAACTGGGCATTTTTAGCACCTCTTCCCACCTCATGAAACTGCTCTTCCATCTGCACAACTGCTGAGAATCATCAAACGACGCCTAGCAATTAAAATTTAAAAAAAAAATCAGGAATAAATATAAAATTGATTCCTAACGTACATTCGTAGATCCCAGATGCGAACGGTGTTTCCAGCGGCTGAATATAAGACAGAACCCACGGAGTTGAGCACGACGTCCGTTATATTCGTTTCTCCTGGCGGACAAGCAACTTGACGAGAGGTAACGCTATTTGTGGAGGCTCCATCAGACGTCAGACCAGATGACCTAGCAACATTAAAGATCAACCACAGACAGTCATTATTCCACAGTCATATGCCTTTCACCTTGCTACGAAAGCCGTTCTCTTTCACCGGGGCTGAGCTGGAAGTGCTTATAAGTAGAGGTTTTGAAGAGGTGCTATATATGTGTTCTCAATGTATGAATAATCTCAGCCACTTAAGGAAAAACTGCTTTATTGGTTTCATACAAACTAAATAAGAACTAATTAGTTCAAAACTTCTATGGTAAACAAAGAATAAGACAAAATTTAGCATTTCTGAAAATACATAAAGATGTGTTTGGGCTAATTTATGAATTCACCTCGAATGCATAGCTGGAAAAAGATAAAGTCTTCAACTGTTTCTGATATGTGGAGAGAAAGAGAGAGACAGACAGACAGAGACAGAGACAGACACAGAGACAGAGAAGGGTCCCACAAATCTGGTGGTAGAGTATTCCACAGAGATGGACCAACAAGCAAAAAGGCACAGAAACCAAAAGTTTCACCAGAAACCATGATATCAGAACTTACGTAACAAAACAGAATTCTGGTTTCTCTTAAATACAAGAGAAAACAGTTTGACAAGTAGGAACGACAGGAACGTACGTTAGCGTTTTGATGCACAGATTTCCCTGCCGAGGATCCCAGACTTTAACGACATATGTGGAAACAGTGTATACGAGGTTCGTGGTCTCAGAATATTTCACACTAACGACGTTATTTGGATGCGCACTGAGCGTTAACATCTCCTCGCCAGTCTGCAAGTCCCAGATTTTGGCAGAGCGATCTGGAAACCATTTAATAAATAAAAGACATTTGCTAGAAAAGGATACAATTAAGAGAGTAGTTTTAAAGGCAAGTGCCGTCATGAAGCTAAATAACGATGAAATGGTAACTGTAAACATACTGTAAAAACCAAACAAACCAAGAAGATATTGGTTTGGTCTTGCATGTCTTGAACATCTATAAGGGGTTTTCTTCAAGAGGTGCTATATAAATGTGTACTTAAAAGTACAGTGTAATTTCATGCAACTAAACAAATATTCATATAGCTTCGTAATCGTAAATTTGTAAAGCGCCACTTCAAGGTAGCCTGATCAGACGCTATTCACTTTTCTTCCCTTTTTGTATAAAACTTAGGGCAGGTTCTCAAAAGGTGTAAAATATGTCAAGATACTTCATGTTGTCAGTTCTTGCAACCAGAGGTGTAGTCATTGTCAGAATACTTAAAGCAATCCCATGCAACCATTAATGGTATCATCAGCTGGATTCTTGAAAAATGTTTGAAAATGACAATCTCATTTTCGAAAGCTTCCTGCAACTCAGACATACCTTTGCTGCTGGAGAAGAGGAAGTCGTCTGTGGAAAATACAGAGAGAACGGCTTTCGAATGCCCGGAAGCCGTGTATGCATGATTCATTGGGCAGTTTTGATTCGTTCGGTTTGGCACCGAATTTATGACGCCCCTGTTCACAACAAGAAAACATTTTCAGCTTGTATTAAGATGCACCTTTCAGATCTGTTAGATAGCCACATTTCAGCATGTTTGTGAGGTTCTTAAAACCTTTTTCAGGTATTTGCAAGCTGACTTCATAAAACATTTACATGAAACAGGGTCTGATTATCTGAAAGATCGCCATCTCTTGTGCATCAGTGATTTTTCAGATCCAATTCCAATTTAAATGAAAACTCCAATGTAACACAAAGTTAAGCCCATAGAATTTTACAACAGCTATCAGATGAGACGTCTGATTCATGGTTTAGTCAGTGAGACGACTGGCTGAGTGGACTAAGGAACAATGGGACGATTGGCTACCTGGTATGATGATCCCAGAAGGGCGCTTAAGCAAAGTGGGATAGTTTGATGAGTAGTTATCCACGAACATGATTCAATCAGCGGTTACTATGGGTTTGCAAAACGTGAGGGATACCCAGACTGATGAACGCAAGAGGAATTAAGTGGTAGGATGATATGCTGAGTGTGTTACCTGAATGGATAAGTGGTTACCTTGTGGGATGATCAGATAAGTGTGGATTACCTTGTGAAGGGAATGCATCAGCGATTTACCTGGTGGGATGAGGAGAGGCCGGCTGAGTACGGCTGGTCAGTCGAGAGAACACATTACTCTGGTCTTTCGACTTGCGATAAAGCGACGGGGATGGTGGTGGAGTTATATCAACTGTATTATTATCAGTACTGCCAACCCAAGAACACAGAAAGACAACATGCAACAATCAAAACCAAACCACACACAAACCAAACCAAAACAACCTCGCTAGAAGCATGACTACGGGGTTGGGTAGAGAAAAAACAGAGTTCTACAATTCTGCTAAGTTATTTTATTAGCAATAAAATGGTGCAAACTAAAACATTACCCAACAGTAGGTACTTAGACAACACTGTTATCTAATGACACAGCACCAACCAATTTTGATTATTTTGAGATATGATGAAATACGTATTCTTCAAAACACTAAACAGACAAAGCATAAAACTGAACTACAGGGATTCATGCTTTTACCAGTATTTAAAAGTGAATTATCCTCCAAACTAACATTAAAACCGACAGACAAACGGCTGGATAGACAAATAAAGTAAACAAACAAAGAAATAAACATATTAATACCATTAATCTTTGTGTGAATTCTTATGAATTAAGGTAACTCAGATTTTTCAAAGTTATTTATTTACTGGAAAGAAATCATCCTGAATTAAAACTTGTTTCTTATTAAAGTATGTTATTAACAAAAAGATTTATGGCACATGACAAAAAACAGACAGGAAACATCTACACTGGAAGCCCTTTAAAATGCACATCATTATAGGCTGAACTACGACAGAACACTGTCAAAACCATGGAATCCAAACTCAATTCAGCTTTAGAATGTGATCTGTTGTTCCAAGGCCATCTCATTATATCTCATACAATATATGGCTTCCAAGTGCAACACTATAACAAAAGCTCAGTCTACCAGATCACTAGTATGAAACAAAGAAATTTCAGCAATTGGTACAAAGTGCAAAATCAAGGTAACATCGGGCACTTAAGTTAACAGAACACACACCATGCTCCAAAAACGAAAATCGTAAAAACTAGATGGCAAGACCAACGTTTAAATTCTTACACAGAGCTGAGCTTTGACAGGGACCCAGAGCCAGATGACACAGATGACGAGAGGACCTTCCTTCGGAGCACAGGAGATGGGTCAGGGGCCGGTGGCGGTTTGCTGCCCGCACTTGTCTTTCGAGGGAGATGTGGGGACGGGTCTGGCTTTAGAGGAATGGCGTCTGGTCTAAAAAGGTGCAAAACAAGTAATGTGTATTAAAACAATCGAAATATACCTAACCATACTAGCATGTACCCTGATTCAGTTCAAGAAATTGCTAATCAGTTCTGAGTATTTTCCCAGTCCTTTAACAGTTCTCTTGTAGAAAAAAATTAATTCAGATTGATTAAGGAGCAACAAGTCTCAGTAAACATTGGCCATCCACACATAACATGAAAACTTAAATAAAAACTGATGCAACGGAACACGAAATAACTACAGGAAATTTATGCTACTTGACATTAAATCTAAAAAATTTAAATACAAGGGAACTTAAATAAATAAATACCTGTAACAGTATTAAAAGAAACCACATTACATGTAATGGATGTTTCAATCCAAGGCCTAAATCCTGCATTTTACATGCCGAAAACAAAACAAAAGCCGACAACATGCAACAATTAAATTTTACAACTAAGACTAACACTATCAACAATCAAACACCAAGAATTTCGACTCATACCGAGGAATTTGACTAGAAGGACCATTCAACCTTGATTTAAGAGGAAGCGACTTAGGTGGCGGCATGAGCGTCGCGTCATGCCGGCTTGCGACATCGCGGCCTCCAGCAGCACGGTCTCGACTGGTGGAAGGTTTGGTCAATTCAGCTGAGTTTTCTGGCACCTCAGCGACAGGCGCAAGAAGCAGAACTGGGCCCTCTGATGCTGAAGGTGCCACACCACAGGCAAAAAGAAGATCCTCAGGAGTGGCAGTTTTCCGTCGAGCCTTTAAACAGTAATCAGTCAATGAGTAAGTCATTCAGTTAGCGAGCCGACTAATCAGTCAGTCTAATGGCTAAGAGTGCAGTCAGTACATGTGAGGCATGGTAGCCAATTGGACAGAGCACTCGGCTTGTAACACAGACTGTACTAGTTCAACCTTCCCCTTAGACAGTTACTGTGTAGGGACCTTGAGCAAGTCCTTCACTCACAACTGCTTCATACTTCAGATTCAGTTTTTACTGACCTTGAAATGCATAATAAATACAAAACAATAATAATAACAACAATACTACTACTAATAATAGTAAATCAACAAGGTGTAAAGTAGTGTGAAAGACCCTTTAGCTGCAAATGCAAGCATGCCATAGAAGCTTATTGCCGAGGAAAGTCTGCACCTGTAGTAACAACAAACACCAGCAAATACGAGCAAGAAACTGTCTGTTGTTAACTGCAGTCCAACTGATCAGCACCTGAATGACTCCTATCACCTGCTACTGATTTTATGACTTCTTTATAGATCTGTATGCATCCAGACAGCACTTTGGTCTCTTTGATCAGCATTCAAGTCACAGAAGTAAGCTCTATTTTTATAAATTTTCCATTACAGTACACACTGATCTAATAGTGACACTCACTCTGAATCAATTCTAAACATTCAGTTGAGTGAAAGAAAGTAAACTCAAAAATTCATACCACTATTTTAATTATGCAAGTTTTTCATTGCACGAGAATTAGACCATTACTGATGGGAAAAGTGCAGTTCTATTCATAATCATTATTATGAATTATTATTATGAATTATTATTATTAATAGAAGTAGTAATAGTAGTAGTACATTTATAAATTACCTAAAAGTGGCCATTTTGAATAGATAGAGCTCACCTTGTCTCGTCGTGTTCCAGAGGCTGGGGCTGCAGTAGTATTGGCATCACCAGCAGAGGATAGGGCATCAGGCATCCCACTGCTACACCCAGCTGCTGCAGCCGTACCCTGGTTAGATCCAACAGGCATCAGTGTCTTCAGTTTTCTAAATGACAAACATAAGACAAAAGACTGCAAGAAACCAAATCGTAAAATCATCCCTTAGGTTTCTGTTGCCAAACTTAAATCAAATTTTAAGTTTATTTGCCTCTACTTATGTTTACATTTTCGTTTAGGCAGATATGAGAAAAATCTAAGAAACAGCAATAAAGCAAACATGACTGTAACATGTTTACATATTATCATTATCATTATTAATATTACTTTTTATTTTTGACAATGTTTTTCTATTTTAGGGTGTTACTCGCGTAATGGTGGTGTAAGATCAATTTGGAAAGAGGAATATATTTGCAAGCATTTATTATTTGCTCATCGTAAATTTTTTACGCTCAAATCTGAGGCACAAGTTGAGCAGACACCTAAGAGCATGTTCACTATCCCCCTCCTGCCAGATAGTTAGTTCTAATTACTTTGACAGGCCACATTCATGTCTGGGTGTAGGCCACAGACACTGCACTTTCTTGCTAGACAGGCCATTTTTCAGACATTACATTTAAGAGTGTAATTACTTGTTCAGCTTCAAATTTTAAATGAGGTGTAAGGTATGAGAGTGAGGCAGAAGCAAGTAGCTGGGGGTATTTAACATTAATGGACGTCATAAGGGCCACTTAAGAGCTCTCAGCAGGCTTCAGCAAATTCAGCAAAAACAAAGAATTAGCCTTAAAAGATTAACTTAATACTAAGATAACATCTCATAACTCTAATTCTTCTGTTCCTTACATACTTTCAACTGATTTATGGTTCCATCAAACCAGATGGTCACCCTGCTTGACTAAACAAACATGATTACATATGATAAACTTCTGAGAATTGAAAGACGTGTCTTTCAGCAAAGTTGCACAAAGATAAACAGAAGCCAAAGAAGCAGCAAAAGCAGTCAGAGAAATAGCAAACCAGTTTCACCAAACTGCATAGTCTTTATTTGCCTACATAATGCCTCATGTTCATATATACAGACTGAACAAAGTCATTAGCAAAACTGACAACCTGTACAGTCACTGAAACAAAGAAGTAAAAAATGCTTATTCTAGCAGCATTGCTGTTTTCAACATCGAATGTGACAAGAAATATTTTGGGAAACTTGCTATGTAAATGCACACAACAGATACAGATAGATGCGTGCAAGTTAAAAACAATTCCAACAGATCCTATGAATTACAAAGTGGCATTGTAACTACACTGATACATTGAGGACAACTCCAGAAAGTACAACTCCTGTCATGAAAATACAGCTCTTGGCATGACAGTACAATTCTTGGCATGATAAAATCAAGTGATGAAGAAGCTATTTTACTTACATGCCAGTAAATCGTCCTATACACACACTGACAGTGTCCTTATTTAAAAACCATCATTACAGGTAAAAAGATTTATTTCAAAACCAGAGTTCGAAATCTAACTTTAAGTTTAAAACATGCAACATCACAAAAAAGACTGATAAGGCATGCAGAGTGTTTTCTAATTAAATAACTCCTAATTCGGGCCAAGGAACTTTCCACCCTCTCTTTCTGCTTCATTGTTAAATGTCAACATTTCAAGCAACAAGTAAAGACACCGATACAACAATACAACGATGCAACAATACAACAACCACAACAATAGCAGCACAGATTTCATCTGAAGCTACAGGACGGTTGATAGATTAATCGATTATTTTATTAAATTAATTATTCATCTAAGACTAAATTAAGCTAATATGATGTGCCTATCAAGACTATTATGGCAGAAATTTTTCAGGAAACGTTCTAGTTTCATTTGGGCAAATTTAATTTAATTTACCACTATTTAACTTAGTGCAGCATCAAATAATTTAGTGTTGTCAATTTATTTACTCAAAAAGCTGCTTAGAAGCACACATTTGCAACATGGCACCATTGTACAGAGTGAGGAACTAGAATTGACTTTAAAGTGAAATAACATCTCTTAGTATTAGACTATAGAAAGATGCTAGTATCTCCTATCCTTCACAAGGGATTCACAAGGAAGAATAAAGGTGTAGATCAAGTGCCAAGGGGACTTGTTAGTTCTAAGATTATGCTGACGTTAAATTTAATACTGTCTGTCAAACGGCAAATCACGAAACATCTCGGATCAAAACTCAGTAGCCTCCAATCTGTCATCGTATTACTCATAAAGTCAACACATCACACCAAACACAAAAAATACAACCATTAATTAGAGCACTAAGCGTTAGAAAAGCATCACACACAAGATCCAGACAGACTCATGTTACCATAGATCCAGACAGACTCATGTTACCATACATATTCTGCACAACAGTCACAACTCACAGAACAGCAAAGTCAACAGAAATATCCATATAATGTTACAATACCAATCTATTCACATTCTATCTTCTGACATTCCTTGTTCAGAGAATTCTCTCATATTAGATCCAAGAGGGAGTTTCTCTCCACAGACGCATGGAAACAAGTGTGCTACCATTACCCTTTAATAGTGCACTCAGAAGTTCCGATAAGTGCATTATACAAGTTTTAGATACATACACACATACATATACTTTGCATGAACACTGCAAAATGCAAAATCCAAGGACATTAATTCTTTGCATTAATTACAGGTGGTAATGTTGGACCAGCATCTCCCAATACCATGACACCATAACAGACAAGTAAACACAATGAATAATTAAAGATTTGTTCTAATGATAAATGGGAAAACACTATTCATTGAATCCATCAGAGAACAACAAGATAGGTTTCTAATAAAAAGTCAGAAAGGCAAAGTGCCAGTTACGTGTAACAGATAAATCAAATATTCACACTACTCGAGACATTGTTTTCAGCAACAGTGAGAAAACGGTAGAAATGATATCACAGACAAGTGTAATAACAAGCAAAAGGCACTGGAGTGTTAAAGAAAATTCAAGCAAACAGAATGATAAGTCTCCAGATGTGCAAACCAGAAGCAACTGATCTCAGGTGGAAGCTGGTTGGCAGCAAACAGCCCCAGAGCAAGCAACTAAAGTTAACGTTCTTGTAATGTATGCAGTAATTCTTCTACGGCCACTGACTAAAAATGTTACGGTAGCCTTTGCTCAGCCTAGTAAATGATGAACAAAGGGTAATAAAATAAAAATACGTAGCGTAAATACACATTTTCCGAACATATCGCTCTCTTTCACATATATCTGTGTTTCAGTCTCCATGGAAAGGCCGTAAAAGGTCAACTCTATGAGGCTGACCAGTTGCAAAGGATGTTCAGTGGAAATGTTTTGATTTCGTAGCTGTGCAGATGTGCAAGGATGAACATGGATGTCTCCGACTATGTTTTTCCCTCTGCTACTCCAAGTGATTAGAGCAGCGTGAACAAGATGTAGGGTTTAATTCAAACCAAGTTCGATCTTATGTGTCATCTAATCACAACGTAAAGAGACACAACAGCGACGACAACTAAGGCAGCTGCGACATGCATTCCAGTCAGATGACTTCAGATAAACACACAAACAAACATCACAAACAACAAACATAATAAAAACAATTCCAACCAGTTCCAAGGAAGCATAAACAAACACAGACATATTATGATGACTTCAGTCCAATTTCCTGTGCACACTTCAAGAATACATGAAATTGATGAACTCCAAAATTTCTTCTTAAAGCAACATCAATCAATACATTTTAAATTGGAAATCTTATTACCTAATATTTTATTCATAAGAATAAAATAAGTTATCAAGAATATCTTTCTCTCGTTATTTCATACTCTAGAAACAGGGGCATTGAAAGCATGGTGTAAAAGCAGTAAACAGATCTCAAGATTAGTTCCACACTTTCTTTACACAAACAGACAACCAGTAAAGACATTTCTGCAAGCCGCAATTTATTGATAACCTATTAGAAAGCTGTAAAATCAATTTTAAAATCACACAAGTTCCATAACCATTAGAAAGCCGTAAAATTGATTACAAAATCATACAAATTCCACAACTAGTTCAGAGTTTGTTTAACAGACAAAAGATTTGGTTAAAAGCTTGGACTTCATGCTTTGCAGAGCAGCAGCATAATCCCAGAAAGCCAATTGGCAATAAAAGCACTGAAATGACTAAAAAGCTGAAAGTCAAGCAGAAAGAATACTGCAAAACCCAGTTAGTCAAGCATTAGAAAGCTCGAATGGTGGCAGATCTTACTCGTCAAAAATTCGCTTGACAACATGAGTTGGGCTTGAAGCACCACCAAACGCTCCGTTACAGCTTTACAAAACATTCCAGAAAATTCCTCCATTCCTGATTAATGGGCCAAATCTCAAGAAAGTCCACAACAATACTTAATCAGCTGGAGCCAATTAACAGCTAACAACAATGAAACAAATTCATTGAGTCATAGTACATAGGCCACGGGTATTGAAGCCACAAGGTGCAACGATATGGGGCACCACAAGTCGTTTCAGTATAAACCTAAAACTCCCCATAAAAGACATAAACAAACCACTGAGCAACCAAGCAACCAGCAGACATTCAAACCAAAACAACACTTTATCAATCACAGACCAAACAGAAACAACAACCCGCTAAGCAATCAATCCACAGACATTCAATCAACCCATAATCTAATCATTCAACCCAGTAACTACTATAGCATGCACAACCAGCAGTGGTAATCTTAAATATAATTTTAGGCTTATTCTTGTATCCTACTGGTAAAGGAAACACATCTCCATCTACAAATACCCACGAGATGTTAGTACCTGATCAACTGAAAGTATGATCAGACAGCGAGAAGTAAACTGTCATTTGTATAATTAATACTAATACACTAATACTAGTATAATTAATACTCAGTATTAATTAATACTTCTGGCATAATCCAAACTTTGTGCATACATGTATTATGAACTGCTGCCATGGTACTGTAAACTGCTCTCTGGCACATTAGAAGTTACTAATTATTATTATTAGCAGCAGTATTTTGTAAACTGATGTTAGTATATGATAAACAGTGACTTTAGGTGTACGCCAAGCTGCTCTTGGTCCATTAAAGTTCACCATGCAGCCTAAATAAGACTTAACTAACTTAACATAACAATTAAAAGCTCCAATGAATTCTCCGAGTACCCTTTCCAGCTGATTTGCCAACTTATTTATCATCTTAAAGTACTAAAGGAGACCGGACAGTATTAATACCACAACTGGTATGCAATGGGCAATGAGGTTTGTAACTTACCTGTCAACTGGTGAGGTAGTTTCACAGGAGTCAATATCACTATCTGAATCACTGTCTGCAAACGTACACAAGAAAAGAGCATTTCAAATTATCATGCAACTGTATATATTGTGAATAATTTGGAAATGGCAAAAAGCAGTAAGCTGAAACAATGACACATACTACATACATGCACACATACAGACACAAACACATATATATATACATATGCACACACACACGCACGCATGCGCTCACACGTGCTCATGCACACACCACACGCATATATATATGTAGTCAAATGTGAAAGTCATCTTGTTTTTTCTGTGGCAGTGCTAATGTTTTGAATGACTAGCACCTGATTTACACTGCTGGGCGACAAACCATTTAACACTGAAGCCAACACTACCCTGACCATCTGACAATCGACCACACACTCTGAGATCTACTATGAGCATACCACTCTCCCACATTCCTGCAGATGCACAAGAGCCTTTTGAACCAAGCCAAAGCCGATACCAATTCAACTGTTTGGTAACTGACACAGTATGCATACTACATGGGGACCTTAAATGTTCAAATGGGCAGTGGTGGTGAAGGATCTCACCCGATCAATTCACTGAAAAATGAGCAGGGTCAAGGCCATATGGTCGCTACAGAAAAACATGTACATTTACGTTTTACATTTACATGTACATATGGGTATAGAAAAATGCAGCACAGCCAATGACCAACCGTTTCGGTGACTTAGTAAAC
Source organism: Norana najaformis (assembly GCA_964023275.1). Classification (NCBI taxonomy): domain Eukaryota; kingdom Metazoa; phylum Annelida; class Clitellata; order Crassiclitellata; family Hormogastridae; genus Norana; species Norana najaformis. Next base: position 8,911,210 of record OZ029923.1, on the reverse strand, counting down.
TGTCGTCTATTTCGATATCCACTTTGTCCTGAATCAGATACTGGAGCATGTCTCGCTGGAACGTGCTATCCATGCGCTCCTGGTGTAGCTTGGCCATCAGCTCCTTGCTTTCTGCATCCTTTTGTGCTGCCAGCAAGCCCTGAAACACCAGGCAACAACTGATATAGATCCATGATTGTAATGTAATATACCCTGGACCTGTTAATCATTTATGTAGCTCCTTTCAACAGCCACTCAACTACAGCCCACTACTGAGCAGCTGAACAACACATCAAAATACCTAAATTTTTGCAAAACTGTCATAATTTCAAATCATGCTATTTGGAAAATGCTTTCCTGAGTCAATTTTAAAATGTCTTTGCAGCATATCGCTGTGCAGAATAACTGTTAGAAATCACGTCAGAGTACTGCCCACAGAAATACGACAAATGCTCCAGAAGCACTCTGAAACGTGACCTCGGTCCATCAGAAAGGTGATTTTACTTGTTTGGGATGGGAGTGCCTCTGTTGAGTTTATTCTCTAAGAGGCGCTTTATAAATCTTAAATCACAAATTACAAAATTACAAAGGTTGTTACCTTATTTATAATAAGCGAGACGCAGTGTTCCAGAAGATATTTCGCTTCCTCCAAAGAAGTACAGCTTCCTAGTAATACAGCTGGGTCAATGTCATCCTCCTGGTAACCAATCAAGTCCCAGATAAAACAGCATATCATGCAGGTTAAAGTCATATAAATGCCTCATAGAAGAAATTACTCAGAGGTGGTAAATATTGTTGAAGCAGTACAAGTACCAATTTCTCAAACTTTAAAACAGCTCAACACAGTGCACGAACTGTATTCGCTGTCTGCAGCGTCTAAACGGGATTTATGGTTCACTTCAAAAGAGGAGTTGATTCATTCTGAGTAAGTGATCTCTCTGTTGCCCTCCCTGTCACTGGGTCCATAGAGCATTTTCCTTCCTGGAAGAATAGTCTCTAGGTCAGAAGTTATGATACCTACCATCAGCAGATGCCTAGTGCATTATTACGATCATGCTATAAAAGTTACAATATTAGGCTATTAGTCGGCCAATGGAAAGGCATCCTGCTGTGGAATTCTGGGATCGTGTTGGAGCTTTAGCCAAAAGATCCTTCAAACTCTAGGCCCATGCTTCTAAGTAGTTTCTATAGAAGGGTACAGACATACATTAAATGCATTTTTCCCGTTAGCAGTCGTACCTTACTCTCTTCCATCTGCATGATGTTACTCTGGCAGTCGTTAATGTTGTCCTGAATGTATGAAATGTTCGCCTTCAGGGTTTCGATCTGATCGCCAATGTCCCTTAGTGTATCTTCATCCTGCCAAAAAAAAAACAAACATCCAATGCCACATTCTAGCATTTATAGCAGCCAAAATGAACTGCAATACAATTCGGTACCGGCATAAGCTCGGAAGCAAACGGTAAATCCTGCAATACACTGGCTCTGTGCCCATGGGTCTTGAGATTCACCAACCTCTGGCTCAAGGGCCAAAAAAACAGAAAATGAGCACCTCCCCTACATTCCACATGGAATACGGGAGCTTTACTTTACAACTACCAGCTAGCTGCAAACACAAAGCACTGCAACATGTGCATCAAGTTGCAAATGCACAAAGTCCAAAATGCTCAGTAATTTTCAATACCTCGGCTCTTACGAACGAACCTGTTGCAGGAACTGCAAAAGCAAGAAATTAACGATTCTGAATATCATTAACAGTATAATAATGATTTTACATCACTCCTTTGGGAACAAAACAAATTTTGTTAGCAGCTGACAAAAATTAATGGCAAATCAGACGTTAATGTCAAGATTATCAAAAGGTAATGACATTACAATGGCAGCATCATAACTGCAACCAGAACTTAATCTTCAGCTCTGCATTCTAATAAGCAAATTCAAGGTTTTCTCCAAAAGATGACAGTCATCAAGTTTAGGTTACATCATGGAATCAATAGGTTTATAAAATGGAATTTTCCAAGACTTTTGCACCCTCAGCCTAGCACTTTGACCTGTAAATTATCTGACAAAAGCGAAAGCAAAAGGAACAAATAAAGCGTACTGCTCTGTCTGCAATCAACTTCTCTTGTTTCCTCAGGAACCGTTCCAGCTTTTTGCCCAGATGCTCTCTTTGCTAGAAATTATGTAAAAACAATTATCTAGAAAATATTCAAAAAATTAATTATTCTATGCGATTAGTATAGAATCAAGACAAATAGCCACAAATACAGTGCTTTGAAGAGTGCTTAAAAGGCACTACAATAAACGTCTGCATGAATACATACATACATACATACATACACACATACACACAAACATGCACACATACACACAGACATACATACATACATACACACAGACATACATACATAAATGCACACAGACATACCTCAGCAAATAAACAAACAAACAGGCAACTCATTGACATGAAAAGGTCTCTTGCCTTGATCCAGTGTTCCATATCTTTCTCCATATGTCCTATAGTCTGCTTCTTTGTAATAATGCTGGATACCTGGAACAGATTGCAACAACACAATTTTCAACATAATACCTGTGCATAAAATATCTGCATGTCATGTGCATATTATATGATAATAAAGTTCAGATTAATAATTCGTAAATATACATAAACATTGTGTTCTGAACGCTCGCCACTCAAAGCAGCTGAGTTACTAAATTACAAGGTTGCTAATGTCTTCACGAATGCATACTTCATATTACCTGGTTGCTAACATCTTCATGAATGCATACTTCATATTACATGGTCGCTAATGTCTTCATGAATGCATACTTCATATTACACGGCTGCTAATGTCTTCACGAATGCATACTTCATATTACCTGGTTGCTAACATCTTCATGAATGCATACTTCATATTACATGGTCGCTAATGTCTTCATGAATGCATACTTCATATTACACCATTGCTAACATCTTCATGAACGCATACTTCGTATTACACGGTTGCTAACATATTCATGAATCCTTACTTCATATAAATAAGTTACTCTTACGTACAGACTTCTCGAGATTATCCCAGATGGCTTTAGAAGCTTTCGGGTTAAACTTTAAACGTTTTGCCTTCCCTTTTGCTGCGTTGTGAGAACCAATCGGATTGACAGGCACTGTAAAACACAACGAAAAACTGTGAAACACTAAAAGTAAACATCGTTTGACTGTTCTGGGCTAAAAAAGATCCTCTCCTCAAATGCTAATTCTGAAGCAAGGACTACTAAGAATAACACTGTTCAATTACTTATATACCCCTAGATTTGTTTTATTAATTTTCTGATTGATTCATCCACTCATACCTCTGATGACTAACATTGATACAGGCTGTCTTCCCTTCAATCAGTACTAAATTCTGCGGCCAGGTTAATATCACGTCTTCCTCGTTTCTTTCATATCTCTGATTACATCATTCAGCAACTTCATTGGCTCCCTATCCAATCTTGTATTCAGTTTAAACTATTATCACTGGTAATAACAGCTCGCATGGACCAGGCTCCAAAATATCTTTGTGATCTTATTCGGCCTCCACACTCTAGTACCTCATCCCGACTTTTACGTTCTTTCGATCGTATGGATCTATTTGTTCCTCGTGTTAAGTCCTCTCTTGCTCAGCAGAGGGCTTTTGCTGTTGTTGGCCCATCTCTCTGGAATTAACTTCCGCTATCGCTTCGTGCTAGGGTCACTGTTGGTAATAGAGCTCAGTCAGCTCGTTGTTTAAAGACGTTCTGATTTCCCAGGGGCTCTCACGCTGGAAGCGCCTCTGAGTAGTTTGTTCTGTAAGAAGCGCTATATAAGTTATCAAATACAAATAAGAAATATATGCAATTAACATATCTTACCAAACGCATTATAGCTGTGAACTCAACAACTCTGGCAAATACACCCACCAGTAATCAATTTAATCAATCCAAAATTTAAAAAAAGTCAGCAAAACCTGATGTATCATACAAAGCGTTTTCCTACCTGTTAGTTCTTTGTCATATTTGCCCATACGTCCAGCAACCTTGACAGACATGACCGGCCGCTGACGCCGTCTCAACGACTCCACCTGAGGCAAAATCAGTCACAAGCTGATCATTTCATTACAACACTTAATATAGCACCTCTTGAGTGCTGCACACATGGCTATCTAACTGATTGATTTTTGAACTCATGTACAGCACCCTTTTCTTCGGCCTCGGCTGTGCTATGGCGCTATATAAACTGTCTTATTATTATTATTACTAACTGATGTAAGCAAATGCATTTTAAGACAGGCAGAAAATATCCACTATACAGAGTTTATTTTGATCTAAATTGGAAATTTTCAATCTGATCCTAAAGGAAAGTCAGAAGAAACGGGAGGCCACTGACTTCTTCCTGTTTTCTTTTGAGAACGATTTCCTTTTGCCGTTTCTCCGCCTCCAGAATCTTGATATGGCTGTCTTTTTGCCTCTGCTCCTTCTTCAGTTGGTTGATCTCCTTGTTGCGTTGCACCTCGGCCACGCGGTTCTTCGTCGTCTCTTCGCGGATTTTGTTCATAAGCTGAACCTAGATGAACATCCAACAGTGAACCAGCAATAAGAAGTAAGTAAGTAAGTAACATTTGTTTGCATGCCATATGTTCATCAGCTGAGTGAGAAATCACAGGTGAACTAGCCACAGTGAACTCGTATAAATAACAACACAAGACAATGAAAACAAGCAGTTCCTTGAGCCAATGTGGAAGCCAGCTATGCTTACGAAGTATCAGCGACTTCATTTTCTTAGTCTTGGTATATAAGGGCAATTGGCCAGTTCTCTCCCTCACTGCCTGAACTACCTACACAATAACTCAACAATTAATTCTTGATTTAAACAGCCAATCACGAACATGGCCAGAAAAGAAATAATGCAACATGAAAAGAAACAATTAAACTGAAAGTCTTTTTGAAACAATAATTAATATGTTTTCATCCATCACCTGGAATCACTCAAAGTAATCATCCTTACTTGCCAGCACACAAAATTTATTACTTTACACAGTTACATTAACCCTCTGACTGCGAAAACATGTAAACATAATCACTTTGTCAAAAGAACATGAACAGCACAACTCACACAAAGAGATGAATACACAGAACCAATGGCCGCGTTCCTTCCTGCATAAATTTATGCCATCGTCAGTCCCCATTATTTTGCATACCTTTAGTTTCTTCATCTCACTGAGGTCGTGCTGATAGGCCTTGAACTGTTTCTCGTAATGTGACTGGTTGCGAATCAGTTTCGTGTGTTCCTTCTTGGCTGCTTCTAACTTCTTCAGTTCGCTCTGCATGTCATTGAGCTTTTTCTCGTATTCCTCACGAACCTTGTTTGCTCGTTCCTGCGAGTGAGACTCAACATCTCCTGAAAAGTTATGTCCAACATAAATAAGCCCCTACTGACAAACTGCAAAAAATATAGTCGTAACTTAAGCAACAAAATTAATCCTAGCCATGGCCTGGAATAACTTCACAGACCACATGTAATCACAGGAATGCAACCGATATACCCAAGGGATGAACTTCCAAAAATGGCATAAAACCTTTAACACTCATAATTTTACAATTGCAATAAATCACTTATATTACAAAATCAAACTGTTAGGGTTTTATGCTACGACAGCATAAACCAAAACAGCCAATAATCCTTAATTATAATCAAACACTTTTAGACATATCATGTAGTTACTTTATCTCAGTCGGTAAGCTAATCACATTTTCACATGCCTCTATGAAAAACAATCCTGAAAGACCTGGTCTTAAGTAAGTAAGGTATGGTCAAGGAACTCTAGCTGAACCACAGACACAACAATAGCAATTTCACAACATCTGTAACACAACTCAATAATCCAGTGTCAATTTCTCGCAATGCTCCATGATTCACTCATGATGTATGGATCAGAAATGATTCATTGGCAATCATCCAGCATGTTAATTAACATATTAATTATCAGCATAATTGTTTCTACCAGCAGTAAGTTCTGTTGCTAGGACATATCTGTTACTAAAATCTAAGTTTCACCTAAAACCCCATGATTGGGGTCACAGAGGTTATCATAACAATATGTTCTCCAGGATGCATGACGTCAGAGCTAAGTTTGAAAAATTAAAGCTGTCGAAAGCAAAAGTGATAAATGATTTAAGGCAACATACCCAGCATTGAATTCATAATAATATACATCACAGAGACAAGAAGATCCAGATCCAACGTGACTAAGCTTATTCAGCAGAGACCCATCGAGTTAGACTGCATTTGTTCAATGCGCTTACATGCGCTTACATGCAAATGCTAGCACAACTGAAAATCAAGGATGTCTGAACAGCTGTCCTCAGCAACCCACATAAAACAATCACTGCATCTGTAAGTCGGCCTCACAGGCAAAGAGCGACTTCAGCCTATGACCGCAGCAGCCAGAATATTATCGAGGCTTGATCACCACACCTGTACATATCCCTTCCACAGAAGCTGGTGACACCATTTTGACAACAGCAATATGTATGCTTTCAAAAGCTGGTTAAATGCATCAGCGCACAACTGCACGTAAATAACAATGAACTTAAACAGGCTGTGCTTCAAACCAAACACTGATGTTAGCATTTTGAAAGGTTCTTAAAAGGTGCTACATAAATAACCAGATACATACACGAGTACACACACATATGTACCACTGTACCGGTATGTACATACATCTCAACCCCATGTCTGCATGAATGCATGTCATTACCTTTTCACCCCCCAACCCACTTTCCTAACCTAAGCAGCTGCAGGTAAATCCTGCAGTTCAATTCTGTCATCAGTATTCACCCAACTCTTATCAGCCATTCCATTTGCATATGTATAGCTAAACTATAAGTACATACGTATATATATATATATATATATATATATATATATATATATATATATATATATCCAAACTACATACATAAGTCTATTACATGTATATTCAAATTACAAAACCCAATCAACCACAGCAAATAGTGGCCTTCAAAGTCATGAAACTACAACCAAGGCAGCTCATGCAGATGTAGCTCTGGTTATTGTTGTATATACCTACAATCTCCTACAAGGATAATAATCATATAGCCCCCTTCAAGCACCTCTCAAATTTGCTATTGTTGAATAACATACATAAGTTTACGTTGCACTATATCACACTGCCAACACGTTTGAAACCAAATATGAAAAGACAACATTTTTCATACACTTCAACCAAACAACATCCAAATGGAACAAAAAATAATACACACAACCATAATCATGACTGTCAGCAAAAGTCTTCACTGACTTACCAAGACTTGAAAGAACCTGGTCTCTTTCCACCTGCGTTTCTCGAATCTTGTTTTCAAGGGCGATGAGTTTCTCCTCGTAGTGGACCTTGAGCGTGTGAAGGCGCTTCTGGCTCAGCTCAAGTTCTTCGATCAACTTCTGCTTGATCGAGATCTCGCACGTCAAATCAGCCAAATTCTCGTGAAGCTTGCCAGTCACTGAACGGATAAAAGAACAGAAATGCCATCCAGCCAAGTGTTCTCCCAAAAACGAATGAAATATTGTTACTGGTCACTGGTTTCTTGTCTGCACTTCTGCAAAAAGACCTAAAACCCCACAACTGGACATCCGACAACCAGTGTACTGGTGACTCTGCATAAGAAAATAAAAGATCTTTGCCTTACCTTACTTGTGCTTGCAGTTGGTGTTAAATTAATACTTTCAGTGTGGCGTAATTAAATGGCTTTTGTTTAACACCAGCTTTTATGGTAATTTCATTCAAAGTTGAAGTCAGGCAAAGTTACATTCTGGCTTCAAGTGGGAACTGCCATCAACATCAATAATTTGGACTTAAACAACCCAATTATTCACTCAAGAACACTACATTGCTTTGCAAATCTTCCACTTGCTCAAGAAAGTGACTACTTGCTTATGAAGCCAGCATCTTGGTCAGGACATATGTTACCTGCTTGAAACATTTAATATCCACTCAAGACACTCACATATTCTACCAAAACACAAGTAAGGATAATTCAGAGTTGCAAGAAATAGCAGTCAAACTAATATGGCACAAATCAGAAATTTGAGGATTAAAACTAAAAAGGAATGAGGACAACAAATACACTAAGTTAAATGAAAACCAATACGAAATGCATGCGTTAATAGTTTTTAGTAACATTAATAACTTCATTTATTTCCCTGTACATCCTCCCCAACTCTACTCTCCCCATCTGTGTAAAGAATGAACCAGTCGTCATTGTCATAACTGTTTAGACCACTAAACAGAGCTACTAAGCACTGATGAAAGGTAAGCATGGCCAAAGAAGCTTCCCAAATCCTGTTAAAAGCAATTCATTCTGCACTGTCAGGTTTAATGAGTGGTTCCTTCAGAAACCAGTGAAGTAGACAGCAAATAAAATAAATACTACTACAGAAAAGACAGCGAGTGACAGCCTAAACGTTAAACAGCGACCAGCTCACAAGACGGCGATGAGAAGACAACTTAAACAAAGGAAAGTGCAGTACTAAAGCAAAACTGTGCAAAAGAGACAGACAATAAAGCCTCAAAAGAAAAGAAATTGTGCAACAACAAAGACAACTATACAACACACAAGAACAACATCAACAACAGTTACCACGGTTCTTACCACCTTCCAATTGGTCCTCATCATCTGACGATAAAATGCATTAAATAAAACAGGAAACTGGTAGTGAAAAAAATATACAATCGAAACACCGCTAAATGAAGTTTACCTTATTTACTATAGCACTTATAACGTGTGCAATGTCAGCACACCTGAATCTGAGGCACGTTAATGTTACCTAAAATTTATTTTTAAGAGAATGGACAACTATGCTTCACTCAAGAGCTGTGACAATACTGAAGTATACATTTAATTAATTTTACGAGATTTTTACAGCAACAGTATCACATGTTTAAACATCAGTTGGTACAGCAAAAAGTTACTTATGATACCAAATTTAACTCTTCCACAGAATGCAGTATCATTTTAACACAACTGCACATCAAAGTGGTGCAAATCTTCCACTTGCTCAAAGAAGTGACTACTTGCTCAGGAAGCCAGCAGCTTGGTCAGGACATAAGTTACCTGCTCAAAGCATTTACTATCCACTCAGGATACCCATATATATTCTACCAAAACAAAGTAAGGACAATTCAGAGTTGCAAGGATGAGCAGGGTCTAGTGTAGTCACATGACCAATGTGCTATCCTGCTTTTCCACGAGAATAAGGCTTCATTTTAAAATCAGGGCCACTCCGTACACAGAAATTACATCCCACTCAACAGTACCAACACTTAATAACACCATCCTGTTTCACAAGATTTTAATTCTAATGAAATTTCGATAAAATTTCATGAAATACTGACTGTAAATAAATTGCAGCAAGCTAAGGAATCTTAAGTTACAAATTAGAGCAACGAAATTAGTCAAGATGACGTACCGAGATCACTTTCAATGTCGCTGAGTAGCATATCATCACCATCGTCCAAATCCTCTTCTTCCCCTTCTTCTTCATCTTCCATCTCATCACCATTTACAGCCTAAAAATGTTTTAGAAATTAATTATAAAATTTTTCAATAATATTATAAAGCAATGTTAAATGTACTCCATCTTTTGATATGTTATACTATTAAATAACAAACTGTCTGCTTATATTTAATGCTCTTAGATAGATAACACTGCACCTTCTTATTTGTAATGCTATAAAACTGCATACTGCATCAGCTTATCTGCAGTACAGCTAGATAACATACTCAATCTTCTCATGTCTATTACTCTAAAATAACCTACTCCATTTGCTTCTTCTTCTTCGAAGTCGCTGTATTCATTGTCCTGCTTTTCTTCATCGCTTCCATCATTTTTACTCTGACTTTAAAACAAAAAAGCGCATAATTTTTTAATGGCTACCAAAACAACAGAAAGTAGTATGGTATAAAACCTTACAACATCGAGATATAAGCTGACAAAATAGCCAGCAGATTTCCACTTATTGTAAGACAATAAAAAATTTGGCTGGGAGCGCCTCTTTGGTGCTCCCAGCCAAGTTCTGGTAAAACAGAACAGTTTTTGAGTAAAGGGAATGACAATCACTCATTCACTCACTCACTTGCACACCCCCATCCACCCATTTATTCATGCATGGATAGAATCACAAGCGAAAGAGACAAGCAGCTTGCCATAGCCACATCTGCCAAATAAAGTTGAGTAGAGTAAGTCTAAATCACATATTTTTGTTTCCTTTCTCACAAAAATAAACAACATAAGCACAGAATTACTAGATACATTATACTTAGCCCAGATAAAGAGTGATTTATGACCAAGTATCAGATAAAATGTGCTGTGGTTGTTTACGTCAGTTCAACGTTAATGACACTCATAACTCAGAAATTGTTGCCAAATAATTAAACCATAAAGAATTAGGAATGGGATAGTGAATTGAGAAAGGTGAGATAACAATGATGAACAAATCTCAAAATTTTATAAAATTCCTTTTCAGTAATTTACACATTCGCATTCTGAAGCAAGAACTTCCAAACACAAATTACTTTACGCAAGAACAAAAGCATCAGACTTAACGAAGAAGCTCAAGACTTTAAAACCTGTTAAATCGCTTGTTTCGTGAACTCTTTTTTAAATGCCGCAAATCTCTCTTAGCCAAGGAAAGAATTTCATGGACGTGTTCATCAGGCGATGCATTGAAATCAAGTGCTGACATGGTTCCTGACGTTGACATCGTGCCAGTCATTGGACTTAACGATGCTCGTGACGGTGTCAGACGCATTGCAGTCCTTCGTAACATTTCCATCTGAGCCTCGGATTCAATAAGTCGTGTCCTACCAAATAAAAATGTTAATTTGCTAATTATGGTTTAACTATAATGCTAATTATAATGCTAATGTGTTGGCTGTATCAACTGTGCACATGATGCCATACTGTTAAACCGAGTTTTCAGCTGGGCCATGTGAACCTGCATCGAAAGACTGCCATCTTGTTCAACCACAACTGTGCTTCACAGAAAAAAATTCCCTTAGGACAGCAACTTACGAAAAGATCCATGCAATAATGGTGTGAATACCTCACTGTACCTTCAGCATCACATGCATCTTCCTTGCTCATAAGGTTTGGCCACGGACAACTCACAAAAGCATTACTAGGACACAAGAAAATGATTAAATGATGATGACTTCAAACATAAAGAACTTAATCAGGGCAAATATAATACAAAACAGAGGTTTTAGAAACGAAAAAGACATTATGCAAGAATAAAAACTGTCGTCAGCATCTTCAACAGCTTTACGTAAAAGGGTAAACAGTCACACCCTAGAAGTAGCTGGCTACATATGATGGCCTTTAAACAACTGTTTTTGCATTACGTTGTATTAATTCCTTAAACCAAATAAATCTTATGCTTATTACAAGACAGACTCTGTGTCACAATTACCTGGCTGAAACAACAGGTCTTCTGAAAGAACACATGTATTCCAGACATTCTCAATCAATAACTTGCAGCATCACCAAGAAACCGCCACAAAAAGAATACACATAACACACCTTAACTCCTCCATTTCTTTTATGTAACCCTCGATAAATTTTTTGGCATCTTCGTTTACCGCATCTGCCGAAAGAAAAACACAAAACTCATAACATTTGTAACATATCCTTAAATCATCACAATCGGCAGAGAAAAAGCAATAGCGTGGAAAGACAGGTTTCAAGCGATGGCATATTAGCCAAGCAACTAACACGTCGCTCTTTTAACCTCAGCAACCAGAGTTCAAATCCAGGGCGTGATATGCGAAACCCAAATTATGCATAACCTCAGCAACCAGTATCTTTGATAGGAGCGCCTTATGAATCCAACATGCAAAAGAAATACATCATAACTAACAATAAAAACACAAATGTAAACAAAGCAAGCAATAAGCAACAAAATAACTCCAAGAAAACTGCATCAATCTGAAAATTTGTTCAGTAATCCCTTAAAGTAACACCAAGAATTATCACCATCCACAGGTATGTAGCATTAGCAACTTCAATCTCTTAGCCTCAGCCTATTAGGGCCAGTGGCCATTCCTCTCCCTGCCTGATCATACTTCTGACAGTGTACGGTACCCATTTAATTGCTGAGTTCACCAGAGGGCACAAGCGTTGCAGAAATCTCGAAACATCTTTCTGCCCTGGTGGGGATTTGAACTCCTGACCTTTTGGAGGACAGTCCATTAAGTTCACAACTAGAAGCCAACGCTAATCACATCCGCTACACTATCGGACGCTTAAAAGCAGAAAACACAGGAAACAAAGGACTGAAAACAATAAAGAAATACTGACCACCAACAGCCGCGATACTGATGGCGTCTCTCTCTGCAAGTAGCTGGATATTTCGTAGGGTCAGGGACTCGACCGTCTCCTGCAGAACCTTTAACCTCTGTCGCATTCCGTTGATCTCCGACTGGAGCATGCTGTTCTCTTGGTACATGTCGCTCACACACTCCAAACCCTCCGCATCTATCCCTCGCTTCCCCTGCACAGAAAAATTATCATATCCAATTACCTCTTTTTAAGGGTTGCTGTATTAACATTCTGAATATATGAATGAATGACCTCAGCAATGCAGGTATTAGTAACAGTATCACTAAGGTATTATTGCTAATACAGTTAAGATATTAATACTAATATTGTTTAGGTATAGACACTGGCATATAGTTAAGTCAGAGAGGTTCCCACAAAAAGCCCAGGTACAAAGATACATATAAACATACATACATGAACACACATACATACATACACATGCAACACTTTTGCGAGGTACTTAACAACTGCTTTATCAAATGTCTAGATAACTAATTAGCTACCATGTATACTGAACTGACAAAATACCAACCAGAAAATATAAGAAAAATAATTTAAACAAGACAGTTACTGACCGTTTTGTACTCCAGAAGTTCAGCTTGTAGCGCCTGGATTTCTGCCCTGAGCGAGGCGATCTGTTTGCTCGTCTTATCCTGGTTGACCATCACTTTGTTCTTTATGTTTCGAGCTCGATTGGCATATTTTAGTGTGTTCAGCGTCTCAACGAAATCACGATCGGAGGGTGATATGCAAGCAATCATAACAGTGCGGCTAGACAAAAAGAAAAAGCAGTCGTCAAAGCATACAAGGAACAAAGAAGTACTGGATAAGTAACGTCCAATAATGACACTGTTTGGTTAATCAATGTCACAATGTATGTATGTATCTAGTCTTTTATATAGCACAGTTCAAGAATCTCTCAAAAGCGCTGTGAACATGGCTGCCCAGTTAATTTGAACAAGTGAGTCTTAACTAACGAATAGAATGTTTCTTGGGCCAAATTAACAGAAACAGAACGAATGTTTACAGGAAGACTGTTCCACAGAGAGAACCCATGCAGGACGATGCACACTGCAGTACATACACAGATACATCAGAAACTTCTTACAAGATTTTCTTTGAGGGCCGTATCAAAGACTGCTTATAACGAGGCTGTGTTATAATGAGAACATATCTAGAGCTGAACCAAATTTGTGATCCATGTATCCGACCGTGAAATGTCTGTATTTTTGTTATAAGAAAAGTTTGGCATATAATGTGCTACTTACACCTACAGTGGCCAACTGCTCATGTTCATAGATGGTGGTGCTATATAAATGTAAAGTAGGCACCAAAGTATGTATCAAAGCACTTATACAGCACGTTTTACAAACCTTACCAAAGATCCAAGTAATGTATCTGTTACCTGTTACCGCCAAGCGAATCCTGAAGCAGACGGGTCAGTTTGGAATCCCGATATGGAACGTGCATGCCCTTTTTCATCTTGTCACCCAGCGCTGATATCACATTACCAAGGGCAAGCTAAAGATAGAACAGGAACACCTCTTTATAAATTTCTATCCAATGTAATTCATTTAAAATGTAATGTATTTCATTCAAATTGTTTCACAAATGATATCTATTTCTCTTGAAACACATTTCAACACACTGCAAAAATGTAAAGTCACTAGTAAGCAGTTGATAACATTGGTCAATCCATTTGCTACTTAACTGTTAGTATACAAGTTCTGAGCATTACATATGTTTCACTGAAGCTATATAAATTGGACACGATGAACATCAGAAATATATTCTCACTCCTACAGAATTTAAATGTGACCATGCTTGAGAAAACTCTCACAAAGTTGTAAAAAATCAAAACTGAGCTTGATATTGCACTGGATAGGGCTGGAATTGCTAAATAAGTTGGTGAAAACCACGAGTTTCTATAGAAATAGCAAAAACGCTACAATTTGTAAAGATGTAGGTCTCTTCACAGCTACTTTTGAGAAACTGCAAGTTAAAGTTTTCCACCACTGTGACATGACCTAGGGTTCATGAATATGTTTGAATGCTCTGCTCAACAGCAGTTGGATGTACGAACAAAACGCAAACAGGGACCCCAGTAACAATTTCAACAATGTTTCATGCACAGATGACCAGTGCAAAGCAGAGCCCCACATCTAATCCTACATCCACAAAACAATTATCTAGCATGTTTCATTTTCTCTTTCCCAGCAACATCCGTACAGCTGACAAAAAATTTTGCAGATAGCATTTAAAAATACAATATTATTGCTGGGACAACCTTTTTTTATGTGATCCAAATTTCAAACAAAGGAAATTTTTGCATAATTTTCTTCAACAATGAGTCATGCCAAATAACATAACAGAAAACATAACCCTCAGACCGATATTCATTATATCTTTCAAACTATACAAAAACAGTCAAAAACGAAAACAAATTTATCTTCCTCTCAAAATCATTTATTTTCTTCTGCTCAAAAATTCATAGGTACCGTCCACAAATACAATTTGACTTCGTAAGTCCTCAATTTTCAGAAGGTTTCTAGAAACTGCTGATAAGTTAAGAGGTTTCACAGATCAGTGAATCTTGGTTACCAGTCCACAGTTAATTGATATGCCCTCTTTAGCTCGATCTCCGGTTGCTCCTGTCCGCTTCAGTCGTTCGGATCCGGCAAGGTCGACGAAATGGAATTTGGCCGAAAGCATCTCAAACTCCGTAAGGGCCTCTGTGCTGTCCCTCTCCTTGCCGTCCTCTTCCAGATTCTGCAACACAGAAAGTTTTATTTTAACAATCCAATTTAATTTTTCAAGGACAATGGAAGCTCATTATGATGCTGTCTCTGGAAGCCATATCGTGAATCACACTAAAAGGAGTCGTTGTACTAGGAAGTCATTTCCATGCACTAATCCAATCAAATCTGACTTCTATAGCGCCGTTATCATAATGCCCAAGGCATCCGTTGATGGTTGCTTCAAACCTAAATCGCAATCCAAAATCATAATCCATTGGAGAAGCCGGGTCGAATTTCAATAGGTAAGAGGAACCAGAAGCCAGGCTACGGTGGGTAAGCAAGTTGACAGACGAGTTTTAAGCTTAGACCAGAAAGGCATCACAGAACTGACAGAACGAATAGTACTTAGCAACAAATTGTACAGCCATGGACCAGCAACCGAGAAGGCCCGAGAGCCCAACACAGTTTGGATACGGGTCACAGCAAGTCAGCGTCCACCAATTCTGGCACTCATGTCCCTGACAACGTTGTATAAGAATCTGTGGCATAATGAAGCATGCAACAAGGAGGGTCGGGTTTACTCTGTAGCCCTGCAGAAACGACAGATGCTGGAAAGTATAACCTCTGATTTCAGAAGCACCTATTATGCTGGCTTTTCCAAAGTGACTTTGTAACGCACTCGGGGTCTCTACAGGTGCAACTGTAACACGGTGTTGTATCGTAATCTGTATCTATCTCTGCAATGATAAGCAGGGCATCAGCTGATACTGTAACATAACGCAATAACGACAAGTCCTATAGCCCCATAGATAACAAGCCATCAATTGGCTTGGGTTTTGTTATAGAATGTTCTTAAGGAAACATATAGCTCTTGTAGTGGATTAAAAATGCGACTTCAGTCTGAGATGCAGAACAATGGAGTGATAGTTCAATACAATGCAAAAACAACAGAGAAGCTAAAAGTGGGTCCTGGTAGTCAAAATCCAAGGAGAAATGCTAACGAGATCAAAGAAAGCCAGAAAAAAAGTTGAGTGTTTGTCCTGTTCTGTTCTATTAATTACGCCGTGTGATGTTTTGTACAGTTCCTTAAAGCACAATTGTTTAGTGCCAACAACAGATGTTCAGCTGATAGCACAGCGGAAGAAAAAGTAATTATAACTATCGTCCGTTGTGAACCGAAGGGCCACACAGACTCAGCCAAATGAACATCAACCAAGGTTTGGGGTCAAAACCTGGAAAAGCTTGCTCCCAAAAACTTTCTCAAACCTCATGAAGCAATCAGAGGATTGAGTAGAGTATCCTCGAATTGAAGAAATTGAGGGAATGAACTCAAACAACCTGCCCAAGATAGTAACAACTTTCACAACGAAATTAGAAGAATTCATAATGTAACGCAGCATGTAACAAGTGATCCTCTGGAATGGTTTTAAGTATGCTTTTCAAGACACACTGATACATTGTGCAAGGTTTGCAAGGTATGCTGTAGAGCAAATGATCGTAATTACACGACCACTTATTACTCATTCTGTTTACATGTGTCCATAAATAATGTCACATCTGACTCTTGACTCATTAGTTGTGTAATATCAGTCCAATGAAGGTCATTGGTTCAGCCACAGCACAGATGGCAAGTTGCTCACAATATTCCATCAATACAAACATTGTACGTACGTGCAGAGCTCAATAAACCATCGATCACATCAGCATAATGTGTGGTCCTTGGTACTGTAGCTTTTTCTAGCTACACCACAGACCACACATACGATACAGCGCGCAAGGTTTGCATTATATGGATTGCATGCTCCTCTTCGTTATCAGAACTGATGCATTTAGCTCTGACTTTACAGACTCCCAAATTGTTCAAAACAATTACAAAGCTTTCCAGAACAGTCAGACCTGAGTCATTTGCATGTACGTATTTATCAAGGAATTTATACAGCTCCTTCAAAATACTCACAGCTGCCAGCAAGACATAGTGCAACATGAACAACAGTCAGTCATGCTGCTGGTTGTACATGGCACACCAAAAGGTACAGAGGTATAAGTACTTTAAAACCTTGTTGTACCACTACCTTTGGAAGCCAACCAACTACTGCCTTATGACGAGATTGTGTTGCAGTTGTAACTGTAATTAGAAATGTAGAGAGTGCCGCTTCAAGAGAAACTAATCAGGAGCACTCTCTACATCTTATATTGCGGTCATTTTGTAAGAGTAAGTTCAATTTGGAATCCACGTACTGACCATTTTATATTGGAATTGGTACTATACAGAAGCATGTCATAAGGCTGTTCTGTAGTACACATGGAAGCAAGTAAGCACGCAAGCATCTACGTATGATATATGTGTGTAAATCTAGGTGTGCACATGTCCATACGTATGTCTGTTATACCTCTGGTTTAGCCAGTCGTTGTTGGCGAATGTGCAGTGTGAATATGGCGTGTGATCGGGATGACTGGGCGTTCATGTTCGTACTTGCAGTCGTCCGACTCAATGCACCCATCTTCAGGCATTGCATCGTCTGCAGTAACAAGCAACATGGTTCTGAATCATATCAAACACTTGCATACAGTTAGACCAAAGTAAAAGGACCGTCAGCAATCTAAGAACCAAAGTACATACGTATGTACGTGTATATATTTGTATGTACGTAAACAATGTATGTATGTTTGTATGTATGCAACTGGCTAGTTATATAGCACCTTTAAGAACCTCACAAAGGTGCTTAGACAGACAAATAGTGGCCAAAATACCAAGTCCAGTTGGTACTTGGACGGAGAAGATCAGTAAATATCAGATCAACTCAACTCTCCATCCTTTCAAAGGCAGTAAATGAGCTCCACTGCAAGTTGGAGGTGAAAATGGTGTCTGGTTGTTGGACTGCAGTCAGTCTGCTTGTGTTCCAGCCTTAAAGCCCTGTGACCACTCTTCCAACAAACTTTCATGCGGACATTTAAGTGAAAGGAATCATCAGTGGCCAAAGGAACTAAACAACATAAGTAACCAGTAGATTTTGTTCTTATAAAACTGTGACTGGGTCTTCAACAGAAAAAATCTGAGTTTTATGCAGTAAATTCAATTTATGACAAACATTGCATTAATCAGTCTACCAAATACAGTTTAATTCTGCTTTATTCAAAATCATGTGCAACTAAACCGCTAAAGAACATTGAAAGGTTAGCACTGATGGGTGTTAAATTTTGCAGCAACTTAATAATAATAATAATGACAATTTATATAGCGCCATAGCACAGCCGAGGCCGAAGAAAAGGGCGCTGCTTAGTAGTGTAAAACATTAATTTACAGTCAGAGCAAGTCTCACACAGGCAGACTTTTACATATCTACAAACAAGACAATGGTTCTACTCAATTTACTTTTCTTTATTATTATGTTCAAAAAATCAGTAAATCTAAGTCAGTGGCAGAAAGGAAATCCGATTCTAAGACACGTTGCCCATGTGACAAATCAGCTACTTCCCAACTGTAACCTTTTCTCAGTGTTCCAATCCTTTTCCCCATTTCATCCACTGCCCTGGAGAACAGTTCCGTTCTATTACATACATATATCTAGGCCACATTCCCACTGAACTCTCATTCAACTTCCCCACTTAGTAAACGACCTGGACCATCTTCCCACATATCTGGCCCACTTTCCCACATCCTGCCAACGTGTTAACACAGCTTATGGCTGAAGTGAATCATACAACCACGAGCCACTCTGGTTACTGTTTACTAAACCCAGCACCGAAGATAACGAAACCCGATACATGAACAAACCGTCATCAGCTCAGGGCTCCAAGTGCAGCTGAAATTAGAGGGCAATTGATGCACCCAATAGATCCATCTAAACCATTAGCAAACATTTGAGCAAATGCCCAATGATCTACCAAGGAGGTCTGGACCTCCTTGCAACTTATGTTAACAGTAGACATTAATGTGGCACAACACAAACTCGTGGACACACTGTCTTGTAATAAACAGCAGCAACTCTGGCTTTTAGCCAATCATTGTTTTTTAAGAACCTAAATTTTTATGGTCATAGGGTACATTATTGTCAGACAATGTCCGTCAATGTTTTGACCACACTCAAGTCTGCTCTCTTCACATAACTTGTAATGTGCAGACAGTTAACTCCTCACATTACAGCAGAACCAATCCCGCTGATCTACAAGAAATGGCTGTAGTTCAAGGAGTCAGACTGCAAAGGTCAAGGCATGTTGCTAGCTTACGTCTTGCAGCGAGGTAACCGGACGTGTCGTCACTCCCACGGTGTAGATCCCTCCCGTGGCATCTTCGTGTATACGAATGTGGGACCTACGGCCCTAGAAATAAACCAATAGATGACACATAAACACAAGTCCTAAGAAAAAACCCAGCATCGCATTCGCTTCTCCACCTTAATTAAAGGGAGCTCAGAAATATGCCCTTGCACAGATTGCAACATACTCATCGAGGCCATTTCCAGAGTATCGGACACCAAGCCCTGGTTTATTTTTTTACTTATTAAAAGCACTTTTAACATATATATTGTTTAATTAGATGACTGAATGCAAAAAGCCTATGTACAATAAAAATGTGGGGCCCAGTCCAAATTTAGGTCACCCAGTGCCCTCTCTAAATGGAGGCCCACCTTGCTCAATTTCTGATAGGGCATATTTAGACAGCAAGCACCCAATTCCTGTATCACCAACATTTGCCCTCAGAAACACAATGGTAGGGTTGAGAGATCTTTTGTCTGAAGAAAAGACTCAACAGCAGTTCAACAGGATGAACAACAAAATCGTCCACTTTTACAAGTAGTCACAAATCTTAACCAATAGATGTCGCTTTCGTATGTAAACATCGAACATGGCAGTCTCGTCTTCTGCTTGTTTTTCGTGGTTTATATTTTAGCACTTTCAAGAGGTTTGTGAATTGCGCTATATAAAAAACAGATAATATATACACACATACATATGCATGCATAGTGCCTTCTAAGAACCTCTTCCAGGCACTCTGTAATAGACTAAACAATGTGAGAGTTTCTTAAGAAGAACAATGTTATCGACAAACAAATGAAGCTCAAATAACTGAAAAAGTCTCTTTCGTCACATCTGTTAACAACTCTTGGACAGCAAAGATCAGATCTCGGATTCAATGTAAAACAGTCCGTAAGTAAGTACAAGCCACAGCATCAACCACAATTTAAAACTATCTAAAATGAAGCAAGCCATCATCAGCACGAGAGTACCGTCCATCCCTTATTCCCAAAAACATTTGCCGGTTACCTTTTCACCTGGATCTCTTGTTGTATCAAGCAGATCTAAGATCTCTTCATTATAAAGCTGAAACAAGAAGCAACTCAGACTAAATTAAAACATAAAACATGATTGATCAAAATTAATTTCAACTATGAGCAAAAACAGTGATAGGTGAAATGGCACATTCATTTTTTCACTTGTCCGTTCAATCATTTTCTTTACTACAGAGTTTTACATAAGTGCTATGTAATAACTTCTATTACAAAATCTATGGTGTTAATAAGAACATGTAATGTAGTGTAATCCAAGGCAAATTTATTAAGCACCCCTGTACAGCTAAAGGCACTTCTTTCGATTAAAAGGTAAAAGCTGCAAACTGAACTTGAGGTACTTCTCTTATTAAAAGTAAAGATGCAAGCTTAAAGAGCTTCTTTTCAACGAAGATAACAGCTGCAATCTTAAGGTAATTCTTTCAAATAAGATAACAGCTGCAAGTTTAAGGTAATTCTTTCAATGAAGGTAATGGCTGCAAGTTTACAGTACTCCTTTGAACAGGAGTACCTGGATACTTGACAAAACAAAGTATACCTGCAGATGCTTGGCAATACAGAATTATTTCATACAAATTAACACTGATCTGTAACAAACTCTCATTCTGTTAATGATTATCTTGCAAATTTTTTTTTAAAACTGAAGTGCTCTATTCAAAAATTAGTTGTCCTGAGTGAGCATAACAGATAATAATAACAAAGGACGGACTAGAAAATAGGTGTTCCGCTTGGTGAGAAAATAGCGAGATTAGTCACGAAGTCGAGGGCAGCAACAATAAGCTTCATTACTGATTGCCAACACTTAAAATACCAGTTGGCTCAGAGAGCTGGTTAAGAATGCATGCCCTCAATAACTTAGCAAAGTGCCAAATGCAGAACACTTTATGTTATAAAAATATGTCAGATACAGTGAAACCTTGTTTTATGATCCACCATTACGACATGGCCTCAGCTAGGGTAAATACAAAGTAATGCCAGGTCAATAAAATCACTACAGCAAGGAAAGGCAATATAAAGAGCATAAGCAGCCGTCGTTCACAAGTCTATCTTCTGAGTTCTATTATGACAAGTGACTGTGGCTCCAAGCTCTTTTATCAGTGCATGAAGCTACCCCAGTTATTTGGAAATCCTGTTACTTTGCAAACTTCGTTTCAAGCACATTACAAAGTGTACCTGCTTAAGCTCTGCAGTTCTGCACAAAAACGATTTCTGACTGTACACATAAAAATTTATAACGTGTACATAAAATGTTGCACGAGTGTATAAATAACCATCACAGCGTTCCACTTTTAATGCCCAGTTTTTATATGGTAAACGTCAGTAACTTCATTTGAATCAATACAGCAGGGGTTTGCGGAAACCCCATGGTCCACCCATATATGTTCCCCATGTCCTAGAAAGCGTGGTAAATTATAGGATCCTTGCACAACAACAAAATGACATTACCCATTCTGCACTATGAGACAAGAATTCAGTTTTTGAAAGGGTATTCAAACCAATCTCAGCCCTTAGCATCATCGGAAGTGGACCACAAGGCTTTCCTATCAGCCGCCACAGATCACGCCCAAAGGAATGGAGAAAGTCAGATGGCGGTCAAATCAGAAAGGAATGGAGAAAGTCCAGGCCCAAAGGAATGGAGAAAGTCAGATGGCGGTCAGACCAGGCCCAAAGAAATGGAGAAAGTCAGATGGCGGTCAGACCAGGCCCAAAGGAATGGAGAAAGTCAGATGGCGGTCAGACCAGGCCCAAAGAAATGGAGAAAGTCAGATGGCGGTCAGACCAGGCCCAAAGAAATGGAGAAAGTCAGATGGCGGTCAGACCAGGCCCAAAGGAATGGAGAAAGTCAGATGGCGGTCAGACCAGGCCCAAAGGAATGGAGAAAGTTAGATGGCGGTCAGACCAGGCCCAAAGGAATGGAGAAAGTCAGATGGCGGTCAGACCAGGCCCAAAGGAATGGAGAAAGTCAGATGGCGGTCAGACTAGGCCCAAAGAAATTGAGAAAGTCAGATGGCGGTCAGACCAGGCCCAAAGGAATGGAGAAAGTCAGATGGCGGTCAAATCAGGCTCAAAAGAATGGAGAAAGTCAGATGGCGGTCAAATCAGGCTCAAAGGAATGGAGAAAGCCAGATGGTGGTCAGACCAGGCCCAAAGGAATGGAGAAAGTCAGATGGCGGTCAGACCAGGCCCAAAGGAATGGAGAAAGTCAGATGGCGGTCAGACCAGGCCCAAAGGAATGGAGAAAGTCAGATGGCGGTCAGACCAGGCCCAAAGGAATGGAGAAAGTCAGATGGCGGTCAGACCAGGCCCAAAGGAATGGAGAAAGTCAGATGGCGGCCACCCACCCAAGAGCCACTTGGACCGGCCAGAACAGGCAAGATGGGGTGCCAAGAGTCCCAAGACCAATGTTATTGCATCATCCGAATGCATAAGTGGCCATCCAGATAAACATAATTACTGATACACACAATTAAACACCACATACGGCTTACTAGGACCGGCATCATTACAAAGCAAATTATAACATAATGCTGGCAGGCACATGAATTCCAAATGCACTGCTGCAAGTGTAATTGTAAGAACAAATTTATGTAGCACCAGTTCAAGAGAAACTCATCAGAGGTGCTCCCAACCTGACTACATAAAACCATGAACAACTATGGTTTTCGAGTGATCACAAAGAAGAGGAGCTACATAAGTTGCAGGTTGCTACACAACTCATTCTGCTCTATAAATCATCTAACTTTCATTATTATTATTATTATTTTGATTATTATTATTCCAGAAAGATGGACCAATCACCAAGCTTCTTTCAGGCCAGCTGAACAACTAAGTGACCATGTGCATCCGAACCAACCAACTACATTACTATCTGACCTTTGAATGTAACCTGTGCGGTATGGTGCCTGATATGGTCCAAAAGTTTAAGTTATAATGAGGGTCCAACGCATATATTTCTAAACACAGAAATATATATGCACACATATATTCTATATTTCACCCAAACATCAGCCTGGAAAAGCAATTTGATTTTGGTTATAAAATGATAACTAAGAGCAACTTTTAACCTCACTTTTTCATGAGACTATCACACCACTAGATGGACTCCAGAGGAAAAATTATGCGAAAACTACAAAACTTCTTCAATGGAATACGATTTTTAACTAAGGTTTCACTTAAAGAGAGATTATCGATTGATCCCTTGTGCATTACAAAAGTTACAGAAGCCATCAGATTAGATTAGATTAGCAAGAAAAATACAAAATGAAATGGACTGCTAAATGAATCTTGATACATCTGGGACCCAACTACCACCTTAAAATGATACTGTGTCTTCATATCATCCACAGCTCTAAAGCTACATTAAACTTGGAATCAATATTATTGACTGCATCACCAAAATCTGCCTGACACTGATATGGGTCCTTGTTTATATGGAGGTTCCACTCTATCGTGTGTCCAATGTCAAAACATCAGTCAATGAATAAAACAGTTGATGAGGAAACAAAGGGTCTGCATGGGAACCCACTGTCAACAGTATTTCAATATTACAACTATGTTTACAAAGGACAGAGTTTGTGCACTTCCTGCTGAATCCGATCACATGCCAGGCCAGAGGGCAACTGTACAAACTTCATATAGCATTATTTTTCATACAATTTTGTATACCATATTCATATATTTCATATATCATTATATATGTCCTATATCATATATATTTATATATCACAAATATATTTATAAATTAACTGGGCAGCCATGTTCACAGCGCTTTTGAGAGGTTCTTAAAATGCGCTATATAAAAGATTAGATACATACATACAGATACATACATTTATATATCACAAATATATTTATATACCATCCACCCACACCCACACATTTTGTATACCATATTCATATATTTCATATACTATTATATATTTCCTATATCATATATATTTATATATCACAGATATATTTATATACCACACACCCACACAAATCATATGCCAGTCTGCCTAGAACTTGAACAGATTCAGTTGACTCAATCTAGCCCCACACAATCACCAACATATCTGGATCAATTGAACAGCAAATGATCCAACTGGATCGATTACATTAATGCATAATATAGTTTTCATTTTCTGAAGGTCAGTGATGGGTATATATCATAATAAAAAAATATGAGATGCTGGAGCCTCTTCTTAAATTCAACAGCATATCAGTGAGCTCTCTTTTTATGAGCACATTATTATTCTGAGGTCTTACCATAATGATGTCATACTCTAAAGCTTAATAAAATGGGGATAAATGTGCCCAACAAGATTATTCCAGCTCCGTTGTTACATGGGTTCAAGCAAGCCAGGGTTAGGAGGTCAACAGGTCTAGATGTAACCAATACAGGTCAACTGAATACAGGTCAAATAAGGATCAAATGGACATACAGGCCAATCCACAAGTAGAGTCATATCAACCATTACCACAACACTCATAACAAAAGTACTCATTTTAATCCTGAATAAATTATCTCCATTTCACAAAGGAAAGCCTGAATAGTAACTCATAGGTCAAAATGGATAAAGTAATGGAATCACAAAGTAATGGAAGACAGGAATCATAAGGTATGCTGCAGGATGAATTACAGGTATTGTGAAAAGAATTTAAGTGTACAGATAGCTGGCTAGTTAAATCTAATTTAACCTACTGGGTAAGAATAGAAACATCAGTGAAAAATGGTCATGCTATTGAAACTGCGGCCGGGTACTTAGGGGTAACTGAAGGCAGTAACCGACCCTCAAGCAGCCACCCACATAGAGAGGGGGCTCCAAACAATGGACAAGCGATCAAAGGGCTTGACTTCATGCTCACTGGACCATCAACGGACGACGGCTCTGAGCTGGCACGGCCGACTGCCTCAAGGTAAGCGAAAAATTTGGGTCTTTGATTAGGCCAACAACACCGTAAGGAGCAATGCTACGAACAGGTAGCCACTCTCGATCCAACCACTGATGATAGCAAAGCTTTGCCGCCTACATATATCCATCCTCTCATGTTGTTGCCATCTCCGATATTTATCAGTTTCCCTGCAGCAATATTACCTCTAGGTTAGAAAAACAGTAAAAACTTGTGCCCTGGCTCAAAGTATGAGCTATTAATAAGTGTATAAATGCGCATAACACCAGTTATGTACATGCATATCGTTCGCATGCATACCAGGCACATGCTAACACATTTTTTACCCACTGAAAATGCATTTGTATATTAAAATGTACATTAAGTAAGTACACAGTTCTGCATGCATGTGCCTACATAATGGCAACAGATAACCGCAGAATTTACGTGGGTGAATTTACGTTGGTGAATAAGCGAAATCAAATGTGGCTTAAAATACAACTATTAAAGATAACAGCATAGTCACAAGAATTACACAAGTTACACAATCCACAGGTAAGGTAAAGTATTATAAGGTAAGTTAATGATATATGGTAAAGAATGTAAGGTAAGAAGGTAGGTAAAATTAGGTAAGGAAATGTAAGATAAACTAAAGGTACAGAAGGTATCATAAGGTATGTCAAGGGAAGGTAATGGCATGGGGTTGAAAACCAGTCAGTATTTCACAACAAAGGTCACTAAGTGTATGTAAGTATGTACCTAAAATTAGTGCAGCATAACTTCCAAAAATTGCAGTTGCTCATTATTATGCAACAGAAATTGTTATAGTTTTCACAAACAAAAGAAAAATTAAACTGCACATTAAGGTGGATCACTCAACTGTGTAGCAATGAAATTTCACATAGTAACACCATGGCTAACTGGCAAATACATTACCCTTGGAACCCTGCCACAGGGGCTCAATTCCTACGTAATTTCTTGCTTTGCATCACTGAAGAACAGCCTCCCTTAACCCAACCCCGAAAGGAAGCGTTAGTTTCTTCATTTTCTGAGCATCACCATATCAGTGTTGGAGGCCAGTCTTCTCCTTCACGGCCTTATATTCCCACAGACAGTGTTCAATCTGAGTACTCATTCTACGGTCGAGTGTGCTAGGGGGCACAAGTGGGGCAGAAATCTCAAAACATCTTTCTGCCCTGGTGGGAATTAGACACCACAACCTCTGGCTCAACAGTCCAGCATGCTAACCACAAGGCCCTTTGTCGAAGTAGAAGTTAATTAAAATGCTTAAAATGCCTCACCAGAGGTTCAGAGGACTAAAACAATAAAAGATCCAGGACAGCGAGAAACAAAAGCTAAACCTGAAAACAACAACCAAATTAATAAACTGATAACAGATGCAGAAGTGGACCATAGCAAAGCAGACATTGGATAAAACTGGAGCCAGAAACAGAAAGAGTTCATGACGCGTTCAAGATACCAAGCGGAAGGCTTCATAACCAATCGTTCTCAGCTTCTGCCAGTTTCACGAGCTGGGCAGCCAGTCACAAACCAGCTTCCTGTACAGACAGGTGGGCAGTAGGCAGACACAGAGGCAAACAGTCTTTTTCAGCTATTGATAACTTCTCAATGAATGATTCACGAGGCCAGAGATATTCCCGGCCGGCTGGTCTCAACAGGGAAGCCAGCCAGCATCTTTCCAGGAACCACAGAAGAAAAATCCCCAGTACACTGTTCGAAACAGAACGATGATCAACCACCCAGCGGTTGATAGATCTATACAACTTCCACGTTATCAGATACACTTGACTTCTGTTATGGTACTGGTAGACGCGACTTTACTACTGACTTGCTCAAGGTCCGTATGTTGTTACCATCTCCGGGAAGCTCGAACCCACACGCTCCGCATTATAAGGCGAGCACACAAACCAATTGGCTACCGTGTCACAGGTAAGGCAAAACTCTCATCCAAAGCCAAACTCCTTCCCTCCCTTTCTGTCTGTCTGTCTGTCTGTCTGACAGAGCATCTATTCTTCAGTCTGTGTATGTGTCTGGCTGCCTGTTTGTCTGGCTGAACAAATGTATGCTTACATCAATACATTTCTCTTTGTAACCAAATACCGTGGCCAACAATCTCAATCATAATAAATTACTAAATGGTTTAACATTTTCTGTTCGTAAATAAGTCAGTAAGCATTTGCTAACATAAGTCGATCAGCTTAATCAGGAATCATACGCATAAACTACTGAGGTAGCATATAAGTGTGTTTAGCATTGTAAGTACGCTTTGCTGTTAAAGTTTTGTTCAACAGGCAAGAATGTGTAGCAGGTAAGGCTGTTTAGCAGATGAGCAAGTTCAACATAAGTGGTTTGTTTTCACCAAATGGGTCAGTTTTTAGCACAGCCCTCTCAAATGACATGGTGTGGTCATTCAGCCTGCAAACATCCAGCATGGCATAAATGCACAGAATTCTTAAGACATCAGGCAGCAGAAATAACGACAGCAGATGAGCGAGCAATACGTCTTCGACGTTACAAAGTGATATGTGACCTTCAACACATCAAAGTCTTCTAGCAGGTAAATCACTGCAGCAACAATAACTGCCACCGAAATATTCCGCCACCAACAAAACAAAGTAACACGGCATGGCAATAGATATCTTGCCACTCAAGTAACACTTGATCTGTAATAGAAATATTTCTTTCAACCCACCACAACACAACCAACTATACATTCATACTACAACAACATGAAATCATTCACTTGATTATTTATTTCCTTATTTTTAAATATCACTACGATTACGATATTTCACTAAGGTTTCGCTTGAAGCAACAATCGTTTGATGCCCTGTGCTCTACAACAACTGCACTATTCAATTCACTAGATTAGATAAGTGCTATTAACTAATGCACAGTGACTCAAAGCAACTGTACATTAAGCTTCTGCATTCACATTCTACACAGTGCAAGGTTTTGAAGCAGCACACTTAGTAATGCCAGCCGAGCACTTAACCGCTCAGCCATTGCGTCACCAGATAAAACAGATGCACAGCTGTTGAAAGAACGAACTTACCTCCATGAACTGAGCGTTGACTTTGAAATCAGGCGCTGGTTCACCGGCAGCAAGGGCCTTGCGCTTTCGTTCTTCAATTCCGTTGAAGAGATGTTCAACGGCACGAGGTATAATACCCGTCTGATCTCGGTCGGCATTGAGATCAAATCCAGTCCCCATTGAATAAGTCTTCCCAGAACCAGTCTAAGAAACAATCACAAGCAATTTGGACTACTATTGGTCACTAATTCCTTAGAGAAAATCAGCTCAGCCTAAAGAAACTTGAGGTATTTTAAAAGCTTACCACAGAATCCTTCACAGCATTCAACTACAGTGTAATATCTAAACTACTTGTATGCTAATCTAATAACATCACATACTTTGATCTCTGAAACAACAATTTACATACACACTGTAGCTTGGATAGGACTGATTTATTGCATGCAAGCAAGACCAATTATATTGCACCAATCTTGCGATGCTTCTGAGGTAAACTCCGCAATTAGCATGATATAATAACAATGTACAACTTCAGTAGAATTCAGTAAAGCATCCTTACAACCAGACAATGTTTACTCCATTGCATTCTACAGAGTAACAAGGAATTTTGGATTTGAATCATAGAAACACCCCTATAAGTGTATTAATCTGCATGTGAGTCAACAGAAGGCCCAAATCAAAGCAGCTGCTAAAGATGGCGGGATAGTAAAATAAACAGCGGATATTAGACAAATTTATAAATGAGACTGATGTGATTTGCACTGGGATTGGAAACACAACGCCCAAGTAAACACCAAATCCTTGAGCTTAACGACTGAACTGGAATGATGAAATATTATCAGACATTCTGGTTTATTACACCGTAGAGGAATTCCCTACCCTACCGTAACCCAAATTCAGTCAAATATGCCCGTGCAGCTGACATGCACAGGACCATACGTTTGCCAGTGATGGATTTATAGAGTAAGAGAATACAGAACGTTGGATCAGCTTCAAAGCCTTGAAGGCCGCCCAGGAGATGTGAAGCTCAGCTGATGTAGACAGCCTGATTAGAGGGCTGAGCCATTCCAAAGTCTTACGGAGCATCAGTTTCAACATCATCTTCTTTCGAATACTGCAAGACTGGCTCAAATAATCAGCCATTATCACCTTTTATGTTTAGAACGAAAGGTGATAAACAGCCTCCAGCAGGACTAACCTTCTCAGGACATTCTCTGAGGCATGCACTATCACACTGGCTTCATTAACTAATTAATATTACACAACCTGTAAAGCACCACTGTAACAATGTACTAGATATAACAATCAATAGTTACTTCCAAGTGAAAGTCATAAGCAAACATCTGCAATCAATATCCTGTCATTATCCGTCTGCCCAGAATGCAATCAACAAATAATTAATCCACGAACTTCTACAGCACAACTTGGATAATCCTCAAGGCATCAGTTGATAGTCGCTATCAAGCAAAGTAGGTGTGCAAGCCAAATTCCTGGCTGAGAAACCACTGGAAACGTGGCCTGAAACAGTAATCCTACCCTGCCTTATCAAAAATAACTACCAGTATTCTGCTTTCTAACCAAATCTAATCTAATATGGAAACTTCTATAATGCTGTTATCGTCCAGTTCATTGTTCTTGCTAAGGCGGGGTAATACTCATACACGCCTTTAAGTAAGTAAGTAATGCATCTGTTAATACGCCATACGTCCATCGGCTGAGCGAGGAATCGTAGGCGTGGACAAACACACAAACAATTAAATACAAAACAAAGCAAAAAAAAACAAAGGAAACTGCACAAAAGACAGACATACATGATGCCACACAAACACAAAGATATGTATTTTTGTTCTACAACATACGGAGTTTATTCCAAGGAGTGGACCCCTTTGTCTGAGGCCGAGCTACATGAGAATCGTCAACGAGCATCGCATAATACCATGGCCTGCCTAGTACCAGTAGAGGTTAATAATGGTAAGTCACGCCAAACCCTGGGAACTGCAAAGGGCATGGATTTCTTCCTACCTTTCACCCATTCAGTCAGGCTAACATAGCACGAAAAGGCAAAACGTTGTCTAAATGTATCAAAGCACCAATTTACACTTACATAATGCTCTTGCCATTGTTAATCTCTACTGGTACTAGGCGGGCCATGGTATCATGCGATGCAGGCGCTAGTTCACGTAATACTCGCACATGCCTCTGTCAACAACAATATCGCTAGTCTTAAGAATTCTTATAGCTATAGTTGATTTGCAAATTTCACATAAAGCAAACGGGATTCAACCTCTGGTGAGAGAAAGGCGAAAGGCAAACCCACGCCTCAGATTTCGATTTACTACGTCCCTCATATTCATATTTGCTGATCAGGATTTTTTATGTCACATCAATTTATAATTTATAACTTATAACCAAGGCCTGCTCGTTTAGTCACTCATTCATTCACTCTTGCTCTGAGGTTCATTCAAACAGTAGGTAGAACAATTCAAACATGATCCTATTCTTTGCCCAAGCCAAATGCCTAGTCTTAATAACACAAGGCAAGTGCGGCTCCCTATGGATGCAATGCAGGCTCAGAATTAACCAAGTAAAGCGACTCTCCTGTAAGAGAGTTGCAAATGATAAGCGCTTTTAATAAACAAACAATAAATAAATAAAATACAAGAGATCATTTGATGGTCGCTTTTAAGCAAAACCAAATTCACAATGGACAGAACCAGTCAAAATAAAACAGCCCCAGGGAACAAAAATCGTTTTTGAATGGAGGTC
This sequence comes from Norana najaformis, assembly GCA_964023275.1. Taxonomy (NCBI): domain Eukaryota; kingdom Metazoa; phylum Annelida; class Clitellata; order Crassiclitellata; family Hormogastridae; genus Norana; species Norana najaformis. Next base: position 8,880,097 of record OZ029923.1, on the reverse strand, counting down.
AACTGAATAATACCCCAGCATCTATTCCAATTCATCCATAGGGTAAAATCAAATTCACTGGGAGGGCGATCCTCCACCCGCCCATATTCGTAATAGAAACGTAACTGCATATCACCATAACAGCAACTTGTAAATCAAAATCGAGTGATATTCCTTACCTGGCCATAGGCAAATATTGTTGCATTATATCCTTCGAAAGTCCTGAAATTCACGAAACAGGCAAAGACTTGGTTATGGTTTTCTTATCACAGCTGCAGCAATAAAATCCTGATGATAATAAATTTCAAAGATATGCCCACAATAAAAATGGTATTCATTAACATCACCGAATCATGGCAACACCATAAACGACAAGCAGTCTTTATGTACAGAAAGCGGTAAAATTTTTAATCCCAAGCCATAAACAGCTTTTCCACAGTTTAGACCAGGTGCTATCTTAACTAGCATCTTTGCTAGTTAGCCAGTAGACAGGTTCATACAGAACTTGCCGTAAAAGAGTTTAATGAACTCCTAAGTAGCCTGAATAAACAGCTGCACTTTCAGTAAATTAATGTGGTCAGTCAGTAAGACAAATTTTAACCTATCAACTTATGTTGGTGTTCATTTACTGATCAACAAAGGATGGAGGCAGGGCATGCCCCAAATGGTGCAGTATTTTAAGGAACTGTCACCCAATAAAGAGATAACCCAGCTCGATTCTGCTTAACTTCACCAACAGCATCATGTCAACAAAATCAACAACACAGAAGTCATTAGACTGGTTCACAACAACATATCAGCCAATTATTTAAAGAAAAACAAACCCATCAATAAGTTCTTTGCAACAGTTCACGTAGATCTGTTCTTGATGAGTGTTAAGGTCGAAGACAAAGTCGAACGTGAAAGCCTTGTCCTTTCCGAGAACAATCTGAGGCTCACCAGGTGTCACCAGCGTACATATCTGACACATGTCAATCTTCTCCTTCGCTAATTGCGGCCGAACTCTATGTAAACAAGAATTAATAGATAATTACGCATTCCAGAAAGGTATGAAGGCTTCGATACACCCAATCAAGTGCCAACAAATTTTGCTTATAATTTTTTGACAATATTTAAAATAAAGTTACTCTATAAAATAAAATTTAAATAAATACACAAAATAAATGTCTACTGGAGATGGAATACTAAACAACATTTGAAAGAACTTCATATCAAAAGGTCAGCTAAGATGGGTTGAAATAATATCAAGGAAGATCAACAGTGATGTTTACCAATATGCACTTCTGATCTGCTTAACGATGAGAAATCTTCTGAGGACTTCCAAGAGGATCAATATAAATTTTGTTCTGTTACAGCACAGTCAAAAACTGTGCAATACACAGAAGAAATTCTAAGGCAAGTGCAACATCATAGCAAGACAACAACAGTTGTTCATGCCCATAGCAGGACAACAGCAGTTACTCATGCTCATGGCAGGACAACAGCAGTTGTTCATGCTCATAGCAGGACAACAGCAGTTGCTCATGCTCATGGCAGGACAACAGCAGTTGTTCATGCTCATAGCAGGACAACAGCAGTTGCTCATGCTCATGGCAGGACAACAGCAGTTGTTCACACTCATGGCAGTAATTTTGTAACTGTACTAAATATAGAATGATCATGGAAGAGTAAGTCTGGGTAAGTATCTTGACATTTACATAGCACCTTTTAGGATGCCTGCCAAAGTGGAGGAAACAGAGATTCGGGGAAGCCATAGGTTAAACCAGGAAGAGTGAGGCTAAGGCGGTTCTTATACAAGATAAAAGAGACAGAAGTTCAAATGGTTTTACTGCTGAATGTTCTTCAAACAAACTCAATTTTCTTGGTATTCCTTAGATCAGTAAACTCTTAGCAGTTCGAACAAGACACATGAAAGACACCTTACACCTGCCCCAGATTACATAACAGAACCTCATGTCTTGTTCCCTTTGAATGTTCATCACCTAGTTCTTCAACCAATACTTTCACATCTGCTTGGTTTAACTGCTTGTCATTTAATAAAAGCAGTATCAGCCATTGATATAACTCGCTTTTCTTGCTAAAAAGTTCTTGGGCCAGCTTCTTCAGCTGCATCTTACCACAGAAGCAAATGCGACTACTTACTGATTTACTTCTACATGTTCAAACACTCCAAGTCCTGCTCATTTTACTCACTCATTCACTCACTCTTGCTCCGAGGGTCATTAAAACAGTAGGTAGAACAATTCAAACATGATCCTATTCTTTGCTCAAGCCAAATGCCTAGTCTTAATAATACAAGGGCAAGCGTGGCTCCCTATGGATGCAATGCAGGCTCAGAATTTTAATAAAGTAGAGCAGCTTTCCTGCATTTGTAATATTTGCATACGAGTTTAGCCACGCACATAACGAAACCATAAAAGCCAAGTTTATACATATGCATGTTGCATGCACACATGAACATATAGAGGTTTCTGTATAGTCTAGCATTCTATAGAGTGAAACATCAGCCCTACACAAATAAGTATATTTGCATACATTATACAAGTCTAACCACAGAGACCTACATAATTACACTTTAAAAGTGCTATATACAGACATACAAATATATATATATATATACACACACACATACAAACCAGCCAAGCACACAGGTAAATATAATAATAGGTGCTCCACATAGGAGCACACACACACACACAAACACACACATTTTATGACATAAGCGGTGTAGTTAATGCTTATGGGTATATGGGTATCCACACATACAACATGTAAGGCAGATGAGAAACAGAATCAGATAAACGAACACCTGAGCATTGTTATGCTGCTGCCTAAATGTTTTTCAACTGTTGTTCGTCATTCACCAGTTTGACAGCTTTGGCTGCATTTGCCAAACCACACAGCCCAAGAACTCTCAAAGGGAAATCTCATATATCTGATTTTACAAAACGTTTCTGGATGCCAGGAAGAACACTGTGCCAAATTAGTCCCTTCTAATCTCATCCAATTACTTCAAACAGCGCTGTCATATGCTGCACAAGGCGTCAATAGAAGGTCCATTCAATGGGAAACCACTGTCCACAGTCATAAGTAGGTCAGGAAGATTGACAGGGAGGTCAGAGAGGCTAAGCCAAGAGGTCAATCCTCTTAACCGTGTAGTCTGATAACAGCTGAAACTAGTGAGGCGAGAAAGCGCCTCCTAGGCACAATTTCTGTCACATGGTGGCTCACCAAGTGGTTGAACACTGGCCATGTAACACTGTCTGGTTCAAGCCCAGTCTGAACCAGTACCTTTTCTGATACAGTCCCGACTTTGAACAAGTCCTTAATATACAGCCTGACACAGTAAGCACATCTTAAAACTTAAAACAGTCAGTCAGTTGGGGGCTTGGCATATAATTGCTCAACACCAACAACTGATCTCTTTTCATTAGACACTATAATGTACAAACTAACAACAAATAACAATAAAGACATTGAACATAAATTTTAAAAGTGATAAATCACAGCAACTGCGGCCTATCACAAACAGCTACATTGTCTAAACATGTGCCACACTTTGTTCCTGGTGCATGATAGTCTAATGGTTTGTGTTGGATTGTCAATTGAAAGGTCAGAGGTTCAAATCCCACCAAGGCAGAAATTTGTTTTGAGAACTCAGCTCCACTTGCAGTCCCCAGTCAACTCAGCTATAAAGAGTACATTAACCGTACACTGTCAGGCAATGAGGGAGAAGGCTGGCAACCCATCTCACCTGCCGAGGCTAGGAGAAATGAAGCCGATAACACTTCACACCCATGGCTGCCCCTCAAGGTTAGCTTAAGGAACTGCTTTTCTTCTACCAGATAGTGCATGTCTGTGTGTAGTTTCTTCATGTTAGTATCTACTGTTACTAGACATTACCTAACAAAGTCTAGGTGCATCTCCTGCAAACCACATCATTACACGGCCACCGGCCACCGACTACACAAAGCCCATGGCCACAAGATGTCGCTGTGCAAACATTAATTGATTTCAAATTTTTTAAGGACGGCAAGAAACAATCGAATGCATTCATGACCAACTGGTTTTAATTTGCAACAGAAAAAATTCTTCAGATGTTCTGGTTTTTTTCGTAGACAACAAGCAGTTGGTACAACCATACAACTGTTTAACAGCTATTTTTAGGTTAAGGTGGTTGCTTAAAAAGAAACAGCCACCTTCAAAGTCTGCCTGGGATGGCTGGTTTTTCGGAAATCATCCTTCTCACCCTTGCCCACTTCCGTGTTCCTAAACCATAAGGGCACTGGAAGGTCATGCAGTCAACCCAGCAAACAAGTTATTGTATGATTAGGATAAGATAGTGACAGCACCCTGCCTCCCACTTCTGTCTCCGATTCAAATGTGATGCCTGACACATAACCACCTTTGTTATTGACACCAAGCTCAGCATCCACTCACATCTTCCTTACTAATAACGGAATTGGGGTAGGGCAGAAACAGCCCATGTTGTCATGTGATCCTATTATGAAACCTCTTAACACTTGAATATACTGGCCTGGTTAGCTACATGAGTACGACAAGGTGCCTCTGTGCGTGAGGATGCCAGTTCGCATCCCGATCATGGCTTATATCAGATATCTGAATCTCGGTCTAGCATTCAAACCATTCAAATGTGCACAGGGAGCTTAAATGGCACGGCACCCACTGAAATAGGCAGCGGTGATGAAGGATCTCACCCAATTAATTCACTGAAAAATGAGCAGGGTCGAGGCCATACGGTCACTATAGAAAAACGTGTGTGTTTACATTTACTCTAGTCATTACCTTCCAGCCAAGAAAGAAAGTGACGAGAAAGTTGCAATGTTTTCTGTACAAGTCACTGTGCACATCAAGAAGCCCGATTATGGTAGAAAGCAACAAAGAGAAACAGAAACCCACAATGTACACAAATTTTCTCACAGCAGCTTAATTTCTGACACAGAAAATGCAGAATTTTAAGCTGAGATAAGCCTTCAAAACATTTTTGATCTATTTATTTCCGGTGTCTCACACCAAAGACTTGATTAGGTTATCGAATCAGAGAAAAGCTGTCATAAGTTCATTTGAACCTCTCTATTCCAAGGTTCAAAAGTCCTGACACAAAGTTAATCAGCAAGCAACATACTTTACTCTTTACTCTTGGTTGAGGGGAACCGAGGCCGCGGATGGCCAAAGACAAGTTGGACTGACAACATCTCGGCTTGGAATGGCTTATCGGGAACCAGGTTGTTGGATGCTGCGGACAATAGATAGCTTTGGTCGAAGATGGCCCTATCATGTAGTCAACCGTCGCGATGCGATGATGACGAATTGACATGACATGACATACTTTAGTAACTGCAGATCAGAAGTCAGTCACTAATCTGATGAAAGGAACAACTTCAAAAAAAGGTCAAAATCGAGATCATGAGTTGTAGATGCAGTCTGTGAAGTAGGTGACAAATTAAAAAAACTTCTGACAACAAAAAGCTGAGACCAGCCAAGACAAGGACAATTCAGATTTCTACTTACATCAGAAACCAAACATAAGACCTTGAGATTAAGGAGCAAAGCACACCAGGATGAAGCACTCATGCAGCACAAAGTAAAGTAATGTAAAAGGTCATAATGGGCCACTTCAAGGAACCTTTTATAAGTGTTTGATAAGTCTTTATATTGCGTCACTTAGGCACCTCGGAAATGCACTGCTTACACAGCTATCTAACAGAGGTGAACAGGTGTCACTTAAGATAAACAGAGAATGTAAATTGATTTGAATCATTAATTAATATTAATAAGCCTCAAAATCGACAGGACGAACAAAATTAAAGATTGGACAAACAACTGCCATTCCTCAAGGTCAATCAGATCATTAATCACAAAAGAAGATTTGTTAACATCATTAAACAAAACCTATGTATTTTAGTCAAGCCAAGCAAACCACAAAGGTTGCAGATTTGTCTGTACAGACGTGAGGATCAAGCTGCTTAGATGCTTTTTTTTCCAGCGCCTCAGTCGAATAATCTAAGAACCCTAAGGCAACGCTTTGAATGATTCTGTTGATGTTGCAGATGAAAAAATGCCAGGCTAACTGGAATAGCCGAGTGCCTCTTAGTTTAGACGGAAAGCTGACAGCAGATACATGTCTGCTGTCACTGCTGATTGGAGGTAGGGCTTTTTGGATGTCGATCCAGATAGACAAGCTGTAGTTCAGCCAAGGAACAATCAACTGCATTCGGTCAATCAAAGAGTCAGCCTAGGAACTGCACTGTGCCACTGTCTACAATAGAAATAATCCTTCCTAACTAGAAACGACAAGCAGCTGCTAGTATCACTGAACCTCACCTCTTTCAACTTGTTTACCCACCGTAGCCTAATTTCTGGTTTCTCTAAATTATAGGAATTCGACCCGGCTTCTCAATGGATTATGATTTTGATTATAATTTCACTTGAAGCGACTATCGATTGATGCCTTGGGTGTCATTACAGCGACACTACGGAAATCATTAGATTAGATCAGGACTGAGCATCAGCTCTGCAGACCATGGCTGTTCAATATAGAAAAGGACAGAGAATTCAGTCAATCAAAGAGTCAGCCTAGAAATGCAAAGTGCCAGTGTCTACAACTCAATTAATCCTCCATAACTAGAAATTAAAGGCAACTGCTGGTACTGCAGAACCAAGCACTTCTTCAGAAACTAGGTCCGGACTACTGGATACCAAAAAGTCTGGAGAATTCAGGCAGCAGATAACAGGATGAAATCAAATGATACGTGAAAACGGACTCATACAGTACATCGCTGAAACAGCAATCCTTAGTGTAAAGCCAGTTCCCAAGATATCTGCCGAGATTTATCAGAGAATTGTCGACCAGCAGGTCATCATATTAATGCCTGGCTGACGGCAACCATTATCGCCCCTCATGAATCACTCATCCCAGAGGATGCCAATCCCGCTGTTGTTGCCTAGTACCAGGAAATACACAGACCATTTTTCGCCAGATAGCCAGCCGCTGGGAGAGTTTACACCGCCAATAACTCCATAACTCCGGGTACACAGCATTTAAATAATCACTATATTTTTAATAGGTTCGGACATACTGCCCACTAAGCCGTCCATCGATCAAATCCTTAACACATGCCATTACATGGTCCAGCACAGAACGGTCAGTCCAAAGCCACTCCTGATTTCATTCCAACATCTGTATCGGAACACTGAAACTCTAGAACACTGGCTCAGATGTCTTTATCTTATCAACTACTTGTGCCTAGAACTATTCCCCATTCTAGTACGTGCTGCATCCAGCGCACCATCGGGCAAAGCGAGAGTTGCCCAGCAGACTTGGTCGAACATTGGCAATACGATTCAACCTATGCTGCTGTGTATACTATTTGCAGGTCTTGTGTTGGCAATTTTCTTATTGCCATATCAAATAAACTGCAACTGAAACGGATCTATTATGCCAAGGTAGAGTGTGCAAGAAAACTGAGAATGGTGGGAAGATCAAAACGTTTTGCTACAGAGACAGACACACATGAAGAGCGCAATTTATCATTACTGATCTTGGGAGTATTGGGTGTCATCCTGAAGCCCTGTTCTGGAACTGCTGTTAGGGTGTTTGCATCTCAAGAACCTCACCTCTTTCAATTTGCTTACCCACCATAGCCTAACTTCCTACAGGAATACAACATGGCTTCTTCAATGGATTATGATTTTGATCACGAATTCACTTGAAATGACCATCAATTGAAGCAAAAGCTGTATGACGTCAATCAGAGTACGTCAATAATTTTAATTCCTGATGAAAAGCCAGACAAAGACTCAAAGATACAGACAGAAAGAGACAGACAGTCATAGATCACAGATGGACAGGACAAATGTATAGAGATACAGCGTACAAGAAAGCGACATGGATTTATAGGTTATTAATAAATCTACACAACAATAATAATAATAACAACAAAATGATAATGATTTTTCCTTCTCTTAAGAATTTTTTAAATCCTGAGGAATCATACACCTCAGGTGAACATAATAATAAGAATAATTGACTAATAATATAACAGCAATCCTTAGCGTAAAGCCAGTTCGCAAGATATCCAACGAGATTTATCAGAGAAGTGTCGACCAGCAGGTCATCATATTAATGCCTGGCTGACGGCAACTATTATAATATAACATACTATAATATAACTGACTAATAATATAACAACAATTAATAAACATTTACTAAATGGACAATAGGGAACCAATAAAACATATGAGACAAGTACTGTGGATAACAGGAAGCAAAACTTTCAGCTTGTGATTTGTCCACAAGACCTATGTTTCGGTCCTAAATCATCCAAAACAAAATCTTTCACAGAAAATCAGTACACGTATAAATAAGTATGCATGCACACGTAAGTTATCTTGCAGTCATTCCTATGTTTTTACATTACGATCTCCAAGTCTAAGTTTACAAACTTCAGCAAAGTACTATTCAAAAACTTTCACAGTTGTTTCTAACATGTATCACTATATGTTTGAAAAAAATAATAAAAAAAGACAATATATAGAGCACTGTAGTATGGCCGAGGCCGAAAAGGGGGGTGTACTTGTACAATTAATCTCTGACTGCAGCCACATGTGGCACAAGTGTATGTATACAGCACATATACACTGTAATATGTTATATATATATATATATTTATACAGGTAAAAACCAATATATATATATATACATACATACTGGTACATACATGCATAAGTATATATGTCCATACATACTGCAGTAGTCATATTCCCCATGGTTTCCTATCAGCCAGTTTTTTCTATACATCCCTGATATATTACGGCCAAGCCAACATCACAGGAAGCAAGGAAATAAGCAATGACCTTAACTTCCTTGACACAACACGACCTCACATCTCCATAAAGAACAGCAGACATCATAGCTGCTCAAGTCCTAGTCAGAGTTAAATATTCTGGGATTGTAATGTAACAAGTAAAAAGCTACCAGGAGTTTATTCTGGAGTCGTTCAAACTCAAAGTAATATCTAGTTACAGGCAGTGACAATGTAACGAGGCTAAAAAGATCATAAGGCACGTGGTGTCTGATTACACATTTGCTAGTAGACGCTATAGTGGCTAATAGCAGGACTCTCACAGGCATAACCTGCTAACCTCAAAACAAATTCACTACTGCCTACTGCTAGACAATTTTCATCTAATTACTATAAAAAGGTCACATTATTGCCTAGCTATACAATGTAGGTCACAGAGGCTGTGCATCACTACCAGGCAACTATGTGTTAACATTGCAAGCTGTTTCCTTACACCACAACAACAACAACTACGTGTTAACATTGCAAGCTGTTTCCTTACACCACAACAACAACAACTATGTGTTAACATTGCAAGCTGTTTCCTTACACCACAACAACAACTCAACAGGGTACCCTAACAAGCCCTATGGGTCCTGAAAGTAGAATGGCCATAGTTAAATGCAATATTTTGCTCTTCTTATATATATTGCATCAAACTTTGTATTTTACTGTTTAATCAAATGATCTTTTTCTATTACATATTTCTCTTACATTAAAGGTTGATTTCATTTACTAAGTAAGTACTAAAATATTAGTTAATCTTCTGCATTCAAAGTGATATATGTAGCCTAACTTACGCTGGTATGACATTCTTGAACTGCATGGAGAACATTCACGGAGGGTTTTATAATCCGCTTCAATATCATTATATCAGGTTAATTAGAACTTGACACAGCTGAGTTCTAATTAATCTGTTTGGCATAACTAATGTGGGTACGACTTCCATCATTCCCTCAAAGACAAGATGAGATCTTCTTGAGCCGTAATAATGTCCTATTACACCAGTTAATATGCTTATGTTTGCATGCAAATGATTGATGACGCTGAAATTGGCCTACCTGCACTTGATACTAGGATGACTATCCATACAGAAATTAATAATTTACTAGACAACCACTAGCAATGCATTTGTACAAACCTCACAGCCACTTTAACGCTCGTATCATCCATTTTCTCCGTCATGTGTGCATACGATTATTTGACGTCAAATGAACCCCTTTGACAGTAACATCCAACCTGCTGGCATTTTAAGACTGCGTTAACTGCTGGAGCTTTATCCGCTCATTGAGATTCGCCAAACGTCATACAACTGCACCTTCAATTACTCAATCGCAAGGCTACTCTTTACAACCACGAGTATATATGCAACGCCGTGACTATAACGCTCAAGGTAAACGATTCTAAAACGCTGCAACAACCTTATTCAACCTATAACCTTAAAATGCGACTCGCAGGCAGTTATCCAGCCGCGTCAATTTGAAATTTTCAAACAGTTCGAAATATTGAGCCGATTAAATCCATCGCAAGATTTTCGGTTGAATGCAAAATTCAAACATAATAGAACAGATGTCAACAGCTATACCAACAGTTTGTAATATCACAACCCCGCTCGGAAATTTTTATGAAACGATACACAGGATATGACGACAAAAGCCTAGCCCTACAATGTTCACAAGACACTTAGTTGAGCTGACACGTGACTTACAACGTTAGCGCTCAATAGTAAGTGCCATGTTCATGTGCTTCAACAGCGATATCTGTTCATCAAGCGAGCAATCATTATAGGCCTAATTGTAATCTCGGTTTATTTGTTACCTCTTGCTCTTCTGCAGATAGCAGCCTAAAAAGCACAGAGAATAAAACGTAAGAAATTATCAAAAGATAAAAAATTTTCCGAGTTCTAATATCTAAAACGAGTTTACCGTTCTTACTGAAATATCAGTCTTACAGTATTTTTGTTCATGCTGTTCCAAAGCCTCGAAACACGCCTTCGCTATCCACCAAGGCTCTGATCAACGGTTTTCAAATAGTTTCTTCTCAAACTCGGAAAGAATTTACCTGTTGCGGTTTTCACGAGCTCTCAGTAGCCTCCTCTTACTTTATTCCTGAGATTCTGTACACTTCACTGGCCTGAACCTACGATCCGCAACCTTTTAAAATTTTAAAAGTGACGCTTACGACCGTTTAACCGATCCAAAAGTGCGACGTAGGCCTGCGTGAGGTGTTCTGAAAAAGTATAGGCCTACGTAGATCTAGTGATTTACAGTTGGATACTGTTTAGTAAGGATTGTTCGATATCAGAAGGATGGGAGGATTGAAATCACATCGTGGTTTCTATCCAGCGATCCTTCATCACGATGAGCATTCGGCGTTGCAATCAAAGATCTTCGAGATCTTTGGTGTTACTGTTGGGCACATACCTATGTGTAAACAGAGACCAGGATGCGTTTTGTGAGGGAATACAGGAAACTTTCTTACTGGTTTGCACAGATTCTCATCTACCGAAGAAACACTTTCCTTATAGGCCTACATTTAACTCCTGCCCACATGCAGTTCTCCCGATTGCTGCTAGCAAATTGCTCCCTGCAATCATAGTTGGATTTGCCAAAGTTTGGACCATGCAGGGCAAAAGTCGGTTGCGGCCATAATAAAATTCCGCCCGTAGGTTGTTTTACCCCTCCCCGTGCTAAGTTCAGCGTAATAATGATTATGCCCGCTGTCCATATTCTAGAGCTATAAAATGGTGGGTCCAACCATAGAAATATTATATCTATGGTTCCAATATATCTATGGTTCCAATTTATCTATGGTTCCAATATATCTATGGTTCCAATATACCTATGGTTCCAATATATCTATGGTTCCAATATATCTATGGTTCCAACGCAGATGATTAAAATGTTTTTGTACCACTTAAATCCAACACTGTTATGGAAAAGCCAACTTGCAAGCAGCTAAAGTGAAACTACATTGTAGAACTTATCCGAGCTCGTAATCGTAACCGTAAACACAAGATTTCAACAGCGCTCAAAGAAAGCTCAGTCGCGGTAGCCATCTGGTTCACAGGTGCTCAGCCAAAACAAAATCGCACACACAACCAGGGCAACCCAATATGACAGCAATACGAGCATATAAACTAAGTAGATCTTTGCATTGGCTTCCTCTTCAGCAAAGGAATTGTTTTAAATTGCAGCGTATAGTTTATGAAACATTGATATATGATAATATCCAAGACTAAAATTATTCTTGGTTGATGAACCTCTTCCTGCGGGGCCTTAAATGGCGTGGCGCCCATCAAACGGGCAGCAGCAATGAAGGATCTTACCTAATTAATTCGTTGAGAAATGAACAGGGTCGAGGCCATACGGTCGCTTAAAAAAACGTATGTATGTACATTTATTCATTCTGGTCAGTTGCTTGTCATTTCAGTCTCAACTTAAGACTTACCTTTTTCAGCTGGCTTATCCCCATAGGCTTATTATATCTTATTATATGGAATGGAAGCGATGAATCCTAGTAATGGTGACTTGAACTCTGTTGTACTTTAAATTGCAGTTTGTAAAATTTTCAGAGTTAACTTTAGAAATGTTGAAATACGGAAGCTCTTAGGGTGAGGGAGAGTTGGATATTTAAAAATATGAGGTTTAAAAAATGTTCAACTAGATACTTTTGCAGTTAATTTCATGTATAATTTTCATGTTATGCATATGTAATTATATGTTTAATCTTTTGTCATTTAAGCTATAGGTGGGACTTTCCTCCTGTAGGGTTTTGTTTTTCTTTGTCTTTTTGTGCTGTTTCATTTCTTTTTTTGTGTGCTACCATGTCTGGTGAATAAAGGCTGCCTTTTTTGCAGTGGACTGACTTTCTGGATATTGACCAGACTGGCTTGATTTTGGTGCGCCATCGGTTGATGCATTAGAAGCCGGCACTTTAGAAGTTGCAAATTACAAAGTTTTCAACCTTCTAACTCCTGTGTACCGATTTATTAAGTGAGAGGTTCTTCAGAGGTTAGCTCTACACCCACAAACATTACATTATGACTACAGTGCCCATTTACAGTCGTAACACATCAACAGAGCTCTCTTTGTATGTGTGTTGTATGTATGGATGTATGTTTGTATGTTGTATGTACATATCGTCTTTCTGTAGCAACTTTCAAGTGCTATTCACCAGCCTAACTGATAGTTCCAAAACAAAGACAAGTATCATTGCAAACACAACATGGGGTAGATATATCCAAGTCACTGTCCACAAACATCATGTGCAAACCATAAAATGCTTTCATAGTAAAACTGGAAACACAGGCAACCCTCTCAGCAGCCCACTGGAATTTTGTGATTCTTTTGGGCTGAACTTTGATGTTTGACATCACAATACGATCACAACTGTAGAACTGATATTTTCTGGCAATTCAGTAAGTGTCCTTCACTCAGTCCAGTCAGTCAAAAATGCAGAAATTGTATGAAGCTGCCTTGCCACCTATAATTTTAGTTGGCAAATAACATGACAAAATCTTCATATCTGTTAGAGAACAGTCTGTAGGTACATTAACACGGTGTATATTAACGAGATGCACATTAATGCAATGTACGTTAACAAGAAGTGTCAAAACAGCATTGAACAGCGGCAGGAAAAATGCGAAAAGGAATTGGCCACTGCTGTTTGACTGTTTGACATAAGTTCCACAAATACTAACTAACGTTACCATAATCCATATTATGACAAATTTCCTTGATCCTCTTTTAAGGAACGTTTTTTCCAAATAACAGACACACTGGAACTATTTTGGAAATTCAGGCTCAACCCAGAGTATGCATCTAGTTCCTGTAACTCGTATCACCTGCATCTTATTCTTTCTCCTAACTGCCACATCCTAAAATTAGTTACTCTATTTAACAAGCCAAGAAGGTAATTTAAGAAATAAAACAGCACTGTCTACAAATATTTTTAGTGATTTTTTTACTGCATCAGCCTCTTCAAGAAGCAAGCTTTCCGCAGCTATGATTAAACAGTTTAATTCACATACATTTACCCCATCGTTTCACCGATAATTTAGTCACTGGCTGCAGTAGTGGCTGACTTTCTCAAATGGCTTTACTCTTCATTCTCTGAACATTTGGCAATGTATCCAAAATTCACATTTCCCTCAAAATTCCCAATTTCCACTTTAATAGCTTCTACCTTTTTTGCAAAATACATCAAACCACTAAAATTTAGCAGCTCAAGTAAGTATCCTTCATGTAGCTTCATTGGCATTTCCCAATCACCTTTGTACAGTAGCTTTACACATTTCATACCATAATGCACTTAATGCTCATACTGCACCCCTCAGCACAAGTACTAAGTAAGCAATGCATTTGTTAACAAGCCATATTTAGTCCTCAACGGTGTGCTGAAGCGTGTCATAAGAAATGCAGCACTTTCTTATTTCCAGCACTCTGTTTATTTCTTTGTTTTTCATCACAAAGGGAAACGACCCAGCCACTAAAACAGATGGGAAATGTAATGGTTAAAAGAAAAGCAACATTAAAAACACACAATACAGGGCTGGTCTGTTTGGGAAAACAGCCTCTCAGAATAAATATTATGATATCTTTGAAATGCAAATTTGGCATCCACCAGATCGCCATGTACCGGTACATCATCTTAGACAAGGCTTACTACTTTAAATCTAGGTCCAGACTGGAACCCAAACTTACCACATTCAAATGTGAACTGTTGAAACAACAAAATTTATAACAAACACAGTGTAAAAAATAAATATTTGTATGATGTCAGTTTGCAGCAAACCCACTGAAAACATTGACGACTGGTATCGCACTCCCAACCAAACACAATGTCCCTCAACATCTGCAATCCTGAGGAGTCTATGAATCAGACACAACAGTGGTTTTGTCGGCAATATCTTTATGCTAAGGCTAGTACATGCAATGCCGGATGGATTTCCCAAAAAATAGAAAACAAAATAAAAGTACATACATGTATGTTAATGAAGCCCAGTGGTCACTGAAGATCTCTAAAAGAAATTACATAAACCAAATGCTTAACTGTAGAAAATTAAAATAATAAACCACAGTACATCAGCAGCACCACACAGCCTTCAAATACATTTCTTTGTTTTCTTTGTTTGGAACTCCTTGTTGGGTATTGCCCCCTCTTACTTGAGGGTGCTTTGCCTACCTGTCCGGTCCAATTTGGGATGTGCTTCTCTTCGCTCCGCTGCTAGTGGTAATCTATTAGTGCCGCTCGCTCGCACCTCGACCATGCAGCGTCGTGCTTTCTCTGTTGCTGGCCCAACCATCTGGAATGGACTTCCTGTTTACCTCGGGACTTCTATTAAGACTGTTCTCTTTCGCCGAGGCTGGTTTGGGAGCACTTCTGAGTAGTTTCCTTGAAGGGGCGCTATATAAATGTTCCGTAAAAATAAATAAATAAATAAATAAATTTCAACCCCTGCCACAACTTCTTATTCTAACATCCATGATGTAAACAGTCTTACCATATATGCTCCTGTACAAGTCAACCCCACGTAGAAGTTGACCCTTTATTTTTCAACCTTAGAAAAGAGAAGTCTGTGACCCTCGTATAAGTTGATGACCTACCCTGGACTCTGTCCCTATGTCAGCATTTATTCGCATCTGGCATTAGCTTCCCCCTTCCTCCAGGCATCAGAGTGCCTACAGCTACTGATCTTGCAGAGCTAACTGTGCAGGGTGGGTGCCTTCATCATGCCAAGTGGAGCTAAGGAACTATAATTATGGGTATATTATATCGTGTTCCACGGAGAGAGGTACTTTGATACGGACAAGTGCAAAGCTGTCGGTGACCAACTGTGAATGGGTCTTGGGATCTTGGCTTGACTTGACCCTTGTATAAGGCAATCCCTAAGTTGGATTCTCTAAATTGTCCAAAATTTCTCAATTTATATGCGAGTACGTAGGGTAAATAAACTGCACAGAATATTGTTAAACCTTTTACACATGTCTTTGAAAGCTATCACGATTGTTCATAGCCTTGTGCAAAAAACATCGCAGTAAGATAACACTAAACAAGTACCATGTATGTTAATACCAGATTAACAAATCTTTAATGGTAACTGTATCATACTGTGACAAAACCGTTTCCATAGCACATCTTACGGACCCTTCAATGGAGGAAATAGAAATAAGTTATACGCTGTTTTTTCTCCAAAAAATCAATCAGTAATGCTCCAATTACCAGAATATAATAATAACACTTGCTTCCTTGAAAGGCATCTGTCCGCAAAATTAGCTTAAATGCTAAAAAACAAATACCTTTCGCAGAACGTCTGGCTATGGCATCACACATGCATAGCTGGCAAAATACGACACCCATTAAGACAGAAATTGGAGACAGCCACACATCATCAAACTGTGCACGCAATCAGTGGCTGGGGCCGTAGTGGTCATAAATAGGACCCAACAAAATAAATTCTGCCTGTTGTAGATGCACAATGCTCTGTTACCAATCAAATCTGAAGAAAATTACATTCTTGCGGGGGCTGTCACGGCAGCTCATTTTCTGCTGCTAGTGGATCAGCTCTCCGATCAAAAATGCCGAATCAATTTAATACAAAGACCAGAAATCCTGAATTGATTCAACATGAACAATTCTGTCATTCAAAAATATTTACAGCTGTAAGTAAGCGAAAAGTCTCCAAAGTCCTTGACAACGGCAGATTAAGAAAGGAGCAACAAATCACCTAATGGTCAAACAACTCTCTGACTAGAAATGGTCTCAAACAAGTCTCGGCTAACACGTTTACAATTACTTAGCAGGTAAACTATTAGTATATACATAATATACACGTACATACAAAAACATAAAATGATACACGAAACATATCTAAAAAGAGAAATGCAGTTTATATATACACACCTGTATGTTGTCTTGAAGTTATATTATATATATATATATATATATATATATATATATATATAATATATAAGTTTCTATTCACCATCTGGTATCCCAGATCCTAGGCAGTACACATACACAGTACATATTTAATACATATATATACTTATATACACACTGAATACAATATATTATATATGCACACACATAAATGCTTTGCATATGTTAAATTTCTTATCTACACCACATCATGCAGTCAATTAGAATATGGTGTATACAGTCCAACAGCTACAAAAAGGAACACGCACACATAGGTACAACCAAACATACACACACAGGCAAGCATACATATGCACACATATGCATGCGCACATGTATGTGTACATGAGCCGTACTCCTTGTGCAGGCAGAAACACTGAACAGCAAGCAGTGGTCGTCAGTCTGTCCGTCTGTCTGCTTGGTAGTGCCGATAATCTCAGCGCGTCTTCATTTCAGCGATTCAGCGTTGTTAAGACTGATCGGAGTCATACCGAATAACGCTCGCGTCGTCCTCCTCTTGCACCACGTCAGTGAGGGCTGCAAGGAGGGGGTGGCCGTTAGTTGGTGTGTCCGACAGCGGAGAGGAAGCAGAAGTGATGCTGCCAACTGAAGGTGCCCTGACGACGTTTCCGTTTGGCTTCTGCACGAGACCCATAAACGACGCTGTGTCCTGAATCTAAAGACAAAATCAAACCATGTCTAATTCAAATGACCGACAGTTAATATTCTAATAATTCAGATCTAGAGCCTTTATGAGATTTTAAAAGGCACTACATAAAACGCCAGATAGATACATACATACACATTGACAATGCATCCGTTGAAGGTGTTATGCTACTGTGTTTGTGAAGTTCTCGATAAGGCCTTTACACAGTGACTCTAAGAGCAGGTTGGATTCCACACTCTCCACGTTACAGTAAGACTTCAACATTTAATCAACCTTCCCTCTAAGCCGAAAATAAAGCGTGTTGGTCTCTGAACTTGCTGCGCAGAAAGGTTTTTCGACGAACTTATGTCTTATGACTAATTTTTATGGTGTACGGAGCCACAAAACCGACGTACGGCTGTGCAGCTTAGAGGGAACACTGCAAGGCATCAGCTGAAGGTGCAAAGCGACCGTGTGTCAAAGGACTCCTCAAGGTCTTCTTCAACAGTGACCGTCTAAAGATAGACTTGAACTTACAACCTCCACAATTGTTCAACCAGTTCAAGCACCGATAATTGAGCAAATTATCGAGCAAATTCCGCACATGACAAACCAATTTATTCAAATGAACAAGAGGTGTTAACAACAGCCATCCTGAACAGCATCAGTTGGTCACCACATGCCTCTCTATTTCATCCAATGTGGTATTCAGCCGAAATAACTGATAAATAATTCAGTAAATAAATTAATAATTCAGTAAACCACTGCAAAGACAGTTTACACAGCACAGAACTGACAACAGCCCAACACAAAACTCCAGTTGGCATTCGAAACAATTACATTAGTTGAAGCTGATTACCTGTTTCATGTCCTCGAGGCATTTGACCTTTGCCTGCCTCATTAGGTCGGCCTGACCCTTGAGAACTCGAACATTCCATGCAAAATTCTCTACAGCCTACAACCGTAAACACCTACTGTCAGTCTACATAAACCGAAATAATACTTAATAATATTATAAATAATAATAATAAATAATAATAATAAAACAAGAAGAAATAATAATAAAAACTTAGACTGGAATGCATCAGTAAATACAGTTGCTTTTCTTACACTGGTTCCTTCTAGAGGTTTTTAAAAGGTGCTGCATAAATACCTAGACACATAATGGTACATACATACATATATATATATATATATATTGTTAGAGTTGGCCCACATGGAAGACCCGGATGTAAGGAGTGACTGAAGAATGAGCCGTCTCCTTGGGGGGGCGTAACCCCAGAATCCTTATAAAAGGGGGTTTCTTTCAGTTGACTGAACTTGGCTAGTTAAGATAGGCCGAGTCCTTCGTGGCTCTGTTTCTGTTAGTCACCAAGACTCCGTTTTATGAGTTGATGTAAAGGTCCTCCATCTGCTGGAGAAACCTGAGAGATTTTTGTGTTCAAGTTGTTCACTGATGTGAAGACTTCGACTTTTGGCTTCAAAACAGCCGTCGACTTTCTGTCTGATGTCAGGTATTTTGTTTATGTGCTATAACCTCTTGCAAGTCTAAATATACATTTTATCTCAACCCAAGCGAGTTTATTTCCTTTTCTTAGGATTAGCACGTAACAATATATATATACATACATATATATATACATACATACATATTGTATATATATATACATACAAATACATACATAAATACATACACATTTTTGCTCTTGACGCTGTATACCAGAAGCCAAGGGATTCTGTCTCACTAAGTGTTAATCAATAATAATGTTAATCTATACAAGAGCTCCAAAACTCTGCCGACTCCCATCAATAACCGTAAAAAGTTAGCACCCATTCTTTACACACTTTAGAGAAGTACTATGGTGAATCAACGTCTCTGCATGAAACGATGAAGCCAAGAATTACCTTATTCAGTTTCTTTCCCTTTAAGCCATGCTGTGTAGCGAGATTCTGTAATTCTTCGTGACATTCCATCGCACTTGAACGTGCACTTATTAGCTACCAACAGACACAATACTTAATCACTAATTAGCTACCAACAACAGAGAAGAATGGCATCATTGGAATCCTGGACCTGCTTGAGGGCAGAACACTGAAGAAGAAGTCGCTATAAACAGATAAACTACTTCATCACCCACTTATCAATACAAAAACAAAGTAAATATGGTGGCATGAAAAAAACTTATCACTTCTTAAGTGGCACGGCATGTAAGCGAATGGCAAAAGACGCACTGTTTTCGTGGCTGATAGACACATCAAAGGCACACAAAGCTGAAGGGTTCAGCCAAGCAAAATTTTTTATACGGGCAAAAGCTGAGCTTATTTCCTTCAATTGGATCTCTTGATCGCCAGTGGACAAATCCCAAGAATCCTAAGGTCCTGCACTTAAAGCCAGTGCATCACAGAAGTTTACTACCCATTGTAAATTGTACACGTTTTTCTATAGCGGCCATATGGCTTCCACCCGCGCACGGGTGAGATCCTTCACCACCGCTACACGCCATTTAAGGTCCCCGCGCACGGACCGTACTAGCCCGAGATTCAAATCTCTGAAATAAGCCACTACCGGGACGCGAACCTGGGATCTTCACGCACCGAGGCTTCCCTGGCGTACGCGCTTACTGATGTAGCTAACTAGGCCATCTTACTCTCGTACCGTATTCTGCTTGGTGAGTGGTAAATGTGCAAAAAACAACTTGCCTATTTGTATGGACAGATCTAAGCTTATGCTGGAAGCACAGAGGCAAGATGAGTTGAGGCAAATGAAAAGCTGTACCAAGACGATCACGTTACTTCAAGCAAGAATAGTTATTTAGACAAATCTTCAAGCGAGAATAGTTATTTAGACAAATACCTTATCACACACTTCGTCAGCTTTTCCTATGAGATTTCTGCACTCTTCAACGAACTGTATTCACAAAATACATCACTCATTTAAGAAAATATAGACAAATATCCAAGCTACAACTGAAATTTAGACAGAACATCAGTGAGAAAGTGGTAACAAAGACATCAAGAATAAGCAGAACATCGTTATAAGGCAAATGCTGGACTGTCAGTCTAGACAACGGGAGATACAAACACCACCATGACAAACTGATAAGTCAAGATTTCTGTTTCATTAGTGTACTCTAGCAAACTTAGCTACAAAAGGTATAATCTGGCTGCACACTGCTCACTCAACAGTAGAAGACTGGTTCAAATTATGAACATAACACTTTACACACCCATCATTACTTCTTTTGTTAACCCACCAACTACAATAATTCTGAATACAAATGCCTGAACACCATACACAACATGTCTGACTGTTGACATAATACTTTGCTCTTACTGTGTAAATATTCTAGCTAACCAAAGGACAAATGAATGGGTCCTTGAGACGGCAGGAGTAAAGAGGAGTCTGCTCAAATTAATCAAAAAGAGGAAGCTTTCACACTTCGGGCATGTGCTGCCGAAGAGTGGAGACTGTCAAGAGAAATAGATCATCCAAGGTACAATTCCTGGATCTTGAGCTCGGGGAAGACCCAAGATGACATGGAACAATAACATCAAGTCATGGACTGAATTATCATTCGACCAGTTATTACAGGAGACAAGGGACAGAAGCAGATGGCACAAAATTGTCCGTGGTGCAGCCAATCCTTGGCTCGAGGACGGTTGAAGACAAGATAAGACAACCAAAGGCTTGCTAGAAGACTGTGGATTCTATGATGATTTACTGAAAATTCAGGTACCGTATTTGTTGCCAAGTTGATATACCTCTGTTTTGTGGTTTGTAGCACTAGTAGATATAAATGGAAAATAAAAATAAAAGTAAATAATATTAGTAATAACTGGCATATTAATAAATTAAGCTGCTACTCACAGTCTCAAAAGACAACAACGCTTTTCTCAACACGTCTGGCAGTGGACCGTGAACTTGAATTGTTGGGTACTATGGAAAATAAAAAATATTAAAAATATGAATAAAAAATGCATAAAATAAAATATTATTTATGACTCTATTTCTCATTCATAAAAGTTTGAATGTGTTAAATCAAAATAACTTTTATTAATTAGGATGCAACCAACATTATCATTCATTTCTTATTTCTTAAATATGCAGTGACCTTTAACAAGGAAGTAGTGATATTTAACAGCTAAGTCTCAATTTAACTATATAAATTAACTATTTAACTGATTAAGTTTCTTCAAAATTAAACAGCAAATTAACTGATCACAAAGAATCATAAAGGACTTCACAGAATTTTACTGATAAACAGATTAACTATTTAACTGACTCAATGACTGTCTAACTGTGCCTATGATTAACTTTCTTACGTTTTCTTTTAAGACAATGGACATGGAAACACTGTCTGAGGAGTTCTGAATCCTCGTAAGGAGGGCTCTCATTGTCTGCTTGACGTTAGAGATTGGTGCAAGTCCACACGTTTCTTTTAGTGACATCAGTGCCAGCTGAACCTTGTCACTCAAATCTGTGGCATCTCGAAGAGACTGTGTAATGGCCTAAAAGAAAAGGAACACCAAAGCACCTCAAATATTGAAAATTAAACAAGTCAACTGAGAAATCATTCTAGCACAAGAAAATGTAACATAAATACTTTAGAAGATTAGATGTAATTTGATAGTCATTCGGTAAAATAGTTTTCAAAGTCCATGGCATCATCACACTGTTTTAACTATTATCTGAACCAGCTTCAAAGGGAAAATGCTGCAATATGGTTGTACAGCAGTAAAGGCCTGACTAAGCAAAAGCCTGGTTAATCATTCAGGCTAGCTTAGTGCAGCCTGGCTTTGCAAACTCTAAAAGAATCATAAAGAAAAGGACAACAGGCTAAACAGATATTAAAACTGGTGAATTAAGAACTTTAAAACACATCTTTTCACTAGAATTCAAGACCTTGAATGTTTCGTCAACAATTTTTATTCCCAGGGTCTTCATGCACGGATAGTCGCCTTGGCTCTTCTTCCTTCGCAGCAGCGATGCACGTCTCGTTGTCTTCTGCAAATTAGCCAACATTAATTAGGAAGAAGTAACAGAAGTAGAAAAACAAGAGAAGCCCCTAAGGCAGCCATGGGTATGAAGTATTAGCGACTTCATTTTCTTAGCCTCGGCACATGAAGGTAGGTGGCCAGCCCCTCCCACGCTGCCTGATCTTCCCATTGACAGCATTTGGTCACCATACACATCATAGATGAGCTGGCTAGGGTTGCAAGTGCAGAAATGGCACAACAAATTTTTGCCCTGGCAAGGATTTGAACTCTCACTTCTTGATTGTAGTCCAGAATGCTTACCACTAAACTATCAAGCACCCCAACACTAATGATCACTAACTATAATCACAACAATGAAATTTCATTATAGTTAATGACAGTTATGATAAAATTCGTATCTAGAAAAGCCGCAATATGCAGGATAAATCCCAGATCCCTTGCTAGCCAACTTCCTTCTCTTTCTGTTTCAACCACTTCCTGAACATGGGCTTGTAGGTTTTCCAATATCAACTTACTGACTTCTATAGCGCCGTTATTATAATGTACAAGGCATCAGTTGATGGTCTCTTCTAGTATGATTGTAGTCGAGAAAAATAATCCGTCAGAGAAGCTTCGTTGAAATCTGATGGGTCCGGCAAACCAGAAATCAGATTACGGTGGGTAAGCAAGTTGAAACACGCAAATCTTAAGCTTAGACCTGAATGACATAAAAGAACTGACAGAATGCACAAAACTGGGCAGCGAATTTCTAAGGTCTGGACCAGCTACAGTAGTTTATAACTAGCAATTATTATCAATATTAAAAATAATTATTACAGTTATGCCATTATTAATAAAAAATAATAAAGGCCAGTTAAGGTCCATGCAATAATTTTCAGTCTTTTTCTTCAAATGTTGTCCTTAATACTAAGTCAGGCTGGAATGCTGTTCAACGTACCCCGCCTCCTTTCTTATTCGTGATGGCCAAGTGAACAAACAACGTACAGTTTGGAATCGTCTCACCCGTATTCGATCGTAACCTGACGTGCCTGTAACCTGTAAAAACAAAGTGACCACCACAAATCTTGATTACCATCACAGCACGAGCACTCTGACTTTTGATATTTAAGAAAAATTATAAATAAAATTGTAAAACTGTATCATTATTGCCTTCTCTGTTGCCGGACCCACTGCATGGAAGAGTCTTCCAGACCATGTGACGAATACCCCATCTCTGGACACATTCAAGTCACAGCTCAAGACATATCTTTTTAAGATATTTCATGACTGTAACAGCTGCTGATTTTTTAACTCATATACAGCACCCTTTTCTTCTGCTCTGGTTGTGCTACAGTGCTATATAAACTGTCTTATTCTTATAATTATTACTCCACACACTACATTTCTAGACAACAAACAAAAAGCCCCAGGAGGATGAGCTACAGAGAAGCTACAGAGAAGCTACAGAGAAGCTACAGAGAAGATGAAATTACCAGGTTGCATGCACTCGAAGGGTATCGTGTACTGTCCAATAAATTCATCTCCGATGAAGTCGTCATCAAGAACTGCAAAGCGAACCAGCGCCAATTCCGGCAGATTTATTTGAAACTCGAAACTCTCGTCAAATATGGGATTTGCTAACAAACGAACATCATCCACATTCAGTTATTGCAGCATAAAAATGAAACTGTAAGACGGTAAAGTATCATATATTCAAGGACAGGAACAGACTTATTAGTCTGTTACAGGACTCTGCCATTATCAGTCGTTTCAGTGATTTAAAGATCATCTGGCTCAGGTGCAAATATGACAAAAGCAATCCCTCAGCAGGATAAAAAAGCCAAAACAACTCTGAAAGATTCTGTTAAATCATGATAAAAGACGATTTAGGACAAACAGATATTCAGTACACGAGATCTACAAACAAGTAACCTGCAAAGACGTAATGTAATGGATACAAATAGTTAAACAGCACTTCATACAAGTTTCTCAGAATTAAGGTAAGGTAACTAACTGTTCATGATGAACCTGATTTACACCTTTGATGCAGAGACCCTAAACAAATGCATCAGCAACCTGCCACTCAAACACACCCACATGCCATAAGCAGAGTAAAACAGACGCATGCGTAGAAGATAAACAAAGGCTGGCACTTAACAGACACACCTGACCCTGCTTGAACAGCAAACATTGCGTTAAAACACATCTGTCTAGATAAGTCAGACAGTGATGTTTTCAGTGCTTTTGTGAGGCACTAAACATATGCTACATTACTGCAAGTCTCTTGATGCATGCGGTACATAAATACGCATGTGCAACATAACAGACACACCTGACCCTGCTTGAATAGCAAACATTGCATTAAAACACATTTGTCTAGATAAGTCAGACAGTGATGTTTTCAGTGCTTTTGTGAGGCACTAAACATATGCTACATTACTGCAAGTCTCTTGATGCATGCGGTACATAAATACGCATGTGCAACATAACAGACACACCTGACCCTGCTTGAACAGCAAACATTGCGTTAAAACACATCTGTCTAGATAAGTCAGATAGTGATGTTTTCAGTGCTTTTGTGAGGCACTAAACACATGCTACATTACTGCAAGTCTCTTGATGCATGCGGTACATAAATACGCATGTGCAACATAACAGACACACCTGACCCTGCTTGAACAGCAAACATTGCGTTAAAACACATTTGTCTAGATAAGTCAGACAGTGATGTTTTCAGTGCTTTTGTGAGGCACTAAACATATGCTACATTACTGCAAGTCTCTTGATGCATGCGGTACATAAATACGCATGTGCAACAATACAAGGGACATTTTTATACTGGTTCAAAAAACATACCACCATCCATTGCATTTTTCCCGTCTAAACAGACCACACCGTCTGACCTCTAACTCTGTTATCACACACCCTTCACCTGGTGCCTATTACTCCCAAGACGCACGCTCACCCGAGTGCTGGACTGTTTTTGTGCGCTCCTCAACGCAGTCAGCAGGGATACCAAATATTTCAACCGTCACATATGGATCGACCGTATTTCCTTTGGCACCAGATGCTTTTGGCTTCGGCAGCTGCTGGCCGCTTATAATCTGTTAACAAATACGATGCATAACAGAAATGGCAAGCATGTCTAATCCATGATGAAGTCATTTCTGTACACCTGTTCCACCTGAATATCGTTACCTTATTCTCAATCTTATTCTTATTTACTCACCTGGTAAATAATTCTGCACACCTGTTCCACCAGAATATCATTACTTTATTCTCAATCTTATTCTTATTTACTCGGCTGTAAAAATTTATCTCAGAAGTACTGAATATCATAGAGAGGGAGTCCTCTTTCTAGGTTTGCCTTAATTATCCTGCTGATAGTATCAAATCACTAATAATGCTTCTGTTTCCAAATGCCAAACTCAGCTGCTTCTCTCTATACAAGCAAAAGACAGCAGCTCTATTCAAAACAACAGACCAACACACGCACAGAAACCTAATGGCAGAACAATTAACAATAATTAACTTATCAAACATGGATTGTTACCTAGAACCCTTGGATCAGACAGTTTCTGGTGCATAACAGGATCTTGCAATGGAGCACTGTTTTAATAATAAGCCTCTACGAAAATGATTCGTTGTCACAATCATATATATCGATCTAAGAAAACAAAGTAGCTAAATACTGAAATTAAACTGCCACATTTCAAACTTCAGCACTTCAAACCAAAATACACATGGACACTGTCTTCAGCATACTTAGTATCTTACATACTTGTTTTGCATAACACAGAAATAGTACACTGGCAAGCAAAATACATAATCTGTCACATTTGCGAACATGTCACATTTGTTCCCAATTAATGAACATGACCTGTAACTTGATCTAAGCACTATGCCAGCCAGACCAGCTGTTGCCTTTTGATAATCACAAAAGGCGCTATATAAACATCCAAAAATAAGTATGCAGACTTCAACAGCAGCATACTTTGACGTGCAGTATCTGAGGCGAGACACCGGGAATGATGTCCCTGGTGTTAGCACTGAAGTAAGCGATCTCCTCTCGCATGACGGCCGGCTTCAGGACGTACCCGGATGAACCATTCTGCATAAATCGGCCATCATTCAAGTCCATCATCAGGCCACAAGTCTGGTAGTTCAAAGCCACTAAACAACAACAAATTGTAACAAAACAAAACGCATACCCCCAACGATCTGTCATTATTTTTCAAATCAAATAACATGTGGAACACGCTGTGTCTTCTACAGTGCTGGAACATCTAATCTACACACTTTGGCTTAATGTGTGCTTGCATGCTCAAAAATTTTCCTGAGTGAGTAATATGTTTTGGTAACTAAATGTGTAAGTGGTACATTACAAATGGGGGTTTTGTCTGTATTTGTACCACCCATTTTATTATGTTTAAACCCTTAGCTTATCTGACCTGCCGACTTCTGTACCCTCTATACCTCAGTGTAATTACGGCCCAGTGTATTAACTGATAAAATTCCAATTAAATAGGCCGTTTCCCAAATTCCCATGGTCGCTCTGGTTTTCTCTTAGGTTGATCCTAGACGGCACTTCACCTATTGGCTTCAGTTAACTGCAACCACTTAATGAAGCAGTGATGCCAGAGAGGTTTTAGCCGACAACAGAAACTCGAGTACTAGATCTCATCAAGCACAGCCACCTAGCCCGTGAAAACAAAGTTTTGGAACTGACTACTTTACGGACGGTTGTAAATCAAACAGAGCTCCAAGTGAGTTCATACCGAGCTGACAGCCACAGTTCCAGAGGTCTTGGGGATTGAAATTGCTCGAGTCAACTCGCATTCCGTTGGGATAGACTCGGGACAGGAAGCGTTTGTTGTGGTTGACAAACTCCTCTGGGCAGGCGTTTGCCAATCGCATGGCGGCAGATTCACTGAATGAAATCAACTCATAACACTTCCCTGAAACAAAATCAATTAACAAAAATTATCATGTAATACAAAAGGTATGCATCAAAATACATCTTATAAAACTGTAA
Organism: Norana najaformis; assembly: GCA_964023275.1. Classification (NCBI taxonomy): domain Eukaryota; kingdom Metazoa; phylum Annelida; class Clitellata; order Crassiclitellata; family Hormogastridae; genus Norana; species Norana najaformis. The sequence continues at coordinate 8,852,673 of OZ029923.1, read as the reverse complement.
AATAGCTTAACTTTGAGAGCATCCAACATAATAAGTTGACTTGAGGCACTTCCGGCCTATGTGAAATTCTTCAAAATGAGAGATAGACAGCATATAAAAATGTAGCAGAAACAAGTTACTATCCTTAGGACAACACAACAAACATCACTTCTAGAACAAACAGCTTGAGAAACACTTAAAACTACCTAAAGTCGCACATATTTAGATATGTTCTACACCCACGTTTCAATGTCTTTGACAGGTTCCTAAAAGGCGCTATTTAACTGATCAGTTACATACATACATAATAATTACATACATGCATAACACAAACATACATGCATCACCTTATCGTGATTTCAGCTTCTCACATGATCTGCAACAATGCCTTCTATCTTAACAAGTAACATACTGCTCTGCTTAAAATACTTATTCAGCTTGTGTTACGCCTCAGGAACAAAGGGTTCATGAGAGTCTAAAAAAGAGCATCACACGAATAGGCCTAACTAGCTTCCATTATGCCCATGACAGAATAGTTGAGGCAGTGGACTTACCACGCTGGACAGCTGTCTGGAAATCTTGAAATCGGACCGATCGACAGTGCATGACCATGTCGGACAATTCTTTTGCAAGTCTGTATTTCTTAAGCGAACCTTCCTGTTATCATCAACATTAACGACGTAACTTCAGATACAGAACTGTTGAGATCCCATCTCTTATCTTCTGACAGTTAAAATTTTCTGTTTACTGTCTAACTCTAGTATCAGCATTTGATTTTGTACATCATCCATTTATTATTGGACTTTTGCACGTTGTGACATTTGGCATTGTAAAGCACCCTAGAAGTAGCTTGCCACTCAAAATGCTGTAAAAATTGTTGTGACTAAAATTACAATTATAATTATAGAACTGCAAAAACACTGAGGATAGCGAGTGTGGGAAATCTGATACGGTACATTTTAGCATCAACAGTGCTGGTTATAGGACCAATTATAGTTTTTGCCTAGCCAGGAACTTAAGCTAGAACTTCAATGGAGCAACATCACGGACTTTACCATTTTTCAACCCAAATGCCAAAATATTTGATTAGCATCTACTAAATAACAAAATTATAAAATTTAATCCAAAATTTAATTCTTTAAAACACTGAGCTGGACAATCACCATGAACAAAACTGATAGTCTTAAACATAACAATAACTTTATCTATTAAAATTCATTCCATCATTGCTCAAAATTTAAACAGTGGAATACTTGACATGTCTTATATAAACGTTTCGATATTCGATATTCACCCGTTTGTTTGTTTTGCGATGTTGTTCCGTTTCTGCCATCTCATCTTCTTCCGTAACAAAACCATCTTCTTCATTCTCAACATTGTCTGGCAATTTCTTGCACTGCAAACAATAAAGTAACAAAAGACTGAAAGACAAAAGCTACTTTATAATTCACGGCACAAATCAAGCACATACAAATGAGAAAAGATAATAAACAAACAATTTGGGCTAAACATTCATGGAAAACTTGTTGACTTGCTGCTTCTAATAAAACCTAAAATGCCATGAAATTATTCAGCGTAAGTAGACATTCGTTTTCGTTTCGTATCTATTGCATCAATGCATACCAACAATCAGTGATTTATTTTTGCAATACAGTCAACCTACTTCTGTTGCATTTCATCAGTTCTGGTCTTAATGGCATCTCTAACATCCACAACAATTAAATTAGAAGACAATAGGGGATTGGTACAATAAATTGGTACACTTGATGAAAAGCCAGGATGTGCCAAAGTCGTGACAAGGCACCTCGATGGTAAGTAATTTTATTTTATGGCTTCTATCAGGAAAGACTTTTGATAGATTGTGTATGGGGAGTTTAGAGGAATCGGCACATGCTGGATATGAAAGCCACGTCCAACTGAGAGGGCCAAATGAAGAAACACACGAAAAGAAATTACCACTTAAAGGTTCTAAATCATAAATTACGTAAACCCGGAGATATGGATAGAAATCAAATTACTGCGGCTACAAAAGTAAAATTAGAATTTTATGGCTGTTTTTAAAAAAATACACTGAAACATACACTAACAGAAAATGCATTATTTTTGACATTGTTCTGGACAATGGTTCCAGGCCGTAGCACTCTCCGGGCGGCCTCCCTTGGACTTCTGACTGTCCCTCGTATGCGCACTGCTACAGCGCAGTCTAGAAGCTTTGCCTATGTTGGACCCAATAGCTGGAATCGCCTTTCCCGAGAGCTCCGGCTAGTATTCCTCAGTTTGTCTCTTCTGCAGTTTCGCAAGCGCCTGAAGTCTGTATTATTTGCCAGTGGTCTCAATGGTTCGGGTCGGGAGCACTTCTGATGAGTCTATTCTTGAAGTGGCACTTTATAAATGTCAGATTACAATTACAATACATAAATGGGACGTTTCTAAGCCTGGGAATATCACACCTTATGAACATGCAGACTGTCATAAATGAGCTGACACTGCGTTTATCAGAGATACACCGATACGCCGTTTGCACAATACTTCAGAGTACTCTCAGAATTCATGTAATTACTTCGTCACCAGAAAGTCTTTCGCACATTTTGACAAAATGCGGAATGCATATTTTAACCAAATGTGAAGTTCTTAAAAATGTGCTATATAAATGCTCACATAAATACATGCATACAAACACGCATATTACATATACACATTACTGTAACGACTTAAAGCACTTAACAAATCTAAAAACCATAAGAAGAGTTACACTACAATTTTAGTTAAAATGTACTGTTGCCTGCAACACGTATACGCATATATATCTGCTAAACATCTTCTTCCCCTAAGGTTTCAGCCACAAAACAGCACCAGGGTCTTCTATGTACATCATTTACGGTCAACCAATGAAGATTGCAAGCAAAAGGCATCCAACAATAAACACAACTCCAGGGATTATCTCTTAGGCCAAGAAAGCCTGATAGAACCCTTGAAGAGCAATTCATGTTACCATAAACAGCATCTAACGTCCTGAATTGCTAATAGCACGAGGAAGACAGAGAGGTTGATAAGTTCATTTACCTTGACTAAAATTTTATGCTTCAGCGATTCAGGCGAGGGGAGGTACAGCATACCAGGATTGATTTTGTCTGTGCACAGTTTGCTACCGAAGACTTCCTTCATGATTTCAGCCATCAGCTGCTGCTGCTTCAGGCTACAGTGATTCTCCAGGTTCATCACCACAGGGTAACTATAAAGAATGCAATACAACACCATATTTCCAATGCACCACTTACACCTTTAGTGACCATCAATGCATTATGCCATAAACCTCAAACAGCCAGAAACAATACAATCAAATCTCATACTGACGATTCTCATAATTTATGAAAACTAGTTTAACCTGTTCACATGATTAAACTGTCATGATTACACGAAGCATTGAACCTGTTTACATAAAACTATTACGATCACACTGAGCATTGAACCTGTTTACATAAAACTATTACGATTACACTGAGCATTGAACCTGTTTACATAAAACTATTACGATTACACTGAGCATTGAACCTGTTTACATAAAACTATTACGATTACACTGAGCATTGAACCTGTTTACATAAAACTATTACGATTACACTGAGCATTGAACCTGTTTACATAAAACTATTACGATTACACTGAGCATTGAACCTGTTTACATAAAACTATTACGATTACACTGAGCACTGAACCTGTTTACATAAAACTATTACGATTACACTGAGCACTGAACCTGTTTACATAAAACTATTACGATTACACTGAGCACTGAACCTGTTTACATAAAACTATTACGATTACACTGAGCACTGAACCTGTTTACATAAAACTATTACGATTACACTGAGCACTGAACCTGTTTACATGCTTCCTTTTAAAACCATTTCAAGTACTGCAATACAGTGCACTCGAAAATTAACCTTGGAAATACATCCTCAATCTTGTTATATCAGATCCGCCATTATAATGATGCAAATTACATCAGTTAAAGTCCTGGTGTTATCTATCAAAACAAAAACTGACAGTATCACCGTTAAATATCCATAAAATATCCGCCCAAAACCAGATCTCTCTTGCCATCTGACACTAGACGGAATTTGTTTTAATCTAGGAGAATCGGTTTTGACCGCCAGAATCCAGGATTGAAATCCAGAGCAAACGATGCAACAAGACTTATGTAAACAACGCAGAAGAAGAGGAGTCAAAAACCTATCGATACGTACTCAGACGCCACAAAAGCGTACTCGCTGATGGCCTCAACGGCTGCCCGAAATGAGATTTTTGATGTCAGCGTATGGCCGTGATAGATGATCGGTTCGTCGTTCGGACCATCCCAACAGTCCACTGAAACGCATATTGAGCCATTGACAAGGGTCAGTCAGATGACATTTCATAAAAACAGAAACCACAACACTGTGGTAGCAGAAGTATCACTGTGGTAAACAGACAGACAAGGAAGAAGCCACAGAGGAAGCTAGTGAGGGAGGGATGCCTGCAAATAGAATAAGCGCAGAATTCCAATCAACTAAAGTACTCGTCTCTGGAGCCAAGAGCCGTTGCCAAATGCTTTTGTTGCCCACAAATGCACTGCATTATTAATTTAGCTTACATATGCCACAGCCCAGTTATTTCAATTAGCCACTTCCAAACTAGCGTAAGCATCGGAAAAATGGTCCAAGGAACATCAAATACTAAACTGCATTGTCAAGCCATTTAAACTTTGAAAGCCAGTTTACATCAAGGAAAACTTCTTATGCACTTACAAAAACTGCAAACATGCAGCTGTTGTGCCAGTAGTTAAATTTACCACATATGCACCCAAGTTACCTGCTTCTGTATGGAATTCAGTTTTTGCAACAGATATTTACAGTCAATCTCTCAACTCATTCTTAACTTTGCTACGATCACAGTTGCCCTGTTACATTGGTAACTTATCCCTGTAATGTAATGCATTGTTATTATTTCTTACATTTATATAACACTAAATTCTAATAACAAGCATCACGGGTGCTAAGCAAATGCAATGTACAGGTATTATAATCCCACATCTAATGCTGTCCTCTATTCAGAATCCCTCTTGTCTTAACAGTACTCACACTTAATGTAACGACAGCCTTTTTTCAGGGCCCTTATGTAGCCCTCTACACTTGATGGACCTTTGAGTTGATCTTTAAGTAGGTATCTACAACATGATACATCAGTCAGTTGATCTTTAAGTAGGTATCTACAACATGATACATCAGTCAGTTGATCTCTAAGTAGGTATCTACAACATGATACATCAGTCAGTTGATCCTTAAGTAGGTATCTACAACATGATACATCAGTCAGTTGATCTTTAAGTAGGTATCTACAACATGATACATCAGTCAGTTGATCTTTAAGTAGGTATCTACAACATGATACATCAGTCAGTTATATTCGACAGTGCATCTTGGAAAGCTAGAACTATATTAGCCACACATTTTTCAGTCAGCACACATTTTTCAGTTCTTATAACTATTTCAGATTCGTCAGTGCAAGTCATTAAACAGCCCAGATTCGTCAGTGCAAGTCAGATCGTCAGTGCAAGTCATTAAACAGTCTAAGTAAGCAAGTAAAGAACTAAGTAAATGACTAGAAATTTCTAGTGCCTTTTTAAGAACCTGTTGAAAACACTGTTCCGAAAGACATGATCTCAGCATCCAATTAGTGTTCAGTTCAGCATGCCAGTTTAACAATGACTCCTCAGCAATGAGGAGGTCTTGAAGGATCTTGTGGCAACAGCAATTTAACAACAACCACCAACCACAAGTTAGTACGCACATAATCCATAAAAACTGGAGGGCTGAGCTGGCCAATGGATGGTCAACATGTAAGTACTATGCCTTTTTTAATCGTAATCGTAAATTTGTAAAGCGCCGCTTCAAGGTAGCCTCATCAGAGGCACTCCCAGCCCGTCCCAGAACTGGGGAATAATACGGTCTTCAAGCTCTTACAGAAGATGAAGGGGGAGAGGGAGAGAAGATCCCGTCGAAGGTCGGCAGGTGAGTCATTCCAGGAAGCAGGGCCTTCTACAGGGCCTTGTACACACTTCAACAATGCAAAGTCATGCCTTCCTCATGGACCAGGATGAGCCATTCGACCTGAAAGGCCTTCCTCTAGATAAGTGTCTACCTTGGCAAGGAGCACTTTGCTCACATTTCTCGACACCTGAAAGCTTTTATTCTTGCCAAGGTTTGGCAGCAGAAACTTTAGAGTAGATGTCTAGAAGAGGTGCTATAAACATTTACTGATACAATGCTGCTTAACTAAACCGTGCTTGCAGCATCGTACGTACAGCCCCAGAATGTTCTTCACAGTTGGTACACCATGACATAAATAATGTGCTAAATAATTCACCTAATAGTGATAGATTTGAACCAAGCCCTAGAAGAAGAAGAAGAAGAAGAAGAAGAAGAAGAAGAAGAAAAGCAGTTCCTCAAGCCAACACCAAGAGACAAGCTACGAGTATGAAGCATTAGCAACTTCATTTCTCTTAGTCTAAGTACATGACGGTGGGTGTCCAGTCCACTCCCTTGCCAGCTGATCTTCCCACAACAGTCTACTCATTTTACAGCCGACTTTGCAAGTAGGTGCAAGAGGGGCAAACCTTTTGAAACATCTTTTTCTGGTATATCACGTCCTAATGTTACAGAAAACAACACTTACGTATTATGAGAAGAGGCAATGAAGTAATGAGACAGCGGATATGTCATGTCTTGACAGACTTCTAAGTGAAGAGGATCAAAAATGTCACATTCTTCTGATAACAGGTAACCTGTAAAGCCTTTGCATTGAACGCAAACACACACAGTCATTTCTTAATCGTAAAATACACATCACAGTTAATTAAAACAGTTTCCAAAGTTTCCGATACAGAAAATACACCCATGTTGAATTCAGTCAAATAGATTATTACTCAAGGTAGGACATACCCCCTCTGGTAAAAATGGGGACATGGAGTTGATAATTTTCTTAGTTCACACTGTTTACACACTCCATGCTTTTACACTCAATGCTCTTTACACTTCACGCTGTTTTAGTAATAAATAATTAGTAATTTAGTCTGTAATAAAAAACTGCATGCATTCTTTTTGTTATGTTGCCTTTTGATTGTTCTTGTTCTAAAATCCCCAGCTCAAACTATCATTTGTTATACCTTTAATATCTAAGAGACATCAATTATTTTCCTAAGTTTAATTAACAATGGTATGTATCTGTATATTTATACCCCACCTACTAAGAAGCTCTTAAAGATGTTCAGATAAACTGATAATGAAATGCCAAAAAGTTGTTTTAATTCTGAAAAAAGATCCAAACAGAGAGTGCCAGTAGTTTTACATGCTAAATACGCTCTACTCTTACCTCACTCTACCATGTACCAGAAAAACAGCTACAGTCATTACCATCAATTCCCAACTGTCCGTGATGGCGGCCTTCTGCAGATGGTTCAAATTCATTGACAATTTCAACGCATTTCTCCACTGTAACACCACTCATCTGTTATTCAAAAATCCAAACAGACTAATCAAGAAACATTATAATGCAATCTAATCAGGAAATCTAGCCTGGTACTTCTATAGTACTGTCATCATAATGCAAAAGGAATCAGTCGATGGTTGCTTGTAAGCAACACCACACTCCAAACTCAAAGTCCACTGGAAGGAACTAATCGAGATCCATGAGACCCAAGACCCAACACTGGTGATGGGTCTGGATCAATTCCTGTATGAATTGAAGACCTGTGTGTTGTTCATTCCCACCTTGTAAAGTCTTAACTAATTACAAAACTCATTAATTGGTTGGATTCAAGTCCTCAGGCAAATAAATCTTGCCGGGTCCACTGCCTACACTGGCTGTTTTCTTGCTAATGGTCATCATCATCAACAACCGTGGGCTCAATGCCCGTAGGTGTCCGATGCCCGTTTCACAATGTGTCTCCACTCGATTCTGTTTTGAGCCGCATGTCCCAGTCTCTGCAAGTCCGCGCCACACCACTCCTCAATGTCATCCACCCACTCTCGATGTGGTCTGCCTCTCTTGTTCGTACCTTCCATAATTCCAAACATCAGAGTCTTAATATTTCTGTCATCCTTCATTCTACAGATATGTCCAAACAAATCTGCTAATGGTGTGAATTAGTAAAAAAGAACTTGTAATTTGAACTGAACGAGTAACACAAAGCCCAACAAAAACCATGAAATCGATCAAAATCTGTCCTTCCTTAAAATTTTAAGTTCCCTTCCTCTGTACAGATACTTAAATTTCATTTCACAATTCTTATCCTACAGTCCTTACAAATGACATTAACATTTCACATAGAAAGGATTCATTATTGGACATTCAAACACCCCGAAGAAATTCAGACTCAAGCCTTGGTGCAGCAGATTCAATGAATGCCATAGCAGTCTGACTGTCTTCTTGCCTGACCCTTCCTGCCTATCGATTTTGTTTTGACTGAGCGCCCGTGAATAAGGTGGTCCCCGCGACTTAGCTTTCATTGCATGCTGTAAAGATCTCAAGCTTACGACAATGATTATGCTGACAAAATAGTTATTAAAACAATACTGAGTATGCACAGTACTTTAATGGATTGGGCAGTCAGTGGAATACTAGGTCATCTCAACCGACTCAGCTGATCACCCCTCCAGGGTCAGTAAATAAGTATCAACCCTAGTTTGCAGGCTTTGAAAAGTCACAATGGACACTTATAATCATGTTAGTGCTTTTAAGTATGTGTAAAATCACAATGAATTAACAGTAAACTCAGTGAATTTACAGCAAAGTCAGTGAAATTACAGTGAACTCGGTGATTTACGGTGATTTCACAGTGAATTTATGGTAGTGTTGAGCATGTTTAGTAGATGAGTGTTTCCAGAAATGATAACCCTTAAACCTTAAAAGAAACACCAGGAATTTTTATCCAGTTGTGTTAAAAGGTCAGAACTAAATCTTCAGCTTCATTATACAAAGAGAAATTCCAACAAGAGGCATAAGTAAATAAGTTAAACGCCTTTTACTACTTTACGACAAATGCTCACATTTTACAAAACAGACAAGTTACAGAAACTGCAGAAGAAATGTACTCACCCCTTGTTCGGCCTCTAGGAATAATAACAGTTCATCGGTAGTCATATAATCGGAAGCACTGGCATACCTAAACCAACGAACGATCTTATCAGCAGCATTAACTGTTAACTACTCTGGTCGAGGTTTCTTTCTATAGAATTTACTGGCAGAGCAGAAATATTGATACAGATGTATTGCGCCAGTCTTGGCATTTGCCCCGCTTCAAAGCAACTCTCGAAAAACTATTTGCCACCTGCTGTCAACGACGGACAAAATCCAGAGCCGTAAAATTCTCTCTCTAACCTGAAGACTTGTTGACTTGTAAGGCAGATCAAAAGGTTGCACGAACACGTGTAATGCATCATTTATTTTATCAAAGAACGTCATGCCATAACAATTAATGACCCTCTTGTCCAATGCTAAAATGCCACGGTGGCTCAGTGGTTGTGTGTCTGTCTTGTAACGCAGTGTTCAGGTTTGCGCGTCGCAAGTGACTGTGGTATGCAAAACCTTAATTCACAAACAACTACGTAGCACCATTATCTGCCATTACATACCGGTATCCATTTATCTATCTATCTCTCTATCTACCTATCTTTTTATCTGCCTTATTCAGTTTCCAAGTAGCCAGATGTCTGAGTTTACCAAGTGTGGCCACAAAAACCCTCGTCTCCACCAATTACAAATGATCCTTGCCAGTACGCGCGACAGGCGCCACGAACCATACACAGCACACCACTCTTCAAGCTCATTAGATATAAAATGAAGGATCTCCCAGTGTTTGACTCAACTGGACAACATCTGGCAAAGCACTTAATGCTGGCAGAAACTAACAAGCACTAATACAGATGAATACTAGTATTTCGCCAAATAAGCATAAACTCAGCGACCGTAATCCCTACGTCTTGACAGCAAACGGCAGAACTGTTGTGTATCTGACCCTTCAATAGTCTGACCTTAAAGACTAACTTGGGCCAAGAGAAATAATATTATAGTATTGTAGTATTCATCTGTATTAGTGCTTGTTAGTTTCTGCCAGCATTAAGTGCTTTGCCAGATGTTGTCCAGCTGCTCACATGAAACTCCAAACTTAAACAAGCCACAAAAATGAACTTTGCTCTTTTGGGTTCTCTTGAACCCTAATAGAAATCAAAAGTGCACACCGTTCGATTTTGGTGTACTACTCGTTAGAAGCAAAAGCCGTAGAATTCATTACGTTTGTTTTAATGCTTCAAGAATCTGGTAAACAATTTTGCCTATTTTTATGACAGTGTTATCACTTTCTTGGTTTCTGTCTTACTACTTAAAGCAGTGCTTAAGCTGACATTAAAAGCATTATCTTGAGTGCCACCTCAAGATGACCTGGAGCACATTATTATTTTTATTATAGCATTTTCGTTTCAGGGCCCTTACAGCCTGAGAGCCACCATAAATCAGAGACTGCAATGCAGATCAGTGGTCATAGATACTATATTTAGATGTTGTTGCACGCTTAAATTGTCATTTTATGTTCAAATGCTGTGCATAAATATTATGTTTACATGTCACATTATGTAACTGGACCACCAGACAGACTGAAAATTGTATGTTGATCCGTTTTTGCTACAGGTAAGTGAGCTACAGATAAGTGAGACTTTGCGTATGTCAGTCCCACCTGCTGAAACCATCTCTCTCTCGAGAGATCTGCGACTCGAGCTCCTCTCTCTTCCCCTCTCAAGGTTTCGCAGGCGCCTGAAGACTGTACTGTTTAACAGTGATTTTACTTGTTCGGGTCGGAAGCACCTCTGTTGAGTTTACAACCTAAGAGGCGCTTTATAAATCTTAAATTACAAATACAACTTAGTTCAGCCAATTTAGTTCAGCCAAGCGCCTAGCCTTCAGAAATTTCCCGAAACAAGAGAGAAGTGAAACGATAACAAACCTCACTAAAAGAAAGTAAATTTCTGGCCTCGTTGAGATCTCTTTGAAAAGGCTAATAAATTCCGTGCTGGTCAATCGTTTTCGTTTGTCATTTGATGTCATGGACAGTTCCTAGGAAAACAGTCATCACAAGCAGATTCATCAACAAAAACATTAAAGTACCATCAACTTTCAGAGCTGTTTGTCAAGTCTCATAGTCTATGGCAAAACAACATAAACTGGCAGTTGAAGTGTATACAACATCTGCTACCAGTCAATTTTACCACATTATATCTAATAAATATGTATAGCATCGAATGTAATATCTAACCTAACCTAATAACTAATATATAGCATGTAATGTAATATCTAATCTAACCTAATAACTAATATATAGCATGTAATGTAATATTTAATCAAACCTAATAACTAATATATAGCATGTAATGTAATATCTAATCGAACCTAATAACTAATATATAGCATGTAATATAATATTTAATCTAACCTAATAACTTCTGTGGCACCATTATCATACTGCACAAGAGCTCAATCGAAGGTGACTTCAAGTGAAACCTTAGTCAAATCTGTTGGGGAAGTCCAGTCAAAATCCACTAGGTCAGGGAAACTGGAAGTCAGGCTACAGTGGGTAAGAAGTCAGGCTACAGTGGGTAAGAAGTCAGGCTACAGTGGGTAAGAAGTCAGGCTACAGTGGGTAAGAAGTCAGGCTACAGTGGGTAAGAAGTCAGGCCACAGTGGGTAAGAAGTCAGGCCACAGTGGGTAAGAAGTCAGGCTACAGTGGGTAAGAAGTCAGGCTACAGTGGGTAAGAAGTCAGGCTACAGTGGGTAAGAAGTCAGGCTACAGTGGGTAAGAAGTCAGGCCACAGTGGGTAAGAAGTCAGGCCACAGTGGGTAAGAAGTCAGGCTACAGTGGGTAAGAAGTCAGGCTACAGTGGGTAAGAAGTCAGGCTACAGTGGGTAAGAAGTCAGGCTACAGTGGGTAAGAAGTCAGGTTACAGTGGGTAAGAAGTCAGGCTACAGTGGGTAAGAAGTCAGGCCATCATTGGTAATAAACATCAAGTTTTTTTAATTCCATTTCAGCATGCTCATCATCCTTAGACTGTATCTCTGTCTAACTGGACAGATGTCATCCTTAGAATCAATGGGATTATGTATAAGCATTGGTTCAAAATTGCCTGATGCCATTTGAAGTTATAAGATTAGATTAGATTATACATCTGTGATGCACCTTTAGCTGCCCCAGAAAGTGCAGATTCCCAGGTGCAACTTAGGATAAATTGCTTCTTTTCTGCAACAGAGGTTTATCGGTACATGGCTGTAAATTCTGTCTCACTCTATGATGTATGCATATACTAAAAACTAAATTTGACAGGTTAAATGCCTCTGCTGACATGTACCAAAATACTGATTAAACCCTGACTCTAGAACTCTCTTCCATAAAACACTTACTCTGCAAAGTCTGTTCTGACCCTGAGATCTCGACTAAAACCCATCTCCTCCTGGAGTCATTTCCTCCATAGTCCCTTTCCGTGTTTTGTAAGACTCCCTTTTTAGCTCTTGACCGGACTCACCCTGGAATTTGGCTAGCACAATGATTCTGCTTAGAAGTGACGACTGACCGATGCCTTTAAGAGCATTATTACAGTGGTGCTACAGAAGTTCTCAGATTAGACTATATGTTGGCAGGGCATTTATGAAGGTTTTACAACTGTTATCGCAACTGTCTCTTTATCTGCATCCAGCTTTAAGTATCCATGACATTTTTGCATGCCTAGGTCAACACACCATAGGACGGGTGCCTGTTTTCGTGCAGGATCTCTTTGTTACTCAACAGCAGAAACTGTGATCTCATTGACCCAATAAAACCTAAGCGGATGCTTCTGCCAACTAGGTATCACTCAGTGTAACCAAAGCTTATACTTCAGCCGTTTTTTCCCCTTCACGTCTCCTATCCTGGTTATCTGTCACTTGATCTGTCACGTTGTGACCCAGCAACATGAAAGATGACCATGTGTCTGCTCTTCCATGCGAAACGCTGACCACAGCAAAACTGGTCCCATCAACTTTTTCCATAAATGATTCCTTCAGCAGCTCACTTCAAATATATCATTAACATAATTTATGAATGTATCACTTAATCTTGTGTTCCACAACAGTGGATAACAACCAAAAAATGGGCAACTGGTTCCAGCCAAATGGACCACCCCTTGATTCCTGAAATCATGATTTTGTACGTAAGTATGTATGTATCTAGACACTTATTACAGCACCTTTTAAGTACCTGCCTTTTAAGTACCTCACAAAAGTGCTGCCTATGCCAGCCTAAGCGGTGTTAAGTTCATTCAGAAAAAGTTCATCTGCAAAGAGATAATGCTCAGATAACTAGAAAACTCACCACTGACAGACTCCCACACACACGTAGCGCCCAACCAGTGGATTCCTGTCCCACCCAGAGTAGATAGCTGACGTCATTTTATATTAGTTATGCCTAATATAGAGTCTAAATGGGTTGTGGTATGATCAAAAAGTGGGTTCAACTGAGACTGTTACAGTATCATACCTTCAGCTTCTGTTGTATCTTGATGGTAGCGAGACTGTTATTAAGTTTCTTCATAAGTCGCACCACTTCAAACTCATCGAGAACGCCAGTTTGATCCACGTCTGCGCTCTCAAACACCTCCTGCAGCCATCTTCCCCGTTGTCAAGGACTGTGCTAACTACTACTTTTTCCTACGACGACTTCTATGTCGTAAATTTGCAATAAAACACAAACAAATGTATTTACAACACATTTATTATCATCCCTTCATTTTTTCAGCGCATTTATACAGGACCCTTCAAGATATCAATATGGAGGCATTTTATGTTCAGCCCGGCAAAACACAACTGCTTTCAAGTGTTACGACTACCATTATTCTAATTAAACTACAAGTACAAGGGTCACTACACAGAGGCTTTATACCAAAGAACTACAATGAAAAAGAAAGGATAGCTAAAAGCTGCAAAACTGATAAACATCTAAAATGGCTATATTTTCAGATAGCTTAAAACAATACATCTACATCTTAAATGCAGATGTCAGATGAGAGTTTTATGTTAAACCATGTTAAAGCAAAAGCCAATAAGGTGCTTCATGGTTTAGTTGAGTGCCTCAAGTCATGGTTACAAATGCAGCCAGGCAATTAGATACACTGGTATGTTTGCAACATTTCAATTTCATAATTGTCTCTGTTAATTGCTTTATTTTTTCTGCTACGTTACAGAGCAGTTACATAACTCCAACCCACATAAAATGTTGCAAAATGTTTATGAAATTCAGCCTGACATACTCTGTAGTCCATGAAACACCCACATTCAGCAGCCACGAAATTTTTATACATGAGCTGCATGAAACAGATGGTGCATGACACATGGCACTGCATAAATGGACCGAAGATGCTGAACAATGTAACTCATAACTAAACCATGCGCCGTGAAGATATAAAATGACATGACCATATCATCCCAAAGGATATTTGTCTCGTAACTGCTGTCGTTCGGCCAGTATACCGTCGGGATTAATCGCTGAAATTGCATAAAAGAACAACATCACAATAGACTTGCACAAGAAAGATGCCAATACATAATGAGATTTCAGCTGCTCATGGCCTATACTGAACCCAAAAACATTCATCAAAATCTATGACGCAGCAAAATGTGTTCTTCCTGGTATTGTCTGCAAGTTGAATAATGGACAATCTATAGTATTTTCTGTTATAAAGTGCTAGTAAACAATTCATAAATACACTCGAATCAGTAATCATGTATTCAGACTTTGGTGTCATATAATCTGCTAGGCACCTCATATGGGAAATGGTCAATTGTCAGTAGCCATAAGGTTCAGACACAAGAAAACGTGAGCAGATAATGCAAGATATTGACAAGTGTCTAACATCTATGAAGGCAGATAAACCACAACTTCGGGAAAGTCAGCCATCTTAGATTTATATCAAAGATGGTGGCCATCTCAAAGATTCACGTGGCATTGAAGAAGTTTCCGGTCTTCAGTTTGTGGGTCCAAGTACTTAGCTATGAAAGACATGCAAGAAGTTGTCTTATCCATACAGGGGCTTAAAGTGTACATACAGTTAATAACATCACAATAAATACAGTTGTGCAAAACTGTGTATTTTGGTCATAATTTGGAGTTCACTGGATGAAACACCAGCTGCCTCAAGGAACTCCCAAGAGGGTTGAAGTGGATGAACCCAACAACCCAGAGTCCTTTAAGCAAGCATCATGCCAGAATATGCACACGTGCGCATGGATGCAATAGTGCTTCCTTGTGTGAGTGCGCGTGTGTGTGCAGTTTATAGAAAGACTGCAAAACTCTGTTTTGACAGAAAGCTGCAGTTAAGCAAGTGCTAACACTCAACAGCCATCACTTTCCATTTGTATTTTCGCTTTTGCATTTCCTTAGTACAACTTGTAGATTAGCTAAATAGTTTGCACTGTTCTCCATATTTCGTTGTTTCTTACGGGTTATTAATATTAGATTATGTTTGTTTAATTATTTTCATTAGTTTCGTATATTTCATTGTTTCTAGTCTTCACTGTTTGGTAGCATCCGTTTACAACAGTTTCTTTATGACATGGGTCAGTGTTTATTATCCATGTCTTTTGTAACGTACTAGTAACTTGTATTGTCTTTTTGCTACAGAAGAACTGTATTGTGTACTATTCCAATAAATCATCAACAGCAGACGATTTGAACTTTCCTGCAGATCTTTGAAATACAATGACACACCGTGACAATAAAGCAGCTTTTATTGTCATCGTGCATCATTGTTTCTCATTGATCCTTATCATTTTCATTGAGTTAGATTCTCTTTGTCTAATTAATTTCTATTCTATTCCTGTTCTCTTTGTTCTTACAAAGAGAACAGGAATAGAAACAGTTTGCTTATGACGAAAGGCAGCAAAAATCCTGAATCGGAATACCTGTTACCAATGTCACTACATAAAGCACAAAAAGAACAGGAAAACATGCATATTCAATAGTTTCAGTGCCACAATAAAATGCAACCTAACAAACAATTTTGTAAATGGTTTAAAGTTGGATCAAATCAATATGCAGAATACCTGTTACCAGGATTCATGCATATTCATTAGCACACCTGTGACAGGTTTTAAGAAATCACTGATTAGACCCCATACAAGTTACCTTCACCCATAACGGTAAGTACATACATATGCACACAATAACAGGCTTGCAAAATAGGTTGGGAGATACCAGCTGGAACTTAATATTTTATTTAAAACACACTCGCAGTCAGTAAATCTGAATCATAACTTCGCCTAAAGAAAGCTGTCATGGGAACCAGCTTATTCACAAGTGTTTCTTCAAAACAAAATCAATGGGAGGGTAACGTCCGGTCCAGGTCCAGATATGGCAAAATAGGTTTGGATATGCCAGCTGGGACTATGTATTTTATTTAAAACACTGAAGCTTGCAGTCAGTAAGTCTGAATCGTAACCTTGCCCAATAGTAATTGTAACTTAAGATTTATAAAGTGCCTCTTAGAGAATAAACTCAACAGGGCACCAAAGAACGTTACATCGTAACAACCAGATGTTTCTTTAAAACAAAATCAATGGGCAGGTAAGGACAGGTTCGGTTCCGGGTCTAGATCCAAAGGTCGGCATACAGACAATCAGACAGTTACGGTTGCTATTGTTTATCTGAGACACAGAATAATGTTTGTCGTGGCCCAGATGGAGTTTTGGCTTTTGATTTTTGGATCTTGACCTGGAACCGAACCCTTTTGCCTATCGATTTTGTTTTGACTGAGCGCCTGTGAATAAGCTGGTCCCCAAAGCACGGCTTTCGTTGGGCACTGCATAAATCTTGGAATTACGATTACGATTTTGCAAAGGCAAGGATAAACTAATGGTTGCTTAACAGAATTGTTTCTGGCATAATTCCCATAACGATCTTAAATAAATTTAAACACTGTTTTTTTGCTAAAGCAATATCCTAAGCACAAAATGTACAAATTATTGTTAGTGATAAAAGACATATCTTCAATTTGATCATAATATTGCATTTGCTACATTAATAATTATAAGTAGCCTAGTCAAAGAAAAATACTACTGCATAAAATTTATTATAATAAAATGCAAGAAGTGAGTGGTAGAAGACAAAACTACCTTTTTTAAATTTACCGGTTATCAGACACGTAAGCCCCGTCACCCATATATTAGCTTCGTCGGCGGAATTGGCCACAAGATCCAGTGACTCAAAGTTATCCCCGAAGATGATCGAAAAAACGCATGCGTCTTGATAGCAGCCTTCGATGTCCTTGTTCCTCAGCACGTC
The DNA here is from genome assembly GCA_964023275.1 of Norana najaformis. Lineage (NCBI taxonomy): Eukaryota > Metazoa > Annelida > Clitellata > Crassiclitellata > Hormogastridae > Norana > Norana najaformis. The sequence goes on along the minus strand of OZ029923.1, from coordinate 8,835,301 downwards.
TGTGTTCTTGCCAAGGCGAACCTCTTTAATCTGATCTATTGGAACTGCAACAGACAAGACAGGGATGTGGAGAGTTTCAAAGCAGAACAATTTTCCCCATAGTCAAACTGTGTCGGCCAAATAGCATACTAACATACATACATACATACACACATACACACATATATACACACATACATACACACCCACATACATACATACAGACAGACAGACAGACATATGTGTTGAGGTCAAAAAGCTAATATAATGTGAACTGCAGTGCTCCTCTCTTCACCTGTTGTTTTCTTTGCCAGAGCCTTAAAGTTTTACAATCCCCGGTGCTGTGATATTAAAACACGGCCATCACCTTACTGGCACACTGCAAGAGCGAACCAAAGGAGGCTGGTGGCAGAAAAGCTGTCAACCCATAAACGCCGCATTGATGCTCCAAGGAAATTCAGCTGAGACAAACAAGTAACCGATACGTGTGACTTTTACGTTCGTTTAATGGTGTTCCATACCAAGCTAATGTCTTTGTCCAGTGGAAACTTCTAGAACAATTTCATACGCAGTGTCAGTCACACTGGCTCTAGACTTCTGATAAATACTTTCTGCATCAGCAGCAGCTGCACAGGTGGTCTGAACGGAGCTCCATTTGCACTTTGTGCATAGACTTCTGTCACAATTTTAAATTATTATACAAGATTCTTAAAAAGTATGTCAGTTTCACCTGCTGGTACCGTCTCTCTCTCTCTCTCTCTCTCTCTCTCTCTCTCTCTCTCTCTCTCTCTCTCTCTCTCTCTCTCTCTCTCTCTCTCTCTCTCTCTCTCTCGATCTGCGACTCGAGCTCCTCTCTCTCCCCTCTAAGGGTTTCACAGGCGCCTGAAGACTGTACTGTTTAACAGTGATTTTAGTTACTCGGGTCAGGAGCACCTCAGTTGAGTTTATTCTCTAAGAGGCGCTTTATAAATCTTAAATTACAATTACAATTACAACAATCTTGCTTCAACAATCCTGGACCATTCATTCATCCCACATCACAAAGTCACTGGGTCTGTTCCTCTGTAACGAAATTTCCCACTGCAGCACAGATGTTTTGCCGTGGTCGAGCCATCATTTGAAATAGGTTGCCTAGCAACCCATTGCATTAACTTCTTGACCTTTCTATGGCCATACTCTGTCAGAATTGAAAAGCATTCTGTTCAATCATGGTTCACGCCGTCAGGTTGGGAATGCGCCCCAGAGATATATATATATATATATATATATGCGTATATATATATATGCGTATATATATATGCGTATATATATATATATGCGTATATATATATATATATATATATATATATATATATATGCGTATATCCTCTGAAGATGTGCCACATCTTTCAGATTAGGCACATCATTAACGGAACATTCGAGATGTAAAAGTCAGATTATGACTATCGTTCGTCATGTTTACTGTTGCCAGGCGTCAAATTGCCCTGCCAAGCTTTTATAGGGGCACATTATCAAATTGTAGCTGTATTTCATTGCACTCTACATAACATATGAATTGAATTAAGTAATAATCCAGCAAAAATGATAAAATTTTCAATCCAGTTCATTTATACTGAGGAGATGTAAAAGTTGCATGCGTTGGTCAATAATAACAACAACTGGATGGCACTAAACCAACTCCTTTTCATCACTGGAAAACTGTGCATGTGTTACAAGAACAGCAGTCCCTGAATCAGTTAGAATCAACAGAAGTCAATCCAGTGACAATCAGAAAAGACAATCAAAGACAATCTGACAATCAACTCACAGCAAGTGGATCTCAAATAGAATCACATGACTTATGTCTTCTGTTATGTCCCATATCTAACACATTTGCCATTGACAGGAGGTTGCACAGGTCAAAAAGAATTTAAAAGTCATGTTCCAACACTAAAAGAGGCATCTGTAGATAGACATCAGTAACTTGGAACACATCAACATCTTGTCTTTTGTGACTTGGCCACCCAGAATTTCGTTCTTATACAACTCTTAGATAGGCAAACCCAGCCCAGCAGTACAGTATGAATACCTCACATGTATACATGTACACTTAACAATGTGTACTGCATCTAGTATCAAGACTTAAGTCATGTCTGGTTGTACCAGAGCCACGTTCTTCCTTTACTTCATACCACTTGATTTCATTGCCATATTCCAAACGCCATTCGTGGCACTATCAGCCAATTTACTGGCCCATAACGAACACTCACTTCTGCATTTCGGTCTCCTTGGTTCCAGGCCGTAGCACTGTCCGGTCGGCCTCCCTTGGACTTCTGACTGTCCCTCAGATTACAATTACAATTACAATTACTCACACAACAGCACTTTACCTCCGCTTTGCTTTAAATGCTTGTGCATCAGTCACATGACCAAGAAAGCATGCTAATAACAAACATTTTGAAACATTTCTTTCTTGAGGCAAGACATTGGCATATTTAAAAAAGAAAGGCATATTGATGCATGTATTTGTGTGTGTATCTATGTATAAATATGTCCATATACATACCGTTTTTATTTATTTAAAGTACTCATAATGTTCGCAGTGTCAGTACAATTAAATCTGAGCCAAGGATGTATGTTCGCTAGGGGCCAAGATGGAATCATGCAAAAGCCAGGGTAACTACGTATTGTAATCTCTTAAAAACCGTTCTTTGGAAGAACCAAAAACCAGAACTACAAAGTGAAACAGTTCTGGATTTCGCTCAGTTTCTAAATCTGAACTGAATTTGGGATCCACATCCTCGACAGCATCATTTCAGAATTTGTGCTACAGTGAACAGCATCACAAGGGGTCTCCAGCATCTATAGCTGGTTGCAATTATTTTAAATATTAACAGCATCATTACCACTTGATAAGGAATCAAAAATCGATGCTGCAAAGATGCTGCATTTGAGAACTTGCTCAAGGACCTATACAGAACCGTCTGACGTTAGGCCTGAATCTACCCCTCCCTTCAGGCATTCACTCAATCTGCCAACAAGTCACGCAACCTGAAGCCACTCGTGGCATTCTAAAAATAATAAGCATGCAATACTGCTGTTATTTTGGAAACATATCCTGTTAAGCTATGGTGACAGTTTAAAATCCTTAAAAGGCAGAAAGACAATAGAAGATCTGGATTTAGTAAGATTTATATGGTATGTAATCAATCATCCATTCAGTGCTGATTTGAGATTCCTACTCAGAAGCGCTCTCAGTCCAGCTTTGGTAAAGTCAAACAGTTTTAAAGCAACGACATGTAGCATTTCTACCCAGAAGACAATTACTTAGAGTAAGGCCATTCCATATTGGTGTATCTTCTGCCTATAAGACATATTTTGAGATATAATTGTAACGCATCCTATCACTGACTCAGCTTAAAGTGCCACATCAGGCCCCTATGCTGGGAAGGGCTAACCACACACTTCCAATTATCTTTACAATGCTTAGAAACTTTTAGTCTGAGTATAATGTAGTCTTAAGTATAAGCAGTATACTTAAAATTAATGGCATAAGTTACCGTAACAGTTATTGAATATCACTTAATAGTTAAATCTCGTTCTCATAGTTCAACCTCCTTCTTTCCTTCTTAGTTATTAATAAATTCACAGCTTAGCTGAACCTGAATATTAATTTATAATTGCCTGACTCTGGTTTATGTTTCTGCAATGTATATATATCAGTTATATTGCTGTGTTAACAGCCATTTCACTTGCTACATAGTAAATACTTGGCTCTAATTAAGATAACAATGTTGTCCATTATGGGCATGCCCTTTTCATTCCATTTAACTGTAGAGCATTTGTAAGTTTATTATCTTTGACTTGGGATCAATGAAAGCCATGAGGGCAACGAAGATAATGATGATAAAGAGCAGGAGGAGCAGGAGGAATAGAAGGAGAAGGAGGAGCAGGAGGAATAGGAGAAGGAGGGCAGTATGCAAGCTGTGGATATGTGCGCTACGTCAGTGGGCATTAAAAATTTTAGTTGTACTGTTATGAACAGCCAAGGTACCGATTGATACTAGTGCAAACTTATCATTTAAAGGCAGAAAACCAATCTTAGAATTTCCTTTCTGCAATTTCTGATACAAACCATGACAAAACAGTGCTCAAGGCTAATCAAACACAAATTGGAATGCAACACCTGTTTAACATTGACTCAAAAATCACGACACATTTCAAGGCTCAAAATAGCAAGAAAACAAACGAGTTCGTTCTGAGAAATGTTCATTCATGCTACATTAGAGTGACCAGACATCCCGGTTTTCCCGGGACAGTCCCGGTTTTCTGCTAGCTGTCCCGGCTGCCGGGAAAGGTAGGCCAAACCCTAAAAATGTCCCGGTTTTTTTTAAAACTGACCTGACTTTCCGATCTTATATATAATGCTCCAGTTGAGCGAGTTTTCTCACTGATGAACTCTTATTGGTCAGATAAAAAAAGTCGACTATCAGAAGAAACTCTTGAACCTGTTATGGTAGTGAAGGTGAATATGGAAGAAACATGTGTTGAATTTTATGACAGAATATTAGCAGACAAAAAACTTTTAAGAAGCATACATTCAAGCGCTAAATATGAGTGACTGATTTTATAAATTTAGAATTTAATTTTAAATTTTCAAGCATGATTTGCAATAAAACCTTTCACTTAGTCTTATACTTATAGTGTTATACCAATATAATAAACATAAAATAGATATTTGTGCAAGTTATATTATACTAATTATTGACAACATCACAAATTTATTTCGTGATTGAAGTGTCCCGGTTTTTAGTTTCCAATATCTGGTCACTCTATGCTACATGCAACTGTAAGAAGTCCAGCAAAAGCCGAGAGGCTAAGTGGCTTAAGCACGGTGTCTTGCGACACGTGTAGCCATCGCTGTATGAAGTGGTGCGGTGCAGTGAAGATTGCAGAAGTGCAGAAACAGCAAGTCCCTTCACATCACGAGCATGAAGGCTTTAGATTGCTAAGCACCATTCTGGCTTTAAAAATCTGTTCTGATATGCAGAGAATGCTCAAATGCAGCACCCTCTTGGTAGATAAAAGCTACAATTTCTGCCATTAGGCACAGCCAATTTTGGATGTGATTAGCCTAAACAATGAGAAAGCCTGGACAAAGCAGTCTGCTTAATCAGTTCAACTGCTAAAAACTAACAGCCTGAACTGAATTAATAGAACTTTCAGCCAACAAGGCGGCGCTAGTGTAAGAAATTTCAAATACTATTCAGTCATGAATAGAGAGGCTTATACACGGCTGACATTTGGAGGTATTGATCAACTGTAACATTGCATGTTGTAGAGGCTGATTGGATGAGTAACAATCTCCTTTTGAACATGAAATGTCCTGGTCCCAGCTTGTCCTGACCTCATTACTGATCAAAGTGTCTAGTGTGTGGGCACGTGCATGTGTGTGTATGTGATAAATCACTGATTGATGCCTTACAAAACAATAACTGGTTTCAAATAATTTGAGAATATTCCTAAGCCACAAAGTCTTGGCATTATCTCACCACAAGTCTGCTAGCCTCAGTCTGATTATCCACTGTGTATTGCAAATGGACCTTTCACAGACAAATACAGACATCAGTAAGTAAGTAAGACATTTGTTAACATGCTATAAGTCCATCGGCTGAGTGAGGAATCGTAGGCATGAAGGCTTTAGATAGAGAAACATAGATAGAGAACAACATTGCTGTCAAATGCTGACCCATTAGTCTGTTAACTTATAAAAGTTACAGCCTAATTGATGCTTACAAGTCTCTGTCTCAAAATGCTTGGAGACCTTTCTAAATAAAAACAGTTAATCTAATCTAATCAATTCTATAATGATTAGATTAGATGCACAAAGCACAAGACAAAGGTTGTTTCAAGTAAAACCACAGTCAAAAATCGTAATCTGTTGGAAAAGCTTGGTCGAAATGCAACAGGACAGAGAAACCAGAAGCCAAGCTACGGTGGATAAGCAAGCTGAAATAGGCGAGTCTTAACGCTGAATGACACTAATGCTGGGTTTTACTGTGCCATATACCAGTGCCACTAAAGTCAAGATCAGTCTAACTGAACAACTTCTGCAGTATTTATTTATGGGGGCATCAAAGCATGGTCACTGCTACATGAAAATCTAATCTAATCTAATCTGGGAAGTTCTATGCACTGTTTATCAAAAAACAGAAGGTATCAATCAATGGTTGCTTCTAAATAAAACTCCATGCCACAATCCACTGGACAGCATAAGTCAGGATCCATGAGGTTTTGAGACTGAAAGATAGGGTGTGAACGTGATAGGTAAGTCAGAAGTAAGGATCAGTCCCACTGAATCCAGCAGAGCGACCGTGGGAAGAAGAAAAGGTTTCAAGGGAAAATAAAAAGTAAAGTAAAAGTAAAGTATTCCACATCCCACAAGTGAGACATAGGGGAGGCGCTTTTTTCCTTTTCTTTAGGCCCTTTAGCTGGCAATGGACGAATCCCAAGGTCCTGGACACGGGGCCAGTACATAGCAGGACTTCCCAGCTTATGCCGGTATCAAATTATACTACTTGGTGACAGAGGCAAGGTGTGCGTGAACAACTTGCCCAGGGTCGTTACATGGAGTCGAACCCACAATCACATGAACACCGACCAAACGCGTTATTGGCTAGACCACCATGCCACACAAGATGCACAAAATGTGATAATCTAAATCAGAATTATGGCCAGGATATAATCCCACCTATCAAATCAACATCTAACTACAATTCTGTTTATTCCAGGAAATAGATTTGCGGAATTACAACCCCGTATCACCAGCCCATCACGTCCTTGGACATAACTGGTTTCAGCCGTAGAGCCCAGCAACATGAATTATGCACACATCAATACCATGACAAGTGGTACATAAATATTTGAGCAACCGGTAAAATTAATCACCAACAAAGCAGTTGGATGTCCGCATATTTTCCAATGCATTGTCTCATTCATTCTAATATAAGCAGAATCGTTAATCAGGGTTAAACACTTGCCTCCACTCAAGAAATGAGTGCCACGCTTGCAATTGTATCATTCATTTGGACTATTTATGGTAGTCCCGTGTCACTACCTTCAATCCATCCATCTGTTCCATTCCTTAGGATCTCTGCAAAACACCGGGGTGGGGGGTGAAGGGAAGCATCAGTGGCAGACTGCTAATGCATTTGCTTTCCACCTCTGCGTCGGTAATTCAAACCCTCGTGCAGCTTGTGAAATCGACAATTTTTTCTCACCCCATGCAGGTAACCTATAAAGAGATGTTGCCATATGTTGCTGGATGGCTGGCTGTGGTCATGTGCACATGCACATGTGTGTTTGTATGTGTGTTTGTGTGTGTGTGTTTGTGCATGTGTGTGTGTGTGTTTGTGCATGTGTGTGTGTGTGCATGTGTGTTTGTGTGTGTGTTTGTGCATTTGTGTGTGTTTGTGCATGTGTGTGTGTGTGTTTGTGCATGTGTGTGTGTGTGTTTGTGCATGTGTGTCTGCATGCACACTTGCACTTCAAGCTATCCTTCAAACCCAGGACCAAGAAGTTTTAATGAACGAGACGGCCTAATTTCTGAAATCTCTGGCCTATCAGGTTCTGGTCAAGTTTCTCCAAAGGATTATGATTTTTGACTGTTGCTTCACTTCAAGCAACAGTTCACCAACGCCTCTCCATGACAACAGTGCTATAGAATTCATTACAGTTGATTACAGAAGCAGGTGAGTTATTACATTACCATAACATATCCAAAACTGACCAGGCCACACGTCTCAAACACGAGAGATAATACAATTAGTTCATTCACTGGGGATGTAACAATTAGCAATGTCTATATTTAAACATGCCCTCTAATTTCTTTATGCATGAACATACTGCAGCTCTACGGATCATTTGTTCAAATCAATCAGATCCATTTCCATCGGGATGCAGTTTCTTTTATGAAATCAATCATTGGACAAAAACCTCAGTATCCACTTGATTGATTGCTACAAAGAAAGCGACCATAATAAACGGCCTCCAGACGCTAGATCGACTGCCACAAAGCAGCTGATGAACAGAACATATCAGGAACACCATGAAATACAAGATACTCGCACCACATCTATCAGATTAGGTATCAGCTGATGACAGCAGAGAAGTACCGATACACAAAATGTCAGAAATACCATACCGCATTTGTGTGGGTGGATGTACATACCGCATTTGCGTGGGTGGATGTACCATACCGCATTTGTGTGGGTGGATGTACTATACCGCATTTGTGGGGGTGGATGTACCATACCGCATTTGTGGGGGTGGATGTACCATACCGCATTTGTGTGGGTGGATGTACTATACCGCATTTGTGGGGGTGGATGTACCATACCGCATTTGTGGGGGTGGATGTACCATACCGCATTTGTGTGGGTGGATGTACTATACCGCATTTGTGGGGGTGGATGTACCATACCGCATTTGTGTGGGTGGATGTACCATACCGCATTTGTGGGGGTGGATGTACCATACCGCATTTGTGTCGGTGGATGTACCATACCACATTTGTGTGGGTGGATGTACTATACCGCATTTGTGGGGGTGGATGTACCATACCGCATTTGTGTGGGTGGATGTACCATACCGCATTTGTGGGGGTGGATGTACCATACCGCATTTGTGTCGGTGGATGTACTATACCGCATTTGTGTGGGTGGATGTACCATACCGCATTTGTGTCGGTGGATGTACTATACCGCATTTGTGGGGGTGGATGTACCATACCGCATTTGTGTCGGTGGATGTACTATACCGCATTTGTGTGGGTGGATGTACTATACCGCATTTGCGTGGGTGGATGTACCATACCGCATTTGTGTGGGTGGATGTACCATACCGCATTTGCGTGGGTGGATGTACCATACCGCATTTGTGTGGGTGGATGTACCATACCGCATTTGTGGGGGTGGATGTACCATACCGCATTTGTGTGGGTGGATGTACATACCGCATTTGTGTGGGTGGATGTACTATACCGCATTTGCGTGGGTGGATGTACCATACCGCATTTGTGTGGGTGGATGTACCATACCGCATTTGTGGGGGTGGATGTACCATACCGCATTTGTGTGGGTGGATGTACTATACCGCATTTGTGGGGGTGGATGTACCATACCGCATTTGTGTGGGTGGATGTACCATACCGCATTTGTGGGGGTGGATGTACCATACCGCATTTGTGTCGGTGGATGTACCATACCGCATTTGTGTGGGTGGATGTACTATACCGCATTTGTGGGGGTGGATGTACCATACCGCATTTGTGTGGGTGGATGTACCATACCGCATTTGTGGGGGTGGATGTACCATACCGCATTTGTGTCGGTGGATGTACTATACCGCATTTGTGTGGGTGGATGTACCATACCGCATTTGTGTCGGTGGATGTACTATACCGCATTTGTGGGGGTGGATGTACCATACCGCATTTGTGTCGGTGGATGTACTATACCGCATTTGTGTGGGTGGATGTCCAAATTCTCAGAGTGAGAAGCATACATAGTGATACATGGCTCAATGCTAAATTGTCCTCCCTCAGTGTATTCTGACTTGGTAGATAGCCATGATGTAGCACTTTCATGGGGTTTTAAAATGGTGCTATATAAACAGCCAGATACATACATACACATAAAACATTAATACACATACATACACACATACATCAATACAAACACATACATATATACGCATACACATATACTTGCATGCCTACAATGACACATACATATATACACATACATACATACACATATACATACATGTCTACACTGAAACACACATACATACACAAATACATGCATGCTGATGCTGTTACACACATACATACACACATACATATATACATACACAAATATATGCATGCCTACACTGATACACACATACATACACAAATACATGCATGCTGATGCTGATACTGATATGCACATACATACACACATACATACATACATACAGACATACACACCAACACACACACAAACACAGGTATATTATCGTAACTAACACCAGATGGACTAAAAATACCAGCAAAGCAATTATGATTCCAGCAAGGAAACTCATCCTGCAATCTGGACAGAAATTCTTTGATTCATTAATGACCTGTCAGAATCTTGAGACTAGAAACTGGAACAAGAGCCTGGGGCCCCTGGATGAATTTCTCCACTGAATAATAACAGCCAAGATGCCAGACTGCAAAAAATCTGATAAAAAATCAAATCTGAGCATAAATAAAATTAGCTGTCTGCAACAAGGCTGGAAGTGATAACCCATGTCCTCAGGTGTCAATTATATGTTGAGATTTTCCAAAACCATCCCCAAAAATGGCACATTGTGAGGTGAATGCCTGACAATTAATCTAAGGTGACCGAATGGCAGTGCAGCAACCACTGCGATTAGATTCAAGGTTTGTTATCCAACAAATCAAACAAAACTAAGCCACTCTTTCAGTCAAAAGAATACTGGCAGAAACCTCAGCATCATAATGCCTTTGAAAACTTGATTTTATGAAGACACAAAAGAACCAAATCTAATGCAAAACAACCAAACCTAATGCAAAACAACCAAATCTAATGCAAAACAACCAAATCTAATGCAAAACAACCAAATCTAATGCAAAACAACCACACCTAATGCAAAACAACCAAATCTAATGCAAAACAACCAAATCTAATGCAAAACAACCAAATCTAATGCAGAATTTCTGCACAGCCATTGTTGTAGCGTATAACGAATCAGCAGCGCTGCCAACTTAACAACACAAAACCACAGTCGAACAAAATGGTTTTCAAGTGCTTGCGGAATACAGACAAAGAAAGGTGAAGGAGCTCAAGTACTTCCTGCTGCCCCAAAACCTCCAAAAAGGCTTTTGGCAATACTCATCCTCATCCTCCTTACCACTTCTCCTGCTTACAAAGAACCTATCTACACTAACGTTGTAACATATAGCTCCCTCGGTGTGTTTTTTCTACCCGTTTATAGAACAAGCATATAGCAACACCAGCGCCTGATTTTCAGGACTGCAAAGTATTTTAAAAATTGCTTAGCTGCTGAACTGCATTGCATAGTCTTCTTTACATTATGTTACATTACATTTGCCCTGTCCTCATGTCAAGCTCAAAATGTAAAAACTGTCATGTAATACATGGCTGTGATGTCCACTCCTTGAACTGCATGTACCCCAGAAACTGTCTGAAAATCATATCAAGAATCTCCTTATAACGAACTGAGTTAAAACAAGTATTTCTATAGGTGAATTAATTTTTGGATCCACTTTAATTGCAGAATTTGTCTTTTAATGAAGCATGTTGTGAGCTTCCGGATTATGACGAAGAACCAGCCAGCTGGTTGGGCCATTATAGATGATTGCATATCCATTATGCAACATCGAAAGCAGTCAAAAATAAAATCCACGAAAACAATTATTTCCCATGTATCATTCTATTTACTGCTGTTTAGAATTTGCCCATTTATCTGACTCATTCAACTTCAAAAGACAAGATCTATCCAGGTACCTTATTTGTTTTTCTTGCATTCTGAGACTGGGAAATACAGCAGGAATCCTGAATACAGCTTACATGACCGCTTACATCCACACATACCCATAAATTATTGACAAAAAGACCAGATATGCCAAAGAAAGACAGCTTATCATCAACCTCCTCCAACAAACAAGGATGCAATTACATAAGCTCAGTAGGACAATGCCCTCTAAGCCAAATAAACAACTTCCAACAATTACCTGCACATTACAAGACAATGACTTTTAAACACAGTTCCATGGCAACCAGTTGCTGTTCATTATTAAACTCAATGCCCACATACCAGCATTTGCAAGACACCCAACAATTACAAATGCCCAAGGAGACCTATTACTCCGCATACCTACACTAGTACTACCTTACAAAAAAGACTGTTTTGGAGGCCATATCTTCTACAGCTTAGTAACAATGTTGCAGCAAGACGGTGTCAATTTATAAAGCTGAGCTATGTTCAGGTAGACTTTGGTCATTATTATTTTATAAAATCTGCATTTATTAAGTGCCACTATCTAATGACTAAGCATCAATCGACCGCGCACAGCAACTGTGAATGTAGGACTTGCTCAAATTCCCTACACAGTAACCACCCCACCCCTTCCGCATTACAAGCCAAGAGCTCTAACCAATCAGCTACCATGTTCCATCTGATACATATTTACATATATATATATATATATATATACACAAGTGGCACATTATAAATCTCGTGTTGTAACTATCTGCAACAAATCACATGACGGCTAACTACCATACACTTAACGAAGGCTTCAATCCTAATACTGTTGCAGTCGACAGACAAGGTGTTGGCTACCATTTTCCTAACAAAAAACATCCATCTTCATCTAAATGCCTTAAAATTGGAAAACAGCTCCAACCGACTTTGCCGCCACGGATTCTTGGCAAATAACTTAAAGGCATTCATTCCCAGCAACTACATTATTTATATAAACTGTCTACAGATTTAGTGAAGAGTTTGATGGATCTGATCGGCCTCTACTTTGTAAATGAAGTTAGCTACCATCTTCCTAGTATTAGTACAGAATTAGCGGGACAAAGATACAAGGCAGACCTAATGGATGGCAGTCAAAATCGTAATTCCGAGATTTCTACAATGCCCAGCGAAAGCTAAGCTTTTACACAGTCGCTCCGTCAAAACAAAATCAATAGGCAGAAGGGTTCAGTTCAAGGTCAAGATCCAAAAGTCAAACAGAGACAGCATGGCAGCTATGGGGAGGGAGGAGAGACAAGAGGAAGAAGGGGTGTCAGGATAGGATCTGTGAAAGAGGAATGATTTCAGTTTTGAGTGAAAGGCCAATGGCAAAAACCCACACCCGTTCGAGAGGGAACATGTTTCCTCATGAACCTGACAGCACTGTGAAAATTAAATGCTCAATCTCAGCGCAGACAAATAAGATAATCTTTAAACGCTTTGACCTACTCTTTGCTTTCTGAGGTTTCTTTGATGACGGATGCCAACGAATTTCTTTGAGGTCAGTGTCAAGTGTGAAAAGTCTGTGGTATTGACGACCGTTGGAACGCACTTTGATGAGTTCACTGCCATTCTGCATGTAGTAGAGACAGTCAGGCGCTAAGCAACACAAAAAAAAGGAAAAATTAACTAGTACAACCAGGATTCATCATCTACAAGTTATCACAAAACGTGCCCGCATATCCTCCTCTCAATCACCTGTTGTAGTTTAGCTCAGCATTTGTAACACCAACAATGTAAACAGGCAGGGAATAAGTTACAACTGCTGGTAGGAAGTATATCAAAGCAAACCAGCATACTGAGTTACTTGGATAAACTATTCTAACTGTCAAAAAACGTCTCAGCACACACAAAAAACTGTTCAGCACAAACACAAGATGGTGATTATCATAAATTTTGAAACCCAGGCTCAAGTTTTTTTTTGAAGATTTCCGTGCCATCTGCTCACGGAAACTGTTGAAGGAAAGCAAACACCTTTCACACAGCTTCTGAAATTCCTGCAAATTTATGAAGCAATCTGAAAATCGGTAGGTTTTGCACAGGAGTTCTGCAGCGATAGCAACACTATTCATCCACAACTTCATTAGGAAGATTGACGGCATCAGAGCGTCGAAGCTGATTGTGGACAGTTTCGGTTCATATTACTGTCTAAAGTGGATGCATTTCTAGTCTGCACGTCACTGTCCAAGGGGAGATATCACGCCATTTTCTTCTTAGCTGTATTTACATAATGCTGCTTTTTGGACAACTGAATCATTAACAGTACTATCAAATATTCCTACTTTTCCCTGTAGTTTTCTGGGTCTACGACCTCTGTTTTAGTTGCAAAGTTCATCTTAATTAAGTTATCTAGAACTGAATAATTCTGACATTTCCTCATCTCTTCGGCATTTGCATTCTCATCAATAATTTCTGCTGCTTCCTACTGCGAAATTAGAAATACTGTGAAGATTTTTGCTACCTCTGTATCAGTCTGCCCCACTTTTCTAAATGTTTTTTCCCAGCAAGTCAGCCTGGCTAAGTTGTGAAATAAAGAGCTGCTCTTGATTTTGTGTTTCTGGAAAGTCCTTTCGTGGATTTGCTTGTCTAAAAAGGGTTGCAAGATAACAGAATCCTAACAAGTTTGCCTTTCACCTCTTGGCCCAGGGTTTGAATTCTAGTGTGAAACTGGCAGTTAGTTGTTTGTCAAACCAAATAATTTGTAAGGAAAGGTTGTTCAAGAGGTTATTCTTGCACTCTTGGACAAGGACAATGACCCTAAGGATGACTGCTGGCTGATAAGGCATATGTGTAATAAATGCAGTTACTTTACCTCACTTCACTTCCATCCAAGATTAATGTCAATGTCTAAGTAACATACTCAACTTCACATAGAATATAATCAGAATTCAATATAAGGTGCATACAGTAACACGATATACTGTAAAAATTTATAAAATTCATATCCATTATCAAAAAGCCTTGTCCATGATGATAAAGCCATCACAATGCTTTGCATGTATGTATGTATGTATGTATGCATGCCTGTATGTATGTGTTGTCCTCATTACATAAGCAATATTACGTACATATATATTAAACTTATATATTATAATAATAATAATTATAATTATTATTATTACTTGTAAGTAAATTCTGAACTTCTCTTGGTTGCATCCTGACAATCTCACTAAGCAACAAAATTTGCTTCAAGGAATGAACTCCAACCCAGACTACAAAAAATTCAGAGCCAAAATACTGCCACATCCGACGCCAAAAAAAACTGTACGGACTCGCAGTGGAAATGCTGGATCGAGCAATACTGGCCAAGAATGGCGAAACACGTTAATTTGCCAGTTGCTAACGAAGCCACGGAGACGTCCATAAAGATTCATGTTGGTGTCTTATTCAGCCATATACAGTGGGCGTGTTCTGTGAGTTGCCTAGAAAATGTTTCTGGCAACTCCTTATGCATGCAGACACTGCATTCTGCACAACTTCCACGAAAAGCACTTCTTCGTCCTCACAGACACTGACAGCAACAACAGCAGCAGCAGCATCTTCAAGAAAGCGTCTTTGAGGGGAAGCAGAAGAAGTGTTTCTTTATTACTTTTATTATGTAGCAGCGCAACATACATGAGATTATATATACAAGGATCTACGTCCTGCCAATACGAAAGAGTCAAGTAGAAAAGCAGTAGAAAAAGCAACATACGTGCGATTACATATACCAGGAGCTACATCATCTATGGAATTCACCACCACCAGCTTTAAGGGATCCTTCTCTTTCTCTCATTTCACTTTGCAAACAACTGAAGACTTATCTTCTTTCCAGCTACCCAAACATTTCAGGTGAATTCATAAAATAACGCAATGTAAGTACCCTGATTACTACTACTAATAATAAAATAAGAAAGAGTCAAGTAATGCAGAAAGGCAGTTCCAAGTTAGTTGCACAGAGAAATGCCTAGCTCCCGTTTCGGCCACTGACCAGCACCACACCGACAATGACAACACTGGTGTTTAAGACAGCTACAACTCCACATCTGCTGACAGCACTAAGCTCTTCAAAGACAGATGCCAAAACACTCATGTAACATGCTGGTCACAAGTGACCATCTGCTCAGTTCTTACAGCCAATCTTCCCAAAACAACAACAACAACATGGGACAAAACTGTCTCCTTCTGTGAATGGACCCTGAAGGCCTAACTACCCCTAAAAAGAATTCACAGTCTGAAAGAATGAATGACCAAAAAGAATGAATGATCCAGTCATACCAACAGCAAACATCAAGTATAGCCACTTCTAAATATCCAGTAGTAGCATCATGATCAAATCTATATACATATATACGAATGTTTGTGTATATATATATACACCCTATCAGCCCTTTATAACATGAAACTTGAGGCCCATGCACCCTACTGCATCATATAGAAGGACATTGCTAGGGGACCTCAAGAAGGTCACCTAAACTGGAATACTAGGGGACCTCAAGGTGTTTGCCTAAACTGATATACTAGGACGTCAATGTGAATGTGAATATGAGCTTAATTCTTTATAAATGCCGTATGGGTCAGAATCTAACCTAACCCTAACCCTAAACCCTAACCCTAAACCCTAACCCTAACCCATTTTGTGGTCGATTTTTAGCGCCCTGTGCAACCACATTTAGAAACATATACAGTTGGTCAAAGTCAGGGAAAGGACAGTTTGGATCTATTATTTTGTCACTGAACAAAACGATGCTGTTCATATGCTTTCTTTGCAGTTTGTAACTCTTTAATTTCAAACAAAAAGTTCACTCCAACAGAAAATTTCAGATTCTACGTCCGCAGCCATTTTGACTGTTTATAATAATCATGCAAGAGTCTGCGAGATCTCGCGCACTTGAGGCTTCCTAGTCTGCGCAATTAAGGGGCCTCTTTGAGGCCCCCCTAGTCACTTCGCATATAGAATACCAAATTATAAAAATTTCACATAAAGAACTGTATTTTTGTGTATACTTGTAGGTTCTGGGGACATAAAACTAACACGTGGTCATCTTTCTGTGCAGTGAAAACGTCGCAGGACGCCCAAATTATGTGGCTAAGCGCACATGGAGAATCTGAGGATGAGATTTCACACGTGGTCATTCTGTACTGTTACAAAATCAGATGAGAGCAGAATTATTTGGCCAAATATTATTGATTCCACTGCTTAATACAAATTCACGCTTGGCATGCACGGCAAATTTACATTAAAAATTTAATCATACTTGGGCATTTTGATTTCCTGCAGAGCTTCCATTGAATTAATTTTGACATCAAAATCTGCACTCTGGTTCTGTTATCAATACATCATCTGCCTTTTACAACATACAATGTGCCAGCTGCAATCAGGCTTTCTGCTACATCTCATCTTGGTGTTTATATAATACATACTAAATCAAAGAAGATTAAAACATCTCAGCAGATCATTTATGCCATTTATTACATATATATATATAATTATATAATTTTCTTATATAATTATAATTTCTTATAATTTTCTTTGCCTCTTTACACTTTGTTACTGTCGTTTAGCAAACTGTAAAATTTTTCTAACTTTATTCCTAAGATTTTTATTGCATCAGTCGTTTGGCCCTCTGGCAATTGCTGCATCTCCCAAAGCAACGAGTTGGGCTGCAATGTCAAAACAAGTAGCAGTCAAGTGTCTTGAACTTTATTTTGCTGTCCATAAATGGTGTCTACATACTGTTTGACTCGTAAACTTCAATGGAATAAAGTAGCATCTAGTTTCTTCTTAACAGAACAAACTTTATGTATACAATAATTATCAGAGACCTATTATCACATCAGTGTTTTATGTCTTTATGATCTTACATTTGAAATACCATTGTATGTATGTATGTATCACTAAATTTATATAGCGCCTTTTAAGTAACTCACAAAGGCGCTGCAGCACGGCTGCCTAACGGTCTCTAAATAGGAACATCTTGAGATGGGCAGAAAATGTTTCTTGAACTGTCGAACAGGCAAGGGATCGGATGTCTGGTGGAAGAGTGTTCCAGAGAGACGGCCCCACAGTGGAAAAGGCACGGCCCGCCCGACCAGACGTAGCATCATAGCTCTGCGCATTCTGATTATGGCGCTATATAAGTTTCCTGATTAGATCAGATATGTTCAGAAGAAATCTAATTAGAACATTGAGTCGAATGAACCGAGCCACATTTACTGACCCACCCACACACATTTTAAGTTAAACAGCATGAATCTGACAACACGACACAATCACAGCCATCAGCGAATGCAACCCATCATCAAATGTCCAGAAACAACGGAACGGCCCAGTGGTCAGTGCAGCGGTGCACGATACAGCAACGTCAACAGCCAGCATCACTTCATGCAAGGTTTAACGCAAGGTTTAACAGCTTTCAGGGCAGTGGCGCAAGGAATATAAATGAGTACGCAACCCATAAAAGGAATGCAGAACAACGTTCCTAGCAACTGCTACAGGCGCCATGTGTGCCCTTTTATTCAAAACAGCAAATCCGACTGTCACCGGAGAATTTTTTGGGCTTCAAGAAAAATCAGTGAAGTAATGTGGGCTTTGTGAAACAGTCATGACAGACTCAAGACTGTTTTCTGGATTGATGACAGCTGAAGTATTACATGTATATCCATTGTCCATGGTATCACACAGAAGACAGTAAAGAGACAGATGATGCCTTCATTTTCAGCAAACCATTCAACTCTGTATGGGATAAAATACTTGAACAAGTGAACAAAATCAGATTTTGCGCTCTGGCACAGGGAACTCAAAGTTACATAGTAACTTTGGTGACAGGATGTAAATCTTGCAATCGGCAGCATCACAGGGCAAATTTTTGTCAAGATTGATCTTGTTTTTATCAGGATGGACCTGCAAAAACGGCTGACCCAACAGCAGTGCTATCCATATATCATCGTCAATTCATAATACCTGTCCAATGGGTGCAAATTAGCAAAAGCCATTTCCCCTTCTTTGTCAAAATCACCAAAGTTTGTACAAATTGTTGTTTTGTTCTAATTCATCTTGCCTATCATAATATTAAGCTACCTCGTCAACTTTTCCTCAATTTATAATTTATTTTTATTAACTTAATTTAATTTATACATCTAATGTGTTGGCATACAAGTCAGAAGCCACATGTCTCAAACATCAGAGATATTACAGTTAGTTCATTCACTGGGGATGTAACAATTAGCAATGTCTATATTTAAACATGCCCTCTAATTTCTTTATGCTGGAAATAACTACCAGCGAATTCGCAAAATTAACAAGTCAGGTCCAGTCTGGCCTCCGGAGTGGCAATGTGCAGCACGAACATGCACCATGACCAGTCTGTCACCAGGTCTCACAGTTCCAACTTTGTACCAGTGAAGCGATCAATTACCAGCCTTGTGAAGGATGGACCCCTGAATATTCACGCTGCCCTCTACCTATCCTTGCGTAAGTAGCTGGCTATCACTCTTCATTTTGTACACCACTCTCAGCTAATAAAACATCCACCACTGCCGCTGTCACAGTTCGTGTAGGTTGCAATTTGTAATGACAGAACATGGATGGAGTTGCCTGTTTCAAAATCTGTTCTGAACTTACATAATAAATCGTCTTATTATTATTATTTTTACCTGAGGTATACAATGTCGTGATCCCTCAGGATTTAAAAAATTCTTCGGAGAACAAAAAAATCCTGGGATGGCTAGAAATCATCAAGATCGGGTGGAGCAAAATATATCATGGGAGGCAACAGCATTAAAGCATTGAATTGTGATAGCAATGCGAAAGAAAAGATAACTGGTTTCTCTCACGTCACTGGTTATTATCATTGTTATTATTATTATTATAACTATTATAATTATAATTATTATCATTACTATCATTATCATTATTCTTCTTCTTCCTTCTGGCTGGAATTAATTCCTCCTAGGAGAGGGGTCAGCCACATGAATCTTTCTTTTCCATTTGTTTCTGTCTTCAGTATCTTCTTTCTTCAACCTGAGGAGCTTTAGGTCATGTATACTATCATCATCGTTATCACTATTATTATTACATAGCTATCCGGTGCTCATTTCAGAACAATACCAAGGAAAGTTGGATTACCACTTTGTACAGTTACTGTCACAAACAATTTTTCCCTTAATGTTCTGACTGCCGGTAAGGGAATGATTGCACATACTATTATTATTCATCTGCACTAATAACAAGACACGCAAGTTTAGGTACTGCACCAAAAAATTCTCTGTTGTAAAGCATGCAGTGCTAGCGTGCAGTTAAAAATACAGCATAAACAGTTCATCCGACTCCTCAATCTCCTCCTTCTCCTTAACTTCCTCTTTTTCCTCTTCCATAGAAACACTCAGGCTGTTAGCACAGGATCCGTCATTCAGCAGACCACCCATCTAGCGGTCAGCAGACCTGCATCTGTTCGTTCTGCTCAGTCTCTTGCGGAATTTCAATCCTTCAATCTCATTTAAGATTCATCTTTTTCAATTGGCTTAGACTCTGTTGGCTGCCTCTTAGTTTCAGCTGATTTTCTGGGTACTGACCTGCAGTTTGATTTTCGTGCGCCAATGGTTGATATCAAATACATTGTGCTACAGAAGTTGCAAATTACAATTACAATCTACAAATCCGTAACACAACAACAAGACTAATCGAATCTAAAGACTTCTCGAGTGCCGCTATCATAATGCCCAAGGCATCAATCAAGGGTCGGTTGAAGCCAAAATCACAATCCCAAATCATAATCCGCAGGAGGAGCCGGTTCGAATCCCGACTGGTCAGAGAAACCAGAAGCTAGGCTATGGTGGGTAAGTAAGTTGAAACAGATGATTCTTTAGTACAGACCTGAGTGACATCAAAGAATTGATAGAAGGGATAGAACTTGGCACTGAATTCCAAAGACCAGCAACCGAGAAGGCCCGAGAGCCCAATACAGTTCGGGCATAGGGCACAGCAGCAGTCAATGTCCACTGACTGAGCGCAATATTTGTTGGTATGAGGGATGAGCATGGAACATAGTTAGGTCTGCTGGTTTAAATGTAGTACTTTGTGAACTTAAGAAAGATTTTAAACCGATTCTTTGCTCAATGGGTAGCCAGTGTAACGAATCCAATATAGTGTAACATGCTGATACTTAGGTGTTTCTGATGAATTTATCATTCAAGACTACCAGCCAAGACATTGCATCTATAAAGCCATTAACTCCCTGCAGGCAAACAATCACAACCTAAGGAAATTTTCATCCTCTCTATGACAGAAATGTAAGGCAGATCTATAAACACAGACTAAGATTAATAGACAGCACATGTGCCAGAATGAGGAGCCACGCGTGTAGGATGAAGCAGAGAGAACGAAATACAAAGGAAGCAGTAGACACGATGAGAAGGAGAAGTAGGAAGAGCAGAAAAAGCTGAAGCAGGAGCGAGAGGCAGAAAAGAATGCAAAAGTGGGACGTTGATTATAAGTTTACCTAAACTCAGCCTGATTGAAAGACAAAAGCAGACTTTTTGAGGCTGGTGCCACCTCCCACAAGTACCTGACCTCACAAGTCGACCTCTAGACAGACATGCATGTTGTGAATCAACTTCCTCCAACATTTTTCCTAGCAGTTACCAGCAAAGCCTGCTTTGCACCAGACAGCCTCAACACACGGGATAACAACCAGCCATTTGCGTTGCACAATAAAAACCATTTTACAACCATCAGATACAAGTAAGACTGCCATTTCCGTGTGTCAAACAACAGGAAAAACGTGGGCTATCAGACACTGCGAACACTCAGACGTGCCATCAAGTTGACAATGTCTGATAAACCGCTGAGTTTCGGTAATGCACGTCTCTTAGAACTCGGAATACGTTGCCCTACAAGCAACTTGAAACATGATAACAGAGACAGATAATGCAGTGGACCGAGCCCTTGGGGCTGCCCAAAAATAATGCCAAGCACAACTTACAATTCAGACATGCACTTACTGCTTTTCCAATGCACTTATTGATTACAAACAATAAATCCAAGATGAATAATTGCTAATGCTTTCAAGTGTCACGAAACTCTTGCAAACTGAAAGCTCCAAAAATATGGCATCATTTCTGGGGTAAAAAGAACAGTAGAACACAACAAATCCATCACAGAAATCTAATGGACGCTTACGCTGTGACAATCATTTACCTGACCTCACAAGTCGACCTCTAGACACACATGCATGTTGTGAATCAACTTCCTCCAACACCTTTCCCAGCAGTTACCAGCAAAGCCTCCTTTGTTTAAAGTTGCTTGCAGAGCAATGTATTCCGAGTTCTAAGAGCCGTGCATTACCGAAACTCAGCGGTTTATCAGACATTGTCAACTTGATGACACGTCTGAGTGTTCGCGGTGTCTGATAGCTCACCTCAGTGACTTTCAACATTTCTAGCATACTGCACTTCCAATTCACACTACTTTGCAGCTCTGTGTAACACATTACAAATTTTCATAAATAATAAACAGTATTATTACAGAGGAGATGATGGCAAGTAAAATACCATTTTGACACCAGTTTCCAAGTGACCATTGATCGATTGCTTGTGCATAATGGTAACAGCACCATAGAAATTTCCAGATTAAATTGGATAAATCAGATCATGCCAAAAAAATAAAACAGGCCATGATTTAAGTCAAGACCAGGTTCCCACCAATAAGAAAATCGTGCCTCTGCCTTTATGTTTATGTGCCATTCTGCATGTCTGTCTTTCTGGTTGCGTGTCACTCCGTATGTCTGGCTTTGTGGCTGTGCGTCTTCCTGCATCTGTTTGCTGTGTTATGTATTTAATTGTTTGTGTGTCTGTCCCCCACATCTACGATTCCTTGCTCAGCCAATGGAGACACTGCGTGTTAAAAAATATACTACTTATACTTACAACCAGCCATTTGTGCTGCATGGTAATGACTTACTTGCCGACCTTCGACGGGAGCTTCTCTCCCTCTCCCCTCCCTCTCCCCCAAGCGCTTGAAGACCGTGTTATTCCCCAGTCCTGGGACGATGGGTCGGGAGCGCCTCTGATGAGCCTACCTTGAAGCGGCGCTTTACAAATTTACAATTACAATTATGATTATTTTCTTACTTAGGAATGCATGATCTTCACCAAGCATACGTGCAAACTGTCAGCCCTTTCAGGCTCTGCAAGACGGCATGATGACGACTACACTACCATCAAGGAGTGCGGTGTAATTAAACATAATTTTTTCCAGGCTTTTTAACGAGCATGGCTAGCCAAATAACGCCTCAGTGGTGCTCCGAAAGCTCAAGACTTTATTTGGTCACGGGCTAAACAGAAACATGAAGATCTAAGATATAACAACATCCATGTATGGTGAACACCAAAGAGGTAAGTAAAGTAAGGTCGACATTTTAGCAGCCATAGCAGCCATAAAAACCAAACCCTACAAAAACTAATACAAGAGAAAAGTGCACATCAAATGTCCCTTGGTTTTATTAGCGTCTAAGGACATCTTAGACCGTCCAGGCCCTTGATGTTGAACCTACCTGACCTTAAATCTGGTTGCCCTTACATTTCAGCCAAATAAGACTTGTATAGGGAGAAACTGCAACTGCATGGATAAAAATCTTAATTAAGAAGCTGTCAGCATTAACGGCTCATCAAGACTCCTCTATTATACAATTCATAATGAGGCCATCGAGTCAGCCGGTTTCTGGCACAGTCCAACAAGTAAGGGCCTACAGATATATCCCACTTGGGCTAAAAGCTGGGTCACACACTCCCACGCCCAAGCCCCACATGATCGGTCTAAAGGGCAACACAGCAACCACACATTTCTAAGGTAATCACATAAACGGATAACGAAACAGACCAGATGTACCACAATTTCCCTTCACACTCCACAGCACAAACAGCATTTAATCTCTCAGTTATCAGCAGAACAGAAAACCAAGCGATCAAGTACCATTTATAATCTTAGATTGGACACAAATTCATTAGACACATATGAATTAATTAATACATACAGATGAATAAGCCATTGCTGTTTCACTCAACTAAGATATATATATATTATATATACACACACATATATATATATATATATATATATTATATATATTATACATATATATATATATATATAGGACAACCCGCAGACAATGATAGGAATATGTGTTTCAAGGTGCATGCTGAGAGTTCAGCCAGGCAAATGACCTAGATGTAAATTCCATATATATATATATATATATATATATATATATATATATATATATATATATATATATATATATATATATATATATATATATATATATATATATATATATATATATCTGAAGTCTCTGAACAGACAGACAGACAGACAGCTTAATTCCAGCAGGGTTCTCTCAACACCCTCAGTCTCGGACACCCACTCGTTTTTCTTCTTAGCGGTCCATGATACTCAAAAACTCTGCCTCTAACATATCATTTTGAATGCGCTGATTCTTGCTTCTCTCTTTCCTTATGGTCCAGCTTTCACTGCCATACTGTTGGCCATAAAAGAACTTCCAGAAGACATATCTTTGTTTCAAGTAATATGTTGTGACTTGTAATACCTTCTTCCCTGCGGCTCACAGCTGGTCTTAAACAATAATTTGGTCATAAAGCGTTCTACTGCATAAATTAGTGAAATAAGGATTAGGAGTTCCATTATTATCAGTTTAGAAGAATGCCCTTTAAAGAAACTCTTCCCATTTAGGTATTAAAATGTTTTCTAACACACAACTGCGGGAACAGAAACAGGACACCCAACCCAGTGGGATGGAACTAATCTACACAGTCAGCATCATTAGCACGTCCTCAAAACCAAAACCCAAAGGCACACAGTAAAGGAAATGGCTACAGACTACATAAACACCCACTTATTTATCAAAAACTAATTAAATGACAACAGGACCTCAACCAACTCTATTTCATAGGACCCTAGCTACAATGCAATTAGCCTCCTGTCTTTAGAAGTCAATGGGAAGAAAGCCATAAACTCCTATCACAAAGATTTACAATCACATTTAGATTAGAACAGAAACCAATAAACCTAAAAAAGGGAGTCTGAAAATCATTTCAAGACCGTCTTATCCAGTTGAATTCATATCTGTTTCTTCCTCTACTGCAAACAAAGACTGAACTGTTGATCTTTACATACTGCAGTAGCTTTCAAGCTGGTTCTGAACATCACCTGAGCTCTGCACACACTTAATGTCTGAAAACAATAGACATTAATGTAGCCAACACACTCATAGTAATCAACTTTCTAGGCCTAGGGTAATAAAGCAAAGTCACTGAGGACAATAGCCATGCTCTACTGAAGCACCCGAAGTAACTATTTGGTGTTAGCAATAACTATTTGGTGTTAGCAACACTGAATCTGCTTTGACGCCAGGCAAAATGTCTGTATAGCAACAAAGAGGTCAATATGTTGGGCAGCTTAGTGGGAAGGTTAGCAGTACCTAGAACTGAATGAAATTTCAAAATTTCAGTCTAGTACTTAACTCTCAAAATCAGTGTCTCTTAAACTTCGTCCCAAAACTAGTTGGATGCACAGTCTGGTAGAGTTAGAATGATGAGAACCTCAATCAAAGATTAACAAAAAATGGCAAACAAGTTAAAAATGACGGGCCAACCACTGAAAATCGTCTATCCTTCATTCTCGAAGTTGAGAGTGAAGAAGCAGCAGTGAAGTACACCTCGGCACAACGAATTCTTAACTTTGATTAAATGAAATACAACCAGACACTCAAGTGTACTGTATCATCTGGATGCCTCTCCAATTAACAAATGCCATTAATCATTTACTTATATCTCAAGTGATCATTTACTTATAATATTAGAAAAGTCAATGAAAGTTGAAAGCTAAAAATGAAATCCAGAAGCCAAAAATGTCAATGTAACACTTCAGATTGCAATTTTTGAACTGAAAAATATGCAACAGTTTTAGAAGAACAACCTACACAGAAGAAAGACAAAAGAAATAGATCTAAGTTGCCTGTAATTAAATTCCGTGATATGTCTGATCATGATCAGTCAAAGCTGATTTAGTCACACGAATCAATTAATGAAATCACAAAGGAGACCAGATTCACCTGCATTAACGAGAAAATCAACAAAGACTATATCCTCCCAACTGCAACACTGCATACCATATGCTCTGCACAGGTAACCCGGTTTCATTCAAAAACTGAAAAATAAATCAATCCTGGCTTTATTAAATATATTTAACGATCACCTGCCGACGTCACCTGTCACTTTAGATTTTAGAAGGGAAGAGAGATTAAAACAGAAATTCAGACAAGGACATGCTTAAAGCAAGTGAACTGCAGTTATAGATAGGACCAAAGCTACAACGAGACTAAAAGGTTACATAGAGTTAGAAAAACACTAACAGATCAAACAAGTTAAGTGGAATTTTGAAGTAGATGTAAGAGCATAAAATTAACTCTTCTGCCAGTAAATCCTGCACTGACGCATTGATAAGAGGCAGCCCCAACTACAGTGCCAAAAGGCACTGAGATAGCAACAAAGAGAAAGCCGCACTTGAGAGAATCTACCCGGATTATGACAAGTGGATAAGAAGAGACACAATAAAAAAACACCTAAGGCCAAGACAGGATGCTAAGGGCAAACTGGAGGGGCAGAGGACAATCACAAATAATGGTATCTGCTGGAATAAAGCAATCGAAAGTTTCTCTCACCCATCAGGAGTTAGAGGAGCCGGAAACAGGAGGCTGCCTGAGGGAAAACAGAGAGATCGAAGACACTGAGCAGACAACAGGAAGATCACAAGAATTATAGCACTCTGTTGGTTACTGTCGTGGATAGGACAGTAAGGGTCAGAAGAAGTCAATAAATAAGGCGAATAAGGAGAAGACTTGAATCAACTTGACTCGACCACTGGAAAACACTTCAGGAGTAACTGATCATCTACTCATATCACTGGTATCTAAAATACAGAAATGGTGTTTATATTGGTGATGAAGGGGCATAGAGCAAATATTGAAACATAAGAAAAGGATAGTTCTCAACTGAGTTTTTGAAGTTACAACCTCACCATGTAACAATACCATTAGTTCTGTAAATAATTCCTTGATCTCGATCCTTATTCAATTCACCAAAAGATCTGTTTCAAATCAGATAACACATTCAGAAAACAACGTTTGTTTTTGTCTGCACAGACTGAATTTCCAATGGCTGTAAAAGACTGAAAAATGTAACCAGTGTAGACTGAACAGCACAAGGCACATCATCTCTGACAGTCATTCACAGCCTTGCCATGTAAATAACCCACCATGTAAACCACTCAGTAGATTTCTTACATAACTCAGTGCAAAGGCCTCTTAGCATACTCATATCCTCATTTCTGTGTAACTACACGTAAACTAATACTATCGAGTATAAATTACAACCAATGATCAAATAACGTACAAGTTCACCAATCTTTACACAGTTCATTATGGCTTTCCACATCACCAGACAAGACTAACTCAAGAACAACATTTAAAGGGTTCCATCTGCTCCAAAGCCACACACACGTTACAATCCCACACATGTTGGTCAGTCAGTCAGTCAGATAGTAGATATTATTCACAGTACTAATGGTATTTACAGCTCTAATGATATTGTTACAAGTCTGTCTGCCAGTCTGCCTGTCTGTAGAAAAACGAACATGCTACTGTGTGCTGGTAATGGCCCATTGAAGTCCATGTTTATTTATCCCTTTCACACATCACACCTGCTTCAAAACCTCCGGAAGATAGAGATCAATTGTTCATCAAACAAAACCAACTACTTAAGTACCACCTAAATAGTAATATCTGCTTATAGCAGATACTAGTGTGGCTAATATGCTTATGGACATCAATTTCTTGGTGTCAAAGCACATTTGATGTTACCTAATGCCAGACAAGTTCGTCCACTTACTGCAGAAGGCCACATTAGTGTCTGGCTACATAAATGTGTGTTGTTTCTAGACATTACTTTCAACAGCGTACGTAACCTGCTCCTAGTACTTTCCTGTTTCCATTATTCCTTATACCCAAATATTTAAATAGTACTATTACCTAATGGCAATCATCAGCTGACGGTGCTAAGCAACTGTGTGCCAAAGACTTACTAAACGTCCTAACACAGTGACTGTTCTCAGGTGAGGCTCAACCCTACACAATCTATAACACGACACTCAACCAACAGACAACCATGTCACATCACTATAAATGCAGCTAGTTTTTGTCTAAATGTACACGTATATGAAAGCTTGATTTTTGATCTGTTACATTGCATCCTTTGATTCTTCCTTCACCATCATTGTGCTTGTTTTTACTGTTTTCTAAGCATTGTTGTCGGGAAAGTATGGGCATTTGTCTCACACTAATAAAGGTTACTTACCTATACTTAGAAAGTATGTATACATGAGCAAACTAGTACAGATATATGTAGGTGCATCAGTAGTGTAGTAAACAGTCTTGCCAAACATTAAAGGTACTGAGTAGTTATAGGGTAGGTGTTAAAGCAATCCTGGTAATAATAGTACTGCCTCCGTGAGAAAAGAATTCAGCAGCATTGTCTGTTGATCTACATGGCACAAGGTGCTACAATTACTGCGATGACATAACATATTCCTCCCGGAACAGAAGCCGTTGCATATACATACCACCTCATTTGGCTTCGTCCAGGATATATTTTCAAACTCTTAAAAGCAAATGTTTAGATCAGTCAGCCCTTTGGCAAGGTAATTAAAATGGTGTTACATCAACAGTCTTGATACATATGCATGTATATACATACATATATATACACACACACACAACAAAAAATTTTTAACTGCTTCATTTAGTGGAATGCTGAAACATGGATCAAAAAACTAGATCAGCAACTCATTTGCAATACATAACAAGTCTGTAGCTCTAATTTTAGTGCAGCTCGTTCATTATAGAAGATTTTCTAGGGTAGGTGAATGAACGAAGGAAGCCAATTTGCCAACAAAAGGAGCAAGAAGCAGCGCCATCAGTCAACCAGAAAAATTTCTCTTATTACGGCATTATGTAGAAAAATTCAGTGTGCTGAAAATTGGTTTAGCTGTCAACACACAGAGCAGGAAATGATTTACCCACAAATCTAATGACCAGCACATCAGCACTGCGTGGCGTGTTTGTGCTTGCTAATTACGCTCTTGTTCTGTAATCTCTCATGCACAGTTCCACACATCATCCTTGCAGACTGTTGCAATTTAGAAACAATAAGGAAGCCTGTAATACAGAAGTGCTTGGCACCATTGATTGATGC
The DNA here is from genome assembly GCA_964023275.1 of Norana najaformis. Lineage (NCBI taxonomy): Eukaryota > Metazoa > Annelida > Clitellata > Crassiclitellata > Hormogastridae > Norana > Norana najaformis. The sequence continues at coordinate 8,806,447 of OZ029923.1, read as the reverse complement.
CTCTCATGCATTGGATAATGGAATTATGTAAATATTCCACTGCATAATGTTACTGTATAAATATAAGCATTATAAAAATAAAAAAATTATTAGTAAACAAAGTTTTATTCCTTTTGAAGCTAAACTGATTATTTTTTTTTGCATAAAATATGGTGATCAACTATATTAATTATCAAAATATGCACAAGAATTGCTTTAAAAAGCTTCTAAAATGCATTTTCTAAGAATGCTCTGCGAGACATGCCATTGGCATCACATAAAATTCTACTAAGACCAACTTTGTACTAACTTCTCATTGACAAAGAATGGTTCAATAAACTTATAATAAATAATAAATATAATAAATAATAATAAATATTTATATTTATATTTACTTAAATATAAATATTTTGCTTATCTCTTACTTCCTGTCAGGGTTACAGTGGTTACAGTGGCTTAAGGGGCTCCTTCTTCAGCCCCTGTTAGTGTGCTTGTGCATGCCTTTGAGAGTGTGTGTGCTTGCATGCATGCCTGCGTGTGTGCTTGTGCGCGTACTTGCATGTGTGTGCACGTGCGCGTGTGTGTGTAAGAACATCAGCTGCTCATCTCCAGCTGCAATTCTTACATCAGCTGCAATACGAGCATGCTGGGCAGCTGGTAATCTCTTCTTATCACTGCTGTTTAATCTGAACAAGAAAAAAATCCGGTGTTTCACATGACTGATTTACCAAAGCATTGATGAAATTTTTCACTCTCAGACAGTAAGGTTGTAATTGTAATTGTAATCTGACATTTATAAAGCGCCACTTCAAGAAAAGACTCATCAGAAGCGCTCCCGACCCGAACCAGTGAGACCACTGGCAAATAATACAGACTTCAGGCGCTTGCGAAAGTGCAGAGCCCTATGCTTCACACGCTGCTAAGAGGCGTGAGCCGCGCACCTACGTCTGACCATTGGCAAGCCCCAGTACATCTAGTCACAATGAAATATTTCTACCGGACTGCGATAATCCTAATGATCACGGATACATACTTCTAAGCCACATCCATGATCCATCATCAGCATCAAGACGCAGCCACGCCATGCCTCCATTACCTACTATTCTCATTTGTCGCCTCCTTCCCCTTCTGGCTGTGTGTGCCTTGGTCTTGCTATATATCTCTCATTCTCTTTGTGTGTCTCCCTCCAGCCTCCCTGCGTCTTTGTTCCACTGTTCATTCCTTGGAAAGAAGAAAGGCTATAATGTTAATTATCATCTACTCAAACCTCCGCAGCCTAGCAGTAATAAACCCATGTGAAAATTCAGCCTCCACACTGCCATAACATATCATCAAGCCCCTGGCAAAGCTGCTCACAACTACTGGTGGTCATGGAATCTGGTCTGGCCAAAATGAGACAATAATTTCGTCCAGTACTCGGATGGTCAAGAATGCAAGAAAATAAAAAAATGAGAGAAAGTTTAAATATACTACATAGTCAGCAGCAACTGGAAACTACAGTACAAGATTTTTTGGCCAATAACTGCTACAGAATTTTATTATAAAAACAGAATTTTATTATATTATTATTACAAAAATTTTTTAACACGTGCAAAGTCGCACAGAAATGCGAATCGGAGGCACGGATAGTCAGTCGCCAGGTGAAAAGAGTTAGATATCCAGATGTTTGAAAGCCAGTGAGAAATATGAGTTTTCAGGTGTTTCTTGAAAGAAGAAAAACTACAGCCACATAATGAACAGCCAAACTGCAGCAGTATAATTCTAAATTATGTTTCTAAAATCCAAAAATGAGTCTACCATACATTTTCTCATGTAGCATTTCATTTCTACCTAACCAATGCCACATTGAAAATGGAGTGCATCACGTGTCTGCCATATCGTTTGAGATGAAACACAAAGATATCACCTGTAGATACTCTGTCTCCAGTGTTTTTCAGAGTAGGTTTTGAATAAATGGATATCACTCTAACCTACTACAGAGTCACAGGCAGCACTAAGTTTTTTACCTAGGGAAGGGGAGGCCAGCACTTTCCAAGATGCTGTGACACATTTCAGTTAATCAATGACAAATTTCACTAGCATACTAAAATGTAAAGAAGTGGCCATATTTGAGAAGGTGCTGGGATAAGGGTTTAGCTAGGAGCCATGCCTCTGACCTAACCTGCAGAGCAATCACTGCTCAAAGTTCTCTTTAGAAAATGAGGTCTTAGTTAGCATTGTGAGGAAACTTTCACTGAAGTGCAAAATCGTGTACATGGAGGTTTGAACTGAGTTAGTATGTTAGTCAAAAGTCCCAGTGCAGCATTCCATTCTGCACTGGTATAGCACTAAACGTCATTCAGCTATCTCCCTCAGTTTACAATGCCATTCCATGGTTATCAAAGCACCAACAAGCCCTGAAGTCGTAAACGAATTCCCATACAGTGTGCAGAATTAGAGGTGCATGTACAGCTGTTCATGACTCTGTCTGTCTGTCTGTCTGTTTCTGTCTGTCTGTCTGTCTGTCTGTCTGTCTCTCTCTCTCTCTCTGTCTCACTGACTATAAGGCTCGAACATCTGCATCTTCCTTCATTTGTTTGCTGTGTTATGCATTTAATTGTTTGTGTGTTTGTCCAGATGGACATGGCATGTTAACAACGGCATTACTTACTTACTTACTTTCTCTCTAGCGCGCACGGTCTAGCTGTGTCTCTGCGTATCTTACTCCGTTACTCCGTTGTCTGTATCCTCACTCATCAGACTGTGCTGTGTTGTTATTTAGTCAGCCCCAAGAATTCATGACACACCACCATGAAACCATGAAACCATCTGCAGTCCATGAAGAACAGTCTGTACATCAGTTCCTCTACCATTCAGTCCACAAAAACAGGATGGCTTCATTCATCACTGCTTTATCTCCTTCCAAAGCACAGGATCAAGCCACATGCTGCAATATTTCCCACGTTAAAGCGGTTCAGTTACGAAACCCTTCAAAGATAGTGGACATCAACATGTTGAAAATGCATTGTAGCACTTATAACAGCCAAATTCTCTGTCCTGGATTCAAACCCTACTTGATGCAGCAAAAGTCACACTATTGCCATTTGGTCAGTACACCATCCGGTCAGCAGCAGGCATGAAGCAGCCAAAGAAAGAGCTTCGATAGCAATACACCTTTTCTCCTGGTCCTTCTGACCCCTCAGATCTCAAACGGACCTACCCCATGGACTGATCATATCAGTAAAGTGATTTCACAGTCAACAATGGATAATGAATTAATTCATTCATTTGGAAGCAGCCATCAATGGATATAAGGAATTAATTCATTCATTTGGAAGCAGCCATCAATGGACAACAAATTAATTCATTCACTTGGAAGCAGCCATCAATGGATATAACGAATTAATTCATTCATTTGGAAGCAGCCATCAATGAATAATGAATTCATTCATTCACTTGGAAGCAGTCATCAATGGACCAAAAATTAATTCATTCACTTGGAAGCAGTCTCAATAGATAACAAATTAATTCATTCACTTGGAAGCAGCCTTCAATGGATAACAAATTAATTCATTACCATACAGGGTTCAGAGAAGTCTTCAGATTTGATAAGTAGTTGGACTCAAAATAATACCATAAAGCAGTGTGCGATTAGGTGCTGGTTTTCTAATAAAGAATATACTTACTTACTTTCTTCCTTGCCCTTCTGAACTTTGAACTCTAGATGAGACTCCACGTGTGTACAAGTCTGCCAGTGGCGACTACCATTTACCTGAGCATTCTTTGCTTAATGCTTATAGATGAACTTTTTGTTCCTGATGAATTTTTTGTTCCTAATGAACTTTAACAACACTCAAGCTACTAATAAGCCGTGTCCAAGAGGCATTCAGCTCCAGTCTCCACTCTGAGCACGCCTCCTCGCTCGCCAATTAGGAAAGTGTCTGGGAACAAGCACAAGCTACCAATACATGTACTTCACTAATAGCTGTCTCGTAATGGATTCCGTTCATTTAAAACAAAGATTGGAAGATGTTTATACAGCAAGTCATGATAGCAGAGCAGTTTGTTCCTTCAGGGTTAACCCTTTGACGTCAAAGGTATTAGTTATTGCAACTGTAGAGTGATTGCTATGTGAAGATCTAATCAAGAGCCAATTCAGTTCAAATAAACACATATTTCCACTGCAAAATGCTTCCTCAAAATAATCTTTTAGAACATAATTACCTAGCGGTGGTGAAGGATCTCACTCGATTAATTCATTGAAAAATGAGCAGGGTCAAGGGCATATGGCTGACAAAGAAAAACCGGTTGATATAGAAAAATCATGTACATTTACATTTGCTTTTATCTATATGCGGCCGATTTATTAAAGGACCAGATGCGGAGTATATAAAAAAGATAACTGGTTTATAAAAGTACACAGGGCACAAAAAAAAACAATATTCTCACACATGGTTCAGATCAACAAATACACGAGAAGGTCTTTAGTATTAAACCCTGTTCTCTTGTTGGTCTGCTGGCAGAAAATACATGCAAATGCATAATAACAAGCATAATCAAATATATGTATCTGGCACTAACAATCAAGTGATCAGCTCTTTAAGTGTGGTGAGTGACTATATTTAGATTATGATATATAAGCCCAAACAAGGGCCATTAAATTTAATACCTGCATCAATCAACAACACTAGAAACCATTTCCCTTTCTCTAAAAAAACTAAATTTTACATGAGGTACAAGTATTTGAATTCAAATCCTGGCCTATCATCCAGTATTCTGTCACATAAGTAAGTAAGTAATTAAGTAATGCCATTGGTAACACGCCATGTGTCCATCAACTGAGCAAGGATTGTACTACATCCAAGTTATATTGCTCTGCCCAACTCCAATTTAGACCTATAAAATCACCACTCAAGGATCTATATAATCCTGGTTTCAGTCAAAAGAAATGTCAGTAAAGGCTGATGCTTAAACATGATTAAAATGCTCTGACATTAAATATCTGATCATTTCTAGCAATAATCTGCAATTCTGATCTGGCCTTAAGTCCAATATTGGTCTGGCAATAAAGCACATCAACTGCAGATTATGGCTAGATATTCAGTGTGGTTTCCATACTAGCCGACTGTAGGCCACACTATTATTATTTTTAATCAGATACTTATATCACACTAATTTATGAATTCACCTCAAAAGCGCGGGTAGCTGGAAAAAGCTATCTTCAACTGTTTGCAAAATAAAATAAGAGAAAGGTCCCTCAAAGCTGGTGGTAGTGAATTCCATAGATGCAGACCAGAAGTAAGTGAAAAGTCATGAAAACTACGCATCTTTTTTGGAAAGTGGGAACAAACAGTTGGCCATAGAAGTTTATTCTAATGCGCATTGTTATGAGACCTTATATTTTGAGTTAACAAAACCAATACTAATCTCTTGCATAACATCAAAAGTGCAGCAGCAGCAGCAGCCACAGCATAAAGCAATCTAAAACAGAGGTTAGCCCACACAATCCAAGGCATCAGTAACTGTTTAGCTTTCAAGTTTAGACCAGAAGCTGACAAGGACCATATAAGAATCCCTCATAAAGCAGCCAATCCATCAGACAGATAATTACCACACAGCAGCCTTTGACTTAACGTCATTTATCACTTCTATTCTGAACACAAATTACTTCACCAAACTGGAACCGACATCTGACCATGAAATGGCCAAAGTACTGTACAGCTCAGACAGAAAAAGGCATAACAGAAGCATGTTGTAATTGTAATTTGAGATTTATAAAGCACCTCTTATGAGGATAAACTCAACAGAGGTGCTTCCGACCCGGAAAAAGTAAGATCACTGTTAAACAATACAGTCTTCAGGCGCCTGCAGAACAGTGAGAGGGGGAGAGAAAGGAGCTCATATTCATCGCACGATGAAGAATGTACACAAAATCTATGATGCTGGTTCTAATTTTTCTCTTACATTAGCAAAGCACTGTCAACCACGAGGTGGGGGTTTAGATTTGAGCCACAGATGGATACTTCAGGATTTATGTCTCACTACTGTTCCTAATCAAACTCAGCTGTAAAATGAGTACACTGACCGTACACTGTTAGTGGTGAGGGTGAGGTCTGGCCACCTGCCCTCGAACACTTCATACCCATTCCTAGGCCTATCAGTGGGAACCCGGAGGATGAGTACCTACCCAAAGGGCGGGTATCAGGCCGCGAAAGCAATACTCGACAGCTTCCAGATATTACTTCAACAGTGATGAGCCAAGAGCTGAAGGCCTGTGACACCAGAACTTGGCTGTTGTAGACCCCATTCCAGCTGAGCTCAGGCTGGTGTAACCATGGTCTCATGAGTACCTGGTTAGGCTAGATGGGACAAGCAGAGGGACGCAATTACCATAATTTATCTCAGCAATGCTAGTGAACATAGGTCTCATCCCTTCATCATGTCTGTGGGCATTGGCAGCTAAGGTATGTTCATTTGTTTGGAATAGCCCTGCCTGATGCAGAACTTCAATCCTGCAGTCAGTCACTACTGTCATATAATCAGGCAGTTGTGTGTAACTGATACTTGTGCTGTGTACAGTATTTTCTCCATTGACGATGACGTTGATGAATATCATCAAATTATCTATATGCTTTTACACCAGTGAATACTAAAAATAGAAAGTCCCATTTCTTCTCCCAAACACACTGGTTTCAAGTATTAAGTTACATTATTATTCCTGTAGTCCCAATTAACCAACAATCACTTCACAGTGTTCTACAGATTACTGTACAGATTATCCATGAAGCATGGCGTCTTCTGAAAATGACATCTGCTTTCACAGCTGAAACAGCGCAACGCAAAATCCCCAATTACAACACAGCTCTGTGCCAAAAACAAGCCATCACCCAGAGTGTCTAATCCAGACTTATCCTGTTCACTTTCACTTAATTTGTGACATTCTAAATCACCACAACATGTGTGCGTAGCACAGCATTCATAGCCTTCTCAATGATGCTATATATAAACAAATTTTCTGGAGCCATTCATGCAGTCGAACAAATCCTGGTCCTCCCATTCATCACTACCGTAGCAAACTGCCTGAAATCAATATAACCTACATCAGGAATTCAAAGTAAAATGGACCCGCGGGCCAAACAAGGGTTCAAACCCTAGTTCGAGAGCCCCATAACAATGTAAAATACACAAATTAAACTAAAAATGGGAAAGAAAAAGGGAGTTACATACAGATAGTAATTTTGTAATTATTTCACAACAGGAAATCTAATCCTTCTATTTCAGCGTTTAAGAAAAGCTTCTAGCATTTGCAAAAGTTCAGTTTTGTCGCTAGTCTGGCAGCGTTTTGCCTCGAACAAGGCATCATTGTTGAGGCTTTTTCTTCTTGGATGAGGCCATATGAGTACTGCTACAAAGTTTTGTCTTCAGAAGACCAACCACCACAACTCTTTCTAAGAACATTGCGGAAGCTACAGCTGTAGCCAAAGACTAGTTTATATCAGGCTAATTCAGCCCTTTCAATTCGATCCTGATTTATATTTAAAGTACTCCCTAAAACCGCCTGTCCTAAATCCACCTCTAATTGTAATTTATGCCAGTCAAACTCTAATTCATTTAAACAAGCCAAAATTAAACCACCCAATAGGACCACAGATATCGACATAGATATAACATAATAAAACTACCAAACCACAACTATGACAAAATGTTGAGTAAGTAAGTAAAAATAATGATCACGCACAAGTTTTTATTGTTTTCGTTGTTGTTTCTCTTATGTATTTTCTGTTATGCATTTTTGTTATTATTAGTTCCAGGTACAGTTTTGCCTCTTGAGTTTAAGTCTTTATTTATTTCATTGCCCGAGTTTTATTTCCAGTAAAAGCAATCGTTAATGAAACTGAAAGTCTTCATTAACGTACATTATAATTACCATTAAAAGGGAAACTTCACTACAAACAAATGGACTACCTCACATAATGCACTAAAAGCCTGACCAGCTACAGGACTACTCTCCTTTGGAATCAAACACAAATTCTCTTATATGTAAACAAAAAATCTATATCTTATACGTAAACAAAAAATCTATATCTTATATGTAAACAAAAAATCTATAGGCCTACCAACAGGAAACAGCCCAATGTTTAAACAGCCATAAAATGCCTAATAACAAAGCAATTGAACAATGAACTACTTACTACTACCAGCCGAGTGGTTTTTATAGCAAGTAGATATACTTGTCTGGATGTATCCGACAGCCAGTCCTTTTAGAGAAATTCTGCACCTTGGCCTAGGGTGCAATATTAAAGACCACGCAAGCAAAACAATATTTGCTCCTCTCAAAGCAAGTAATTCATCGTTTAGCTGTAGCACTCCTTCAGGGCACCTGCTTCATTTCACTCAGAACTATTGCTTCTTTCACAACATGGCTAACTTTCATATTATAGTGTATATATATGTATATATGTGTATATATATACATATATATATATGTATGTATATATATACCCATGTATTCAAATCAATATCATGCCAGAGTGACACAGGTCCTACTCCATTCACTCAGAGTTCGTTCACTCAGCAGCATTTATATATTGCTCCTTCATTTTCACGTTTCCACTCAGAGGCACTCCATGTTATTTTGGATACTTGTATAAAGTACACAAACATGTTGTGCTGCATCCTTATGCAAGTGCGTATGAAGCATCCCTGTGCATGTCAGTGCGGAAATGAATTCAAAACAGAGGGCAGTCAGAGATAGACAAGAAGAGAGACAGATGGATGGGTAGAAGGATAAATCATGGTAAGAAAACATAATGGCCTTCTCATTCGAGAACAACAGTAAACAATATCATAAGTTCTTGATGTTCTCTGAATGGTAACGATGAAATGCCATTTCTGACTTGATACAACAAACTTTCAGCAGTATTTCATGGTGCACAATCAAAAGGGCGACATTAAAAGCGCAAAATCTAAAGAGCAAAATCAAATGGGCTAAATGAAAAACAGCAAACATTAAAAAAGCACGTAATAACAAGGTGATAATAAAAGATGATATGATGGGTGAAAATAATTCGGGCGAACAATGAAAAAAGCGAAAAACTATGCGTAAAAAATAACCATGTAAATATAAACATCATATACACAAAATCCTTTATTCAAAAACAGCTCCAATTACATCTTTTATGTCTGTAACTGAAGAAAGATTTTACACTTCCAAATCAAGATTGCTTGCTATTCCGCTAAAACTGTCAAGATTCGAATGCCATCCATACTCGACAAATATTCATTTATTTAATCCGTTGAGTGCAATCCTTTTTCTAGTGTAAAACCATCAAGAAGTAACATATCTTGATATTGGCTGGTTCAACTAACAGGCCTACTAAACTCATTTCTTGCTTGCTTGTATTCAGAAAAAAGAAAAACCATAAAAACACAATGAATAATAAACTTGTAGATAACAAGAAACAAGACCAACTTATTTATAACAAATTCTTTTAGAAAATTCCAAACTTGTTTCTTACACATGATTCTACTCAGTAAAAGGAAATGCTTCTTTAAAAATACCATGAACAACAAATATATTGCTAATAAAGAACAAGATGAACTTATTGCAAACAGGAAATTATAGTAGGAAATTTATAAAAACTTCGTGTTCTTTTATTATATATATTTTTTTTCATTGTTTGCTTGAATTACAATGGGCTTTATATTTCCTCATATTATTTTCACCTTTGTTAATGCGGGCCTTTTTAATGTTCACCCTCCCTTTTTCATTTTGCCCTGTTTAATTTTGCTCTTTTAATAGGATACCCTATTTCATTTATCCAGTTAAATCTGTCTATTTCTTTCTACACAGTTTCCTTTTTCAGCTCACATGATAGCGTAATTGTGATTGTAATCACAGTTGTAAATTTATATAGAGCCACTTTAAGAGAAACTGACACAAGGCGCCCCCTATGCTAGTCTAAACGATGTTAAATGTCATTAAAAGCATAAAGTTAATAAACTGTCGGATGACTGAATTAGCAAATCACAACCAATGGGGCCACAAACATGGATTATTTGATTGCAAATTTGACCAGATTTCTTGTATCTGTGAACAATGAGGGCCAAGCTTAATAATCCTTTCAAGTTAGGACCTATGGATATATATAAAGTTTAATTAAACTTTGACCATTCCAATTTTTGAGTGTTTAAAATCCCTTAAGGCAATATCCCATACAAGAAATCATTTGGCAGTATTTACCTCCTCCCTGTAGACACCTCGTACTTCTTTCAACTTTGTGTTCATTCTGGAATATTGGTAACAGCTTCGCTTTCTAACTCCGCCACTGCCTTGTTTGGGGGTAGTGCCAGTCCCAAGCCTGGATAAAGGAGGAGGGCGACGTCAACGGCCTTTGATGCCATAAGATGTCGTTAAACTTACGAACTACTACTACTAGCTTTGCTTTCTTGTACATTTATTATCTCAAAATATATTGCCTCTCCTACCAAGCCCTAAGCCTGTAGTTTGAAACTGATTGGCAATTATATGGAAAGTTCCGGAATACCTTGGTTTCATGTGCAGGACTGAAAAACATGGTGGTCCAGTTGGTTAAGTCGCTGGGTCTTTAACTGAAAGATTGCGGCTTTGCGCCTTCTGAGCGGATTTCATGTAATGACCCTCAGCAAATTGTCTGCGCACACATGGCTCTGTCACCATGCAGTATAATTTGATACCGGTGTAAGCTGGGAGGTAAACGTCAAGTCCTGTGATGCACAGGACCCATGTCCAGGACCTGAGGAATCGTCCAGTGCCAGCTCAAGGTCCAACGAGCAGGAAATGAGTGCCTCTCCCACCTTCCACTTCGGACATGTGAGCTTTAAACTATTTGCTGTAAAACTCATCCTTGCTGGCTCAGGTTCTATGAAGAAAAATAGGTCTAACATCTCCCCAAGCCTCACTTAGGCACCAATTTGTTGTCAAATCTAGAAATATTTCTAACCTATACGCATAGACCACTCCCATGATATTCGTCAACGACAAATAAGCATACGGGAGTTAGATAGATAATGTTCCAATAAACATATTTTCTGGTCAGCAGCTAGAAAAGCAAACCGCTGATCTCTCTCTTCTCCGTATGAATGCGTAATCATTTATTTATCAATGAGTAAACTAAATACCATAAATAATCAGAAAATAATCTGTGTTTGCACGGTCTTATTTATACAATGAAATTGCAGTGACGACGCTCTCTGTTGGCAGACACCCTAATACAGATTAGTGTTTGTGTTATGAGTCCAAATCTTCTGACCCCCTGGGCCAAACATAAAAGGGCGTATCAGACTTGTTGAACAGGAGGATAAATCCTGGGTGGCACAGTCCTGAATACATGTTTACAAGCCAATATGACATTAATAAGGATGAATGTAGACTACATTTTACAGGAAATTTGCGGTCTTTTTGCTCAGCGGTCATTGTCCTGTTCTGCAAACACAGTAAAAGCATTTGTCTAATTCCTCTTGAACATAAAAGGCCACAGTTGGGCCCCCATAGCTCAAAGGAGTGGTTCAAATTCCCATCAGGGCAGACATTTCTTTCCAGATTTCTGCTATATAAGTGCCCTCTAGCAACTCAGGTACAATGACTGTACACTGGGAAGATCAGGCGACGAGGGAGAGGACTTGCCACCCGCCCTCATATGCCAAGGTTAAGAGAAAGGAAGTCGCTAGCGTTTCATACCCATGGCTGCCTGTCACGCTAGCTGAATCGACTGCTTTTCTTTATCTAAAAGGCCACAGCACCTGAACAGTTACGGTACACTGCACATCTTGATTCCGACGGCAGCTGATTGCATCAAGTAGCCAATAATCCAGGAAATATATTGAAATTACAGGCAACATAATAGCAGCTTAACCCTAGATTCTCTTAAATACATATGCTGAGTCTAGTGCCTGCATAAAACCTATAACCCAGACAATGCCTTAACAAAATAGGTGACATCCATTTCATGGAGTTAAACTTAATGCCCCTAAACTGGAACTTTACGTTTTAATAAATTATTATAATTTTCAGGAACAGAAATAGCTGAGAAATACACATAGCTCATTTATACCCAAGCATAAGGTTACATGCTACAAGGTCCCGTATCCTTCAATTAGTGCAAACCCCTATCAACTACAAGTTTGTCTACACTCCTTGTACAGCTTTATTCAGAGTTCATGTCCCAATAGCAATTAAACTCATGACCAAGTTACAAACACAATCAGTCTATTTTAATCTAGAAGGGTTTCAGTATTCCCTGTACTGTATGCTATTTGTACCAATGAACTATCTCCACTTTTCAGTGCAGTAACAGTGCATGGGCTGCTATGTACATCAACACCCTACACATAAAAGGCTTTTAATTACACTGGCCAACACATAATTTGTTGCCTCAAATGTTAGAACTGTTTCTGGGTATATTTGACCTGCTGATTCCAGAAAAGGCACCAGTTTTCTCCCAGCAGGTCTAGTTTTCGAGATATAGAACATTATGCCATATACCAGTCCTTGCCTCTGCTCGCCTATAAAACATAAGGCTATAGCTATAATTATGTAGTGCTCAATTTATTATGTGATACACTAAATAAACATAATAATACAAATACTTAAAAGAAAATGGTAGTACCTGAAACTGTACTTATATGATACCAAACAGAACAAGTTTGTTATAAAAATTTCAAGTCATTCGACACCGAAGAAGCTCCTTTTGTACGATTTCCGAGTGTGGCATCTGCCGGAACAATCGCGCATAATATTCCAGCAATAGTCTGCCATCATGTGTGCATCCCATCTTCCTTGATATCGATTTTCCATTGTTTTGATGTCTTGGTGAAATCTTTCACCTTGCTCTTCGCTGAAGTCACCAAGATTCTCTGGAAAGCGATCTAAGTGACTGTGGAGATAATGGACTTTAATGCTCATGTTGCAGCCAAGCTTGTTGAAATGAAGAAGCATATCCTCTACTAGTTGTGCATAATTGTCTGCCTTCTTGTTGCCAAGAAAATTTTTAGTTACAAGAACAAAGGAAGACCAGGCACAAGATTCGATTTCATTCATTGATGGTATGAAAAGTGGGTCATTCATAAGTTGCCTGATCTGTGGACCATCGAAGATTCCAGCCTTCAATTTTTCCATTGTAATTCCTGGTAACTTGTGTACTATGTATTCGAAGCATGAACCTTCTTTATTCAAAGCCCTGACAAATTGTTTCATCAGGCCTAGCTTTATATGTAGTGGTGGCAGTATGATCCTATCTCGTGCCACCAAAGATTCCTTGATTACATTTTGAGCTCCAACCACCATGTCTTTCCTCGAAGGCCAATCTTTTCTTGTCCAATGTTCATGCTTGGCTCTACTGTCCCAAAGACACAAAAAGCAGGGATACTTTGTGTAGCCACTTTGTTGACCAAGGAGGAAATTTACCATCTTCAAGTCTACACAAATTACCCATTGATGTTCTTTGTATTTATCTTTTCCAGTACTAAAGAGATGGCATTGTACTCTTCTTTCATCCTGGTGGAGTGACCGATTGGAATAGAACCAAATTTGTTGCCGTTATTTAAAAGCACACATTTCAGACTACGTTTTGAACTGTCGATAAAAAGACGCCACTCATCTGGGCTGTAATCCGACAGACCGATTTTCTTCAATAAGTTGCTGATGTCATTACAGAATACTAGGTTGTTGTCTTCGGTAAAGAATGGCAGCAAATCCTTTTCTCTGTTTCTATAAATTGTAATTTTCGTTCCAGGCTGAAGTGCATTCTTTTCCTTTAGTCTGGACGCAAGCAATTCAGAGGACTCTTTGGAAAGATTTAAGTCCCTGATCAGATCACTCAACTCTTTTTGGTCAAAACGTTCACTGTGTGAAGTTGATTGGAAATCACTGTCACTGCCCCACTTTCTTCACTTTCGTCATCTTGTCCGATATTGGACATGCAAGTCTCATCGTCTGAGAGCTGAGGTAGTTCGCGAAAAGGTGGAACTGGTACAATATCCGAATGCGGAACAGGTCTCCTGGCTGAAGGTATATCAGGGTAAGACAACTTGTGACGATTATTTCGATTGATGCCTATGATATTAACCATACAAAAGTAACAGTCGTCGAAGTGGTTTATCTGTTCCCTCCAAACCATCGGTACACCAAATTTCAGGCAGCTTCTCTTTCCAATTGTCCAGTGGCGCAATCGTTCAATACAAGTTTTGCATACTGTATGAGGAGCCCATTGCTTATCTTGATCTCCAAGTTTGACACCAAAATAACCTACATATGCTCTTTTTACAAACTCAGAAATCGGTTTCCTGTTTGCTTTTAGTGTGTATTCCCCACAAATGTAGCAGAATATGTCTGGATGGTTAATGCAGCTCCGTCTGGAAGTAGCCATAACCTTAAGGATATTCGCATCTGAGGAATTAAATGACTAACCTAAAAAATAGTAAGAACATGTAGTTATTTAATGCTCACATTCACAGATTGTTCTTGCGACTAACTCTTAATATGCCCTAAGACGACTGCGGCTGCTCTAGCTTTCAGGAGGCGGTTTATATAGGCTATAAATGCTGACTTCAGCATAATCTATTTACATAGTTCGAAACCATGAAACGCTGTATAAGCACAAATAAATTCTAAATGAGGCCATGAATTTAGTGCTGAGTAAGCTGTAGGCTACGGAATAGTTATTTCGTTGAATCAGCAATATCTCAGCACGCGGCAAGATATGCTGATTTTACATTATAAGGATGTAGGCATTATATGAATCAGCAAGAATTATAATTAGCCATAAATAAAGTTTATTATGACATTTTAGTTTTGCCAAAGACATCGTTTAAAGAGTGGACTGGGTTTTCTTTACAAAATCGACGATATCTCAGAAACTAGACCTGATGCACTCAATCCAATGACATTTTCTGAATCAGCGCCCAAAATTACCCCAAGAACAGGTCTAAAACCGAAGGCAACAAGAAAAAAAAATTTTTCTGTTGGCCAGTGTTATAGCTCTGTTAATAGTAATTCATAATCTAGACAATGGTAGGGGCTACTCCATGGCTGGGTAAAGTGGTAAACGCACCTGCTCAACCTGTCCTTGACTAAAGAACAACCTGTTTCAGCAAGCTAATCGGTATCAACTTGCCATAAGGCCAAAAAAAAACCTAGAGGCTGCCACTTCGTGGGAGAGTTCTTATAATCTCTGGGAGCAAAGTTTCACCAACATTAAACCATGAGAGCCAAAATGCAAGGCCAGTAAATATCCAGACATCCTTCCATTTTTATTTTTTTTTAAAAGCGCCAGAGAGGCAAATGCCAGTCTTTTCACCAGCAAAATGAAGCATGTCAGTTTTTAATCCAGTGGGAAAACCAGTATACATAGCAGTCCTAGTCAAGGATTATGCTATCAGGCGGCAAGGGAGAGGGCTGTACACTGACCCCCATATGCTGAGGCTAAGAAAAATGAAGGCACTAACACCTGATACCCATGGCTGACTCTAGGGGGCCGCCTTACGAGACTTTTCTTCTTCTAGCTTCTTATGTTATATTTTAGTTCAGTGTGTTATGCTTTAGCAGGGAGACTTGATGGTGATAAAGAATCTTATTATGTCAGCAACAGAAGCCAATTCAAATGTGGGTTTGAACCTTCTTTGAGACCGCTACTGGAGAGGGGCTATAAGCAAGTCCACAATACCCAACTGTTTAGCACCAATGATAGATACTTGTCAGATAATGGTGCTGCATACATACAAGAAATAATAATATGATAATAGTGATGATGCCACACAGCATACCAAATCATATGTATGTATATGTATGTATGCATGCATGCATGTATGTACATAAACAGTTATATAGCACCTTTTTGAGACCTCACAAAAGCGAACACGTCTGTGTTATTACATCAAGTAGTACAGCATGTAAAATCATCTACAGCTGGTGGCAAAATCAGTCAGTGGACAGCCAGTGATGCACATGCATCGCAAATCAGATCTCAACCACTGCTGCTGCTGCTGCGGCTGCTGCTGCTATAATGACTGACTCTGCAAATCGACTTCTTCTTTGCTGCTTGGATTTCAGCAAAATATTTGCCAAAGCTTTCATCTCGCAAGAACTGTTTTGCCTCCACAACGACGAGATTCCGAGCTTCCGTCGCTGTACAAATGCAGGGTGAGCCTAGATAAGCAACGGGGGTCAAACCCATCCACAAGAGCAAACACTCGCTTCTACAGCAGCAATGCAGGCATTACAGCGGCTATCAGCCTTTGAAAATAAGCAAAGATTTTACTAATCGATTTCAAGCAAAGCATGGATCTCACATTTTAACTCGTGTAAAAATTAAACTGCATCGATGAAATTTTTTTTAAAAAACTAAGCATGACTATAATTACTACATGGCTGAAAATGTTCAACCAAACCAATTTGGACTGTTGGATTGTCGATAAAAGAAATGCCCATTCTGATTCTGATTTTAAAATTAATTCAAACCCTGCTGCAGTATCCTCTTAAGACAAAGACCCACCATGCTGTACCGTACATTGCCGTCAGCAAATTTGTGGGCCAAATCCAGAAGGAAAACAAGCAGAGAATTCAGCCAAATAAACCAAGTCGACATTCAATCAACAAGCAAAATCTCCATTTATTAAAGCCCGTATTTGTTTACACAGTGCAAAGCTGGTCATAAATCAGAAATAGAAAAACTGAAATATTGATTGACAGGGCTTTTAGTATGTCCAGACACGATTAAGAATGTGCCAGAAAGCATTATTAGCAACACAAAGCTTCAAAATATTAAGACTATCAGCACCTTTAGTCTGCATTCTCGGTGGGAGGGTAGAAGCTTTCAAATCCACTCCCCAGTTCCGGGTGATCTATCAGTTCTTTAATGTCTTTCCTGTCTAAACTTATGACCGACCTGTTCCAGCATGCTTACGCACTGCATGGCCAATCGCATTTTCACCAGACTTCTCCAACAGATTACCATTTCTGATAATATTTCACTTGAGTGCCATCAATTGATGCCTTGTAGATTATGATAACAGCACCATAGAAGTCAGCAGATTAGTTTGGATTAGAGTGACGTAAGCTGATAAAGGCTTTTTGTTTGCTATTTTTTTCTGTAGAAACACTAGCTCATTGAAACTTAAGCTCACCAAAAACAACTCCATTCTCACAGAACCAGGTTGCAGAAAGCAGTAGTAGTTCCAATGTTTAACGATACCTTATGGCATTAGAGGCTGTTGATGTTGCCCTCCTCCTTATCCAGACTTGGGACTGGCACTTGCAGTGGCACGGTTAGATTGCAGATAAGTAAGTCAGCCTATTTTTACAGCTTCCTGAAACTACACCAGAAACCCAGTCTTCATTATAAAATGAATTCTGAAGTAACACAGTCAGGGAACATGAATCCCAACAACTGTTCAGCTATGGAAAATAACCTCATTATAATTAGACATCGTTAAAAAGCAGTCTGGCTCCCAAAGACACTGTTGTAACATATTTCCAGTCTACCAGACCTGCTATTATAAATTCTGAGTTCTAATTAGACTAGATTTCACATAGTCAGCAATCATTCTTATTGGTTGATCTTACAACAGACTTATACCTAAAATTCTGAGACCTGATTAGAACAGATTCCACATGTTCATCAGCTGTTCTTATCAGACGTTCTTATACCAGCTGTGCTACTCCAAATTCTGAGATACGATTAGATTAGATTTTGCACTTTCATCAGTTGCTCTTGTAGAAATCTTTGCATTTGACTCAACACCGTACTCAAAGGCAGCTCAAAAAACCACATAATTATAAACAGACAGAAAAGGAAATAACAACTAATCATAACAAAAACTCCCTGAGTATTAAATCATATATAAAAATTGATAAACAAATAAATGTATCAGAGATAAAAATCTGTAGCTGGTAATATCAAAACTGCTATGCATGTGTGTGTGTGTGAGTGTGTAGGTTTGTGTGTGTGTGTGCATATTCGAAGTTGTATATTATGTCACAAGGTTGCCAGCAGACATATATATCATCACACTATTAGCACCGGTGTTTACACACTTGTATGAAACTTTAGTCATATAAAAACATATATTGCAAATAATAGCGCAAAATCTAAGAAAGCTAATTCCTAAATGCTGTAGTTTATATGGAGCATCAGCCACTGAATGCAAGACCTTCTAGACATGCAAAGTTCCTCTAAACCTTTTTATCAGAGAAATAAAATACACTGGAGACATCAGTGAAAGAAGAATGCTCAATACTTGACACCAGCACCTTTGCCATATATACATACATATATATATACATACATATATATATATAAAATCTGTACTGAATGACCTAGTCAAAGAGCAAATGACAGATAAACCATTCTTCACTGACAAACAATCTATAGGAAACATGCACACCCATTGCAGACCAGACGGGAATAAAACCAGGCTCAATCCATATCCACGGATATCACAGCACATCACATTATTGGCAAAAGCCGCTACGTGTATCCGTCTCAAGACCAGACTGAAACAACATCGGAAGCATCGTGAAAATCAATTTCAGCCAGCTTTCATTTTTCTCAACCTCGTCTGCTTGCGAAAGCCACTGAACATTCAACTTCTGTAGCAGATCGCTAGAGCAAAATAAAATGGCAGTCTTAAAATAAAGTCCTTTACTGTTTTCAATAATTGTGTGCTCACATAAAGCTGCCAGGGCATGGCTTTATGTGACTAAGGGATCCCTGAAGGAAACAAGCAAATGAAGAAAACATTTAAGAAAGTTTCCAATAAAAGCACTGGTCTGTTATGCAGCTGGACTAAATAGTGTAATGAAGAAGATAAACAACCCCTGAGAGGTAGCTATGGGTATAAAGCATCTGGGACTTCATTTTTCTTGGCCTCGGCATTTGAGGATGAGTGGCCAGGCCTCTACCTTGCCGCCTGATCTTCCCACTGACAATGTACGGTCGATGTACTCATTATAGATGAGGTCATTAGGGGGTTAATGGGTACTAGCCACTAGACTATCAAGCACCTCTAAACATCAGAACATAATGGAAGTCTGGATTATTTTTCACCACACAACCAAGGTTCATCAATTGCTGTACCAGTGTCTCTGACCGCTCTGTGCCAAGAGCTACATAAATACTTACAGTACATTACTCACACTTGTACTTTCACCACACTGAAACAAACTGACGATAAGCTGAATAAAGTTTGTAATAAAACTGGCTTGAAAAACTGTCATCCCAGTACAAGCAGCCGCATAATTTTGTTGCACAACGATCTAACAGAACCAAAAACTGACACACATAAATAAACAACATGTTCGCCCCCCCCCCCCCAAGCAAACTCATCTACAGAATGAGCACATCGACTGTACACAGTCGGTTGGAAGACCATACAGCGAGGGAGAGGACTTACTATCCACCGTCACTAATATTAATTTCACACCCATGGCTGGCTCCAGAGGTCGGCTTACGGGACTGACCTTCTCACCAGTATTACTTTACACAATATCAAAGTGATCTGATTAACAACAGCAGGTCAAGAGTTCAGCAAGACAGTCACGACCTCTGTCAATGTGTTAAACCTCGGGCGGGGGGGGCGAAGCAGGGGCGGAGCCGGGGGGGGGCTAAACTCAGGTCACGCCAGACGACTTCAAAATGAGCTATCAATCTCAATTTCACCAGCAGATGCCGGGCACTCTGTCCAGAAAAAACATCGGCGGAAATTGAGATTGCCACGGTAAATAACAATTACCGTTTAATTCAGAGCGATTAATTTACAATTTACGGCGGAAACGGAATAACATAAAATTAACAGGGTTTCAGTTCTTGTTCCACGGCGGCAACGCTCCACCTGCACACAATGCAGAAGCACAGTGGTAAAATAAATGCATTTTGGAAATTATATCAGTGCAAGTTCAACTCCCAACAGTAACTCCATGGCCCTCGGTGTAGCAGCTGCAAACTTCCATACACAACACATCAAACAATCCTCCAGCAAATGAACTGAATGAAATCATATGGACAACACCTATCCCTTTAGTATTAGCCAAAATAGTAGTAGTTCCAGTGTTAAACTATATCTTATGGCATCAAAGGCCGTTGACATTGCCCTCCTCCTTCATCCAGTCTTGGGACTGGCACTACCGCATTAAAAGCAGTGGTGGAGTTATCCAACATACTCTGGGTATTTTAGACACTAAATGAATCACTATATAGGTAATATGGTGGCATTCAATCAACCCCAATCTACATGATCTTCTACAAGCATCTTTCAATTCAACCATGTAACTAAAAAAAATCATAGTCATTGTTGTGATCATCACCATCGTCATGGTGGAGCACGGTAGCCGAGTGGTTAGAGCACTCGGCTTGAAATGTGGACGGTATGGGTTAGAGCCCCCCCCCAAAGAAGGGACCCTGAGCAAGTTCTTCATGCGCAATTGTTCAGCAGCATCAGTCCTCTGTTGTAAGGTAGTGTGTGCAATTCTAAGATCTGAAATGAAGGCATTGTCAAACACAATTGTACTGCATTGTACATTGTTTTCTCCACGCGGCTGTCACTACTGCCACCACAAGCACAATCACCATCACTTTCACCATCATTCCATCATCACGCTCCTTCCTTTCATCATCAGGAACAACAACATTATCACGACCATTAACATTATGGGTGTTATAGCCCCCTACCTGTTTATTTTGACATAAATATATCAAAACAACATGACACACAACAACACATAAAGTTTGTGCTCTAAATTCTAGGAGTTTTATGGCAGTTGTGACCTGACAAAAATACGTTACTGGAAGAAACACCCGAGTAAATACGATGTGTAGCATAAATAAGGTCAAACCAGGACAACAGTCCTCCTTCAGAAAAGCAGATTGTAATTGTAACTGTAATTGTAATTTGATTTATAAAGCACCTCTTAGAGGATAAACTCAGCAGAGGTGATTCCCACCCCAAAAAGTAAAATCACTTTTGAATAGTACAGTCTTCAGGCGCCTCTGGAACACTGAGAGGGGAAGAGAAAGGAGCTCAGTCGCAATTCTGGAGGGAGACGATTCCAGCAAGTGGGACCAACGTAGGCAAAGCTTCTGGACTGGGCCACAGCGGTTCGAAAGCGAGGGACAAACAGGAGATCTTGAGTGGTCGAGCGAAGGGTGCTACGGCCCGGCAACGAGGGGAGACCAAAGTGCAGAAGTGAATGGGGTAAAGGGGAGCAGAGCCAACAACACAATTACGCATGAGGGAGAGGATCTTAAAGTGTATATGCTAATCTGCACACTTTATGATTAATTCAGAGTGTAAACAAAATTTGAAACACACTGGGTACAACACCTAAAATGCAAATACTTTTGTCGCTTAAGAAAATTAAATCAAGTATTTGTACGTTCATCAATCAATCAATCTGAGAGCAAAGAGTTCAAGAGCTATGAAACCATGGCTAATTAAAGAAACATATTCAGAACAAAGAGCTCAACAGTTGTTAAGAAGTGCCCAATTAACATATTCCTCACTTCAACTAATAGTTTCCTGTGTACATATATGCAGGAAAACAACATTGACTGACGTTTGTCAGTAGATAGTGGCACTATATAAATAAAAATAAAAATGAAAATAAACATAAAAGTGACAAGTATGTATAATAATACGAAGTGTAGAGTCTTAGAAAGGAAAACTGAGATACAATCATAATCATAAATTCCACATTTCTAAAACGCTACTTAAAAGCTAAGCGCAGAGAATCGGTTTATTCACAAGTGCTGTGTCAAGTCAGTGGCGTCCAAAGATGCCATGTCAAGAACCAAGTCCCGTTGCCAGAAGACCAGAGAGAGAAGGGGGGGTAGGAGCTGCTAGGGTGGGTTGTGTTTAAGCTGAGAGAAATGGGAAGGCTGTGGATTGAACGGATCACAGTGGGATTTGCAGACACATCACAATGCATGCATGTATGTATGCATGGATGTTAGTGACCATTTATATAGATCTTTCTCAACACTAATCTGAAAGTCCAGTCAGTCATTCAAGGTTGGAAAGGGCCTCACCAGCAATATGTGGCTAATTCGGAGGGGGCATAACTGATTCAGGGAGGGTGTAACCGAGGTACGACCCTCTAAACTTTGTGGACTGAGGTTTTCCTATTTCTGTTTCTAATAACACTCACCCCACACCGGACTTCACTATTACTCTGCCCTCCCTAATTTTGGGAGGGCATAACTGATTCAGGGAAGGCATAAACGAGGTAGTACACACACATACACGCACACACACCACGCACACACACCACACACACACACACCTACAGACACACTCACACACACACCTACAGGCACACAGGCATGTATGCAATGCACCCAATTAATAATAGTTTCCCCGCTAGATTTTCTCCAGGGTTGGTGGTAGTTCTGTTTCAACCAGCTCTGACCATTTAGGTTTTCAGATGTGCTTGTGTGTGTATGTCTGTACATGTTTGTACATGTGTGGGTGCCTGTGTTGTGCGAATGTGTGTGCATGTTACCAAAAGTGGTTCCACTAGTCACTGTCTCTAGTAACCGGATGGCTATTAAAATATTAAAGGAAGGAAGGAAGGAATATAGTGTCCAACCAGCCATTCTCATACACCAACACAAAAATTAATTATACATTAATCATCTGTATTTATATCATGGTCTATTGTTACTAAAAGAAGAAACTATCTTGTTACAACAGAGGCGATATTTACATATTCATAGATTGTCATAATTATAAAGGATTCTATACCGTGCAGGCATAACTCTATCCACGGCATAACACACATCACAAAAATGAAAGTTTTATTACAATAATCACGCTAATAATCGCCAAATCCGTGGGAGGCAATTGATCCCATCAGTAAGATTTCACAGACACACCAATGACCTTCGGGCAAATCCGGAATCAGATTTCCAGACAACCGCCATCATCTAATAAAGGTGACCGGGCATCTGAATGAAGCCATTTCGTCATTATCCCAGCCATCCAGTCAGCCACCCGGCCGAGCCATAAGCACCACGGCCGAGCCATAACCACCATGGCTCTTCAGGGCGGCACAGCAGTGACAGACGACATTCAAAAGAAAAAACGTATGCTCCGCTGGCAAATATCGAACACGCAGACGCAATAATCGATGGACAGAGGCTGGCTGCTCCCCGGAATTCACCAGACATTCAGGACGCCAGTATCTCTCGGATGGACGCACGGACTGACGGAAATTAAGGCGGACGGGTGGCAGCCTACTAGGAAGCACCGTAATAAAATACTCACAGGTTCCAAAAAGGCAGACAAATAACGGGACGAAGAAATCCGGCAGATATATTGCAGTCCTGCTGCAGTAATGCACACGTTTACAGATCACAGGTGGTCAAATGCATGGAATTGCTCCCCTAACATCTAGAAATAGAGCATTTTATTTTCCGAGAAAACCCACTGTAATATTTCCACGCACAGAATTTTTACAGGAATAGGAGCTAATACACTAAAGACAGATAATCAACTAGATAATCACACCACCTCAAAATCCCAAAACTACACAGAAATGGCAAACAAGCAATGTCACCGCATGAAGTGTCTGGTTACATAACACTGCACTGACTGTGCAACTTCTCAATATCTAGACCACAGTTTGGTATAAAAACATTTTAATGATGCTCATTTGGGTTCCAGAAAACTCAAAAGATGTCGTTAGAAGCAGCAGTCTTTGTATGCATGCCAGGTCCTTTAAAGTGGAACAACAGAGCAAATGATAACCTCTGAATAGACTATTAGGTACCCCGCATTGACATACACAGTCATACATACACTCTTCCACCAGACATCCGATCCCTCGCCTGTTCAACAGTTCAAGAAACATTTTCTGCCCGTCTCAAGACGTTCCTATACCATTAGGAAGCCGTGCTGCAGCGCCTTTGTGAATTACTTAAAAGGCGCTTTATAAATTTAGTGATACATACACACATACACACACATGTATGCTCACTTCATAAATTTCAGCTGCAGAAATTGGTGAGCTCTGAGCAGATTCTGTGGATTCAAGAGCATATCCAGTGGGGTCCAATTCAAACGAAAAAAGTGGATGACTAAATGGAAGGTCATCAGATCCATACAAAATTCCACCACAGTAAAATTCCCCACCTCTTTTCTCAACTCTGCTTGTGTGTGGTAACAGAATAATTTCTGAAACAAGTGCTGCTCATGGGTCACTTTGAATGCATAATGGAATACTTCACACTGACCACTGTTACAGCCCTATTATAACTGGATATTTCATTTTACACCTGGCATACAACGGATATGTCATTCTACACCTTGCATAATGGATATTTCATTCTACACCTTGCATACAATGGATATTTCATTCTACACCTTGCATACAATGGATATTTTATTCAATACCCTGCAGAAGCAGCAAAATTCTTAAGTAATCACCAGAAACAACTTCTGTGCAATGAGATTCTCTTCACATTCAAGGAAATAACTGTCAGTAGAAACATCAGTGCATTCAACCAGCCATAGTCACCAGGTGCACATTTCTTCGTGCGCTTTTATGCATTTTTAAACAGCAAAATGCAATAAAGACGGCATAACGCTAACAACTAATTTCCATTAGCCCCTGAGGCATTGCCATCTACGTGGATGTCAAACTTGGCTAATGCAGCATTTAACCAAGAATTCAATTCTAGAACAGCATAACAGCGCATAGAAAGAAAATAGAGACAATAAAACTCAGTATACTCTGACATAATCATTAGTTTATTATTTTTTGCATTTATAAAGCACACTGTCTAAAGACTAAGCATCAGTCGATGGCACTGAGCAATTGTGAGTGCAGGACCTGCCCGAGGTCCCTAAACAGTAACCATCTCAGGGGAACCACAAACCCATACTCTCCAAGAACCCATACTCTCCACCTTACAAGCCAAGTGCTCTAACCAATCGGCTACCGCGTGCCATCTGCATTAATCACAAAAGCATCTCTCAGAGACTGCAGAAGGGGACATATTTGGTCCACATTCGTGCACAAATACATCTTCATAGGAGGTACTAAAGAAATCATTAAGGTTACATTACATTAATCACGGCAAGTAACACTGGTCCCTTTCTGGAATGTCTGGGCACTGTGAATGCAGTGCCCAGATGCAGTATACAGCAAACACTGAGGTAATCAAGCTGCCACGCTAATAAGAGTCATGTCTTATAACACCAGACTCTAATGTGTACAGAAACCTCAAGGTACACTCTGGACACATTAATGTAGTCAGCTGTTAAACATTCGCTTCAAGAGTATAAAATAAAGTCCTGACAGTGCCAGATATGCAGTGTTCATTGAATACAGACAAGAGCAAAAACTAGGGCAGAGGTCTCTGAAAATTTCCTACACAGAAGAACTCATGTAAAACTGTAAAACTGACTCATTAATACAGTTTGCAGGTTTGCCATGTCTTTAACACCCATTTCATCTGCCATACCCTACACTTTCCATGCTAATGTTTCTCAGCAGCAGACACTAATGTTGGTCACTACAGAAATGTGATGTTGTGCTGCACTGTATTCTGTTCGATTCTATTGGAACACACCCATAATAAATGTGGCCTACAGCAAAGCAGTAAGTAGTCTGACTATGGGCCACAATAATTACTCTGCTCAGTTCCTACACCACAGACTCAGTGAACAATCTGGCCGCACTGGTGTCTGCTATTTACCAGACATGACTTTGCGGAGAGTATCCCTTAGCAATGTACGGACAGAATCCACACACTCTTATCACTGCTACTTCCCCAAGTCTTTCCCAGTCAACCTCTGACCCTCATCCATATCCTTCAACACGGCACCTCAGGAATGTCGAATGATAAAATTCTGGTCACGATCTGCCAGAATGAGCTGATCCAAGATCCACATCAAGACAAAACACTTCATGCCAGTCACGAAAAATTAGGCCAGGACATATGAACTGCATTCATCAACCATGGCCTACACACCTGAAGTTGAAAAACTGTTGTCTTTCACCTTTGCTTGTCTGTGAGTGATTCTAAGAAGATATCCTGAATGAATGCTATGCAAGTGTTCTGAATCAATCATTCAGTATTTTACCATTTACTGGTAAACAATGATAACTGGTAAACTATATGGCCAAATATGAACAAATGCCTCAATATTGGAAGAACTGAGACCAACGAAAAGACTGCTGGAGGTAGTGAAGGGCAGGAAGTTGAGATATTTCGGCCACCTACTCCGCGAAAACAAACTCTCTGCTCACCTATTACAGGGATATGTAAAGGGATCAAGACCAAGGGGAAGACCGAGGCGAAGATGGATGGACGACATCAAAGAATGGACTGGACTATCAGAAGCGGAATGCATCGGGAGCACACGGGACAGGACGGCATGGAGAGGGCTGATATCGAGGACTCTGGTCTCCGACCTTCAGGAATGAGGATGGACATATACGGATACGGATATGGCCACATCTTTAAATTGTCTTCCACAGTATAAAAATGGCATAAATGAAACTATGCTACAAAGCATAAGTGGTGCAAAGACTATTCTGGTTCCAAGTTTAAGTGATAATTTAGTGCAGCTATGGTGGGTATGAAATGGGGCCTAAGGCGGTGATTCTCAATCTTTTATAAGCTTGGAAGCGGCACTAACTTTATGTTGCTGCTCGTGGAACATTAATGGCAGGCTTGGAATCAGAGTTATGATAGCCATTATTTTATAAAACATGGGAGATTCAATGAGTTCAGCCAGATTCAATGAGTCAGCCAGATTCAATGAGTTCAGCCAGATTCAATGAGTTCAGCCAGATTCAATGAGTTCAGCCAGATTCAATGAGTTCAGCCACTGAACTAAACCAAAACTGCTTTTACATTACCACAAGTTATTCACACTATTTCTGGAGCACTTTTTCATCACTCTTTTCATTCCTTCTTATTTATTTAAGCATGCAGCTCACAACCAGTTGGGGCTAATGATTGAGCAACTTACCAATCCTTAAAATTATAGGTCCCGTTAGTTATGGAGGTAATTATAATCATAATTAAAATTATATGACCCCTTAGTTATGGAGGTAAGGTTCATAGTTCACATGAATAAAACTTACATGTAGAAAGGAGCACTTTTAAGTATTTTGTTCTCTTTAAAATTCACCCATACAACACAATACAGTATAAAGCTTATAAATGACAACTCTTCATAGTTACTGCAGTTAGTTTTTATTTCACAATAAAATTAGTTTTTTTATAAAACTTTGGTCGATATGGAATAATTTAAACTTGATCTAAGGATTCTGGCATTAGCAATTCAGCAAAATTTCCAAGCACTCACTAGACTGTTTTCATCTAAAGATGCAAAATATGCCAAAAATCAGGCACTGGCATCCACTCTTGGAATCAAGTCAAACGCGAGTACTTGAATTTTCGGGTAATTAAAACCATATACGATACAGCAGCATCTGCCAAGTTCCCCACAATTCTCTCTCAATAATATTTCGGCTGACAGCCTATCAGTTTCTGTCATCTGTGCCTTGATCACTCAGACTTTGATGCCAGTTTTGCTATCAGAAGCTGGATGACACAAGAACATCCTGCCTTGAAGTCAGATAGGAAACCCAAGAGAACTGAAGCCAGAGGGAACAAAATCAGCGGAAAATCTGTCACCACACTGTCATGTAGCCTAACTGTGCTAACTTTGCAATATTGTGCTGGTAAATTGTACTCTTACATTTCTGTAGCACGAACTACGCTACGCTTGAGCAGTCTGAGTTTACGAGTCAGAGCAATTCAGCAAATGTTTAGTACTAAACTGGAAATAAACTGGCCTTTTTCCTCTTTGACCTGAAAGTGAATTCCAAGTGTGAATCACCATAGTGTTAATCCCCAAAGTGTGAATCCCCAAAGTGTGAATCCCCAAAGTGTGAATTCCCATAGTGTAAATTCCCATAGTCTGAATTCCCAAAGTGTGAATTCCCAAAGTGTGAATCCCCAAAGTGTGAATTCCCATAGTGTAAATTCCCATAGTTTGAATTCCCAAAGTGTGAATCCCCAAAGTGTGAATCCCCAAAGTGTGAATCCCCAAAGTGTGAATCCCCAAAGTGTGAATCCCCAAAGTGTGAATTCCCATACGGTGAATCCACAAAGTGTGCATCCCCACAGTGTGAATCCTCAGTCTAAATCGCATTGCACAATGTAAAACTGATAATTCATTGTTGCAAAATGTAAGCCAAGGTTGTCCTGTTGTTTCGAGGATCCTGTGTACGCCTTTCAAGCAAACGCTCCGTTCATACCAGACCCTGTCACCATGGACTATCACTGACAGATGAAAGACAGATATGAGTGACCTTACCTACCAATACAAACCTATTTACTACAAGCTGCAATTCAAACATTATAAAGCACATCAAGTTAATTAATCATACTCCTGCATCAAATACTCTAACAACTGCTCATGCAGCAACTAACGGAACAACAGTGTACCTCAGCAATGTCAAATGATAAAATTCTGGTCACGACCTGCCAGAATGTGCTTAGGCAAGATCCGCATCAAGACAGAAAGTGTATTTGGCTGAAGTACGACCAGCTCTACATGATTTTTTACACGTGACTTTCCTGCAAGTGACGGCCTTGATTTTCCCAATTTCTTTTTGTCCAGTTTAACCTGCTGAATCCGCAAATCAGTACCTAAAAATGCTGGTCTTATGTGTGTTTTGTAACCACTGATCAAAGGCACAGGGCACATTGAAAGGGGTAA
This sequence comes from Norana najaformis, assembly GCA_964023275.1. Classification (NCBI taxonomy): domain Eukaryota; kingdom Metazoa; phylum Annelida; class Clitellata; order Crassiclitellata; family Hormogastridae; genus Norana; species Norana najaformis. The sequence continues at coordinate 8,777,716 of OZ029923.1, read as the reverse complement.
GGTATACAGTTACGCATGTATCAAGTATCTGAGTTTTTTAAAGCTTGGCATTACTTTATATAGAAAAATGATACCAGAGGTCCAGCATATGTGAATACAACACCCTGAATGTAAATACACTCCTAGTATATAAACACACCCAACAGAAACAGAAATAGCACTGTCAACATTTACGAGAATCATAGCTTGTAAATAAGTTGGAAAGAGTTCAATAAGACCTAAATAGACCTTGCCTAAACCTCCAAGAATAATGTCAATTCCACTTCTGCAAAGCCCAAAGGCCAAGAATCTGAATTAAACATATGCCCTTAATTTCTACTCAAATAACCTCTGTGTTGGGTGACTGCATAGAAAAACAGAAGGAATCAATCATATTCTCAGTGCGGGGACGATTCTGGACTTAACTGAGCCACTCATGAAAACCTCAACTGCATGTAAAGTTAATAATTATAATTGTAGACATGAACACAATGATCACAGCACAAGCCAATTGTCTGTAAATATCAGTGATGACACATGGACCATTTTAGGCAAGATTCTACATATGCAATCACTGTTCACAATTTCATTTGTTCATTTCCAAAAACTACTTTCAAAGCAAGTCTTACAAGTCACATTCAATAACTGACATCACAATGAAATACTCTCAGAAAAATAAGAAATAAAACCTATAGCTAAACAATATGTACTAGTAGGTAAAACACCTTCTAGAGATAATACACCTAATACCTACAACACACTGTATGTGTGTCATATGGCCTAGCCCAAGATATCAGATGTCACATTTACAGATCAGCTTTGATGCCATTAGATAGCTGTAGTGCCTCCCATTCTATTTTTAGTGACAACAGAACCAAAGTTGAATAAACCTTGTTTGCCAAACAATGAATCAGATGGTTCCAGTACCAAAGTGCATTCCGGAAATAATTCTTTGTGAAACTTCAATTCCAGTGCATGACTAGAGTCAGTGAGAAGAATAATATTCTACAGCTTAAGAAAAGCTTCAGTGTTTTAGTGCAAAGTTAAGCTTTGTGACACGATAGCCAATTGACTAAGCACTCATTTTCTAACACCAAGTGCACAATTTCAAGCCTCCCCTGAGAAGGTTACTCTGAAGGAACATTGGCCAAGTCCTTCATGCACAACTGCTCAGCTTAGTTAGCTGATGCTCAGTCATTAGACAGTGGTGCTTAAAAAATACAGAAATAATAATAATACCCAAACAGCCGATGGTTAAAAGTATGCCCCTTTTCCCTCTGCGAGCAAAGAAATTTATCAAGCCAGTCACAGCACACCACCTGGAATATGATCTGTGATAACACACAGAACCAGTTACACCTGGAAAGAGTCTATTAACCAATATGCATATGTGTGTTAATCATCTGCGACAAACTTATGTGCCAACATCTGATAGACACCTTCAGGCAAAACACTTCCAGACTGCAGCTGATAAAGACCAAGCTAAATGAACCACTCATCTGCACCCATCAGTACCAGCTGACTAGGATAATGACAAACAAATGTACAGTTCCTTTATGTTAAACTTTGTACTACTTAGTAATGCAAGTTAAATAACCAAATATAGTAATATGCTAGGATGCAATTTTTTACACACTGTGTTGACAGTCAGGCAACAGTCAATGTAACATCACTGTATGTCAAATGCTGGCTGGATGCTATAAACATGCTCTGCAGATTTAGCTCAAATAATCTCCTGTATTTCAGCCATAACTGTCCAACAGGTTATGAGTAAGGACTGTGGTTTCATGAAGACAACACTACTGATAACTTGCGTATTACAACCACTACACAAGTCTTTGAATCTATGAAAACCTGTCGTTGGGCTGCAGGTTTCTTGTTTCTGCTCATGTTGAAACATTCTTCAAACCTAGGAACCTGTTGAATAGGTCGGGAATCAGGCACACCCAGAATGAACCTTGACAGAGGTACGTTGTAATAAAGAAGCAATTACCTTGCCTTATCTCACCCTCTTATCAGAGTATGAAACAAGTAGTCTGGAAACGAGTTCAGGGCTTGATCAGCATAAAACAGTACCAAAATAGCAGCAGTTTATCTTTAAAACAGCAGCTAAAAGAATATTACAGGGCACTATGAATGTCAGTGAACTGTACATGTGTAATGTGCATAATGAATGAAAGGAATACAGTTAACTGGACTGTTTTGTAGGCAGGAAAAACAGCAGGCCTTCTACCGGAAGCAATTGCAATAACTGCACAAGTGAGGTATGTTCTATCATGAACTTCTGGCTAATGGATCTTAGACAGACAAATGTGCCTTCTGACACTCAGGCGGCCACTTTGAACGATTTGCTCCTGAACACCTGAGGTGTAAGTGATACATAAGAAATGCAGAATAGCAAGACAAAGCATGACATGACACCTAAGGTAAGGCAAGGTGAGATGCGGTACAGTAAGGTAAGGTAAGACCAGCAAAGGAAAGGCAAGACAATGTAAGGTAAGGAAACCTGTGGTGTGGTAAGGTAAGGTTACAAAAGGCAAGACAGAGAAGGACAAGGAAGGTGAAGAGAAGCAAGATAAGGTAAGGCAAGGTGAGATGCAGTACAGTAAGGTAAGGTAAGACCAGCAAAGGAAAGGCAAGACAATGTAAGGTAAGGAAACCTGTGGTGTGGTAAGGTAAGGTTACAAAAGGCAAGACAGAGAAGGACAAGGAAGGTGAAGAGAAGCAAGATAAGGTATGGCAAGGTAAGACAAAGCAAGGTAATGTAAGCTTAGGCAAGGCAAGGTAAATCTCACTTATTACACAGCTCCAATCAAAACTCAACAACTAGGGCGGAAATATGTTTCAACTGAAGGACAGCCATAAAAAGCACAGCAATTCAGCAAAAGGACAATTTTCCCCTACAATTCAGTAAAAGGACAATTTTCCCCTACAATTCAGCAAAAGGACAATTTTCCCCTACAATTCAACAAAAGGACAATTTTCCCCTACAATTCAGCAAAAGGACAATTTCCCCCACAGCCTGCACGGCTCAGAAACAAACCGCCAGCCCACACAAAGTCCCATGAGTCAAACTCAAAAAAACAAAGGCAATAAATAGGCTGATAGACTGGGAGCCAGCCATGATGCTATCAATGCTATCCAAAGCATTGCGGCCTGGAAGACCACAGTGCTACAGATTGCGGCCTTCCCATCCTCAAACAAAAAAGCAGTTTTTTGAATATTATCATTCACTACTAGCAGTTCAGTAAGTATCATGTTATAACACGCTGTATTATACCATTATCCATGTTGTAATGGGTTAGGTATAATTATCAAAATCTCTCGTTAGATTCGGTCTAAAAGCAAATAAATCGTAAGTCAGGTATTTAGCTGACCATAGCAACAGTTTGTAACTTTACCAACTCAATATTAATCCTAACCCCAACACATGCGATGACCAGAGCTTATCTACTTAGACAAGCCACATCATTACTTCAGTTAAAAGTCCAACTGTCTTTAGTCAGAAGTAAAGGAAACAGCAATCGTGATACCAAAGAAGGGAAACAGGCAGGCCTAAAAACTTATGCAAGCAGGCGATTAGACCGGAGGTGGGCGGGCTTGCAGGAAGGCAGGTGCAACCCAAAAATATGGTTTGATGTTCTATTTAACTGTGTTTGCAAACAAACTGCATTTCTTAAGTGATCAAAAGAATCGAAGTCCAGTGATTCCGCCCCTTCACAGGAGCATCAACGGCTACAGTATCAATGTTTTCTTTCGGGACTGCATGGGCCATATCACCAGCATCTTTCTCTAATGGTCTTGTAAATATTCTGCCCCAAAATTCGTGCCAGAGGCAGCAGTGACGTAAGATCCGGAAAAGATCACAGAAGTCCTATATAAGGCTGTCTGAAACTCGCACTGGTATGCAAGCCGACCGCAAAAGTGCTTTGGAAAGCATTCGACATCATAGAGTGATTAGTTAAATAAAAGATCGTCTGGAAAGAAAAGTAAACTGGAAGCCTACCATTGACTACGGTTCTCTCCCCTGGCATGGAACTGAACGACACGGTCTTCTTGCGTCGGTTGCGCCGACTGGTATCTTTGATCAAGCTGCTTTTGCGAGGCATGACCTGCCCCGGTCCCGACCCATAATCCGGGTGCAGAAGGCTGCTGATGTCCTTGTTGCTGTCTTCGTCACCATTTGCAAATACTTCTTCATCAGCCTGAGATTCAGAATTAACATCTCTCAAAGAATCGAACACCTCCTCGTCGGCCATAATTGAGCCAACAACCACAGATTACATATTTATATACACTTGCCGACGTACACAATACCATCTATGGAGCGCCGCTATGCGATTAACTAAATTTATTCTAGCGCTCTCACAGAAAAACACAAAGCCCTACTCTACAATATGGTTTCCATGTATATTAATTTCAACCTATCTTTACGACTAATAACAGCTGCCCTTGTATAGTAGTAACGCATCATAAAACTTTGATTTCAATAACTTCTTACGCAGACATTAAATGACGTCATTGCACAGTATGTTGTATCACTCATATATATATCATCTGTGTAGCATCGTTGTGCACGATCAGCTTTAACGGGCCGCACAATGACCGCCAGCTAGAAAGCAGCCCATCCTTGCCAACCGCCGCATTGATATACGTCGACAGCCCTGCCACGGCCCAACGGGACCCACCACAAGGAAGTCTCACCTATATAGCTAACACACGACCCGAAGGCAATCTCTTGGCGGCGACTTGTCAAGCGCTGAAGGATAATCGGAACATTCTTGCACTAGATGGTTTATGACTAATTGAAAGTTTAACTGCTAGGAACGTGAATACATACAGCCCAGGTGGGCCTATTATTCAAGCTGGCGTGTGCCATACGATGCATATAATAGGACGACGCCAACCTATAGACCTTATCATAACCGATCATAATCTATAAAATACGATTAAGCAGATGTAGTCGTAGTCACAAACTCTGAATTAATTTTCTTCGGTGCCTAAAATGTTAAATCGCGAACGTCAGATGATTTATTCACAGGCGGTCAATATTTGGAAATATCGGGTCAGGTTGGGTTCCAAGGTTCTACGCAGGTCAAGCTCCTCGACGCATTTAGGGCAGTCGGGAGGATAAATGGGCTTCTATAGCGCCGCTATCGTTTTACTCAAGGCGTCAATCGTTGGTGGCTTTCAACTTAATTCGCAATCCTTGTCAACAATCCATAGCATAGGGCTGCAGGTCAAAAGTGATAATTGCCTCTTCAGCTATTCCGACATATTCATGATTTGGAAGGTATTCGAAACTTCTTACCCGAAGAATTTTTTATTCTGTTGCATAGTTAGCTATCTTCTGCATGTGCTCGGAACTTCTCCCAAACCCTGGCTCTTGCGGATTTGATGTAGCGCCAATATTAAGTTGTTCTGTGGTCTTCCTGACTCTTTCTCTGGCGCTAAGAAATTCGACTGTTGCATTAGAGGCAAAGGCAGTACTTACATGGGTGAATGGGCGGACCGGCCGGACGAATAGACAAACGGACGGACGGACGGACGGACGGACGGACGGACGGACGGACGGACGGACGGACGGACGGACGGACGGACGGACGGACGGACGGACGGACGGACGGACGGACGGACGGACGGACGGACGGATAAATGAATGGATGGCCTACGTTCTATAGCCTCTATTATAATATCCCGCTGAATTTGCTTCCCACACTCAAAATAATAAGAATGCCTAAAGACTGTCCTGTGTGTAATTATGCACAGGTCATAGCATAAATAGGCCTGTTATTTAAGAACATTAAGCAACTGCATTGTTCTCTTGCATCCTATGAGGTGTCGATTTCCATCGATACGACGTTTCTTCGATCCGACTGTGTGCCTGATTTTTTAATGCTGATCGATACGATCCTGAATTTGCTCAACCAATTGAACGATTTACCTTGGACTGTTACTTTCTGCATTAATTAGTCGAAGGCGAACCAAATCAATTACCAACTGCATTCGTCTACACACCCTCTACCGCCAATAGACTTTCACAGGCTCATTATGCAAAGTTAAGTACGGACTTACAATTGTGATTTTCGAGAAGAGCACTTGACGCCCCTTTGAACTTGGCTCACTGGCATTTTCCTTAATTTGCTCACTGCACCTCAGGCCCCGATGGTACTTCGCCCCTTAACTTCAAACCCTAGACCCACCTCTGACATACAATCGCGTCACCTGACACAAATGGGCCAAGAAGCCTAATCTAAATAATCCGTTAAACTTGGATAGGATGCGACGGTCAGCCCTACTATAAAAGAAGGTTGTAGCTAATGTGTGTGTGTGTGTGACTCCTCTAGGTAAGTGCAATCTCTTCTATCATAACATGATAACATAAAATCTTATTACGAAACATAAATAATATAGTTAACATTTAATTTATCTCTCCGGAATATGCTATCCTAAGTCACATAATATTTTACTGCATTTGTGAAGAATATATATGAATAGCAGTCGAAAGCTCGCATGAACAATGCACTAAGAGTCAGATAAAAGGCTACAATAATACACAAGACTTGGCCCTTGTTTCCGTTCAACAGTGACTCGTTAAATGTCTTTAAGTAACATGGTAATCAAGGTGGTTTTCATTTACCGATGTCCTGTGAAGGTTTAACCCGTAAACGGTCTTTCATTGCTGTTCACCACCTAGCTCGATCAGTGTGTGTTCTGGTTGCAAATTAACAAAGTGGAAGCGGCAACCATGGATGACGTACAGCGCATCATACCGGATAAGATACAGCAGCTGGGAAATCGAAAGCTTCTTTTGGTACAGGGCATCATCATCGTAGTCCTTCTCGCTCTCGTCATCATTCTCGTAGCCATCCTCGGAGGCAGGCACGCAGACGGATCAGCTGGTCGTGCCACTTCGGAACAACTGGTGGGTTTCGACGGAGCCTGTGCCTCTCCCGACTGTCTCCACTTAGCCGGATTCCTGGCAGACAACATGGATGTGTCCGTCGATCCATGCCAGGACTTCCACAGCTACGCCTGCGGAGGATTCCGGAATCGACATCACTTGGCCCCTGACCAGGACGAGGTGACGATGATCGAGAGTCTGTCTGATGAGGTGGACGAGAGACTGAGGGAGATGATTGAGAATCCGAACGGTGAAGGAGCGAGGACGCCGTCGGAGGCCAAGCTGCGCGATTTTTTCCTCAGCTGCGTTCACGACTATGGGAGGACGAAGGAGGGAGGAAAAGTACTGGTGAATCTCCTGCGGGAGAAACTGGGCAGTTGGTACGTCCTTGACCCTGACAACTGGAATCAGAATTGGAACCTGCAGGAAGCACTCGCTCGCGTCCAGGGAGAACTCCTGGTCAACGTCTTCTTCGATGTCTACATAGAAAGGGATTACCAAACTAAACGCACCATTCTGGCTGTAAGTCGGCTACAGTTTCATTCCAATTACGTTACTGCACGTGTCAATTTATATAGGGCCTCTTTCTTAACAAACTGCTCAGGAAGAGGAAGAGGGATATCTTAAGTGGTGGAGAGACTCTAGTGCATCTCTTTAATAACATCGTCGTCTGCATGTTTCCAATAAATCTTCCTCCACCATTAAAAATCCTATGTCACGCCGATGCCCTTGCGCGGCTGATCGACCGTAACGAGACTGCTGTATTCCATATAAATTCAATATTTTACGATCCAAGTAAATTGGTCGAGTCCTTATGTAGTTCACCTACAGCGTGGGTCTACACTCTCCCCACTCCCGTCTCATCCTTCAGTCCTTGTTTCTAAACAAGCAACAATATCCGAAGAAATATCTTCATACGGCAATTAAACGGCATTATATATAGGCCTACCAACTAGAGTTTAAAGATAGCATGTGACATAATGTAAAGAATACATTTTAAATAGAACAATTCAATAGCAGAGTGATGCAAAAGGAGCTCTAATCCAGACGAGCGTTTTCCCAGGCCACACGATCACTTCGACACCCCTAACTTTAAGTCCTTGATCGGCCCCTGTGTGAATGTTTTTACTTCGCCACCCCTAGCTTCAAATCCTAGACCCGCCGCTGTGTTAATGTATTGTACACGAGGTTTTACTGCGTTTCTCTTTATACAGCTTTATCAGTCGGGAACTGGCATGTGGCACACCTACTACAAAGATGATCTGACTAGCGTAAGACTATGCTTACTTATTTGCTCACCAACTTGCACAGTATTAAACCTACACCAGCACTTATTCATTCACCTGACAGGTAAAGGTAAAGATAAGACCTAGTGGTAAAGGTAAAGATAAGACCTAGTTTACACTCTGCTGCCTGTGGAGATATGCAAGTACTGCGCTTCTGCGCTTCCGCACATCAACTCTTTCCTGTGTTGAACATTCCTTTTGGTACAGTTTTCCATTACACATAGGTACTTTTACACTTGAATTTGTCCAAGAAACATCTTCAAACTGCCCGAAGACACATTTGTTTAGATCAGTTTTATTGATAATTAAAGGAAGATCTTCCAACAGGAAACTCTACTGAGCAAGAGCGCCCGATGAGCTCGTAATGATGTGCGGCATTACTGTAATGCAAAGGCATCAGTCGATGGCCACTCAGGGTAGGAATTCGAACCCAGAGGGGAGCAGTTAAACCCACACACAGCGACCCATCATAAAACGGCCATAACCGCTTGCATTACCGTACTCAGGTAGTCCACTGCTGATCAGATGGCGCATCATAAATTCGACAAAGACTGCAGAGTGTTTTCTGCGAGTCCGAGATGATGCAGCTGATGCTGATGCAGGCGGCGTTCCCTCTGTAGCCAAGTGGGATGAAGTCGTAACATTCGTGGATGCCATCAGCCAAGCTATTGTTTCTAAAAAAAATCCAGACAATAGGAATAATTCGTATTCTCTCTTCCACCGTCTTTTTAATTATTGTGCTCATTGTTGCATTTCTTCTCTTCCCCTTCATCCATCGCGGTATACCAATCCTCCTCCGTATTCTTTTCCTCCTCCTCCTCCTCCTCCTCCTCCTCCTCCTCCTCCTCCTCCTGCTCCTCCTCCTCCTGCTCCTCCTTGTTTTCCTCCTCCTTGTTTTCCTCCTCCTTTTTTCCTCTATTACCGTTTCATTCCTTTTCTGAAACTGTTGTTCCTCATATTACATTTTTTATCATTGGTTCGTTCGCTTGTCCGCTCGTTCATTCATTGGTTAGTTCATTCATTCATTCATTCATTCATTCATTCATTCATTATTTTAAATTAATTCATTCGTCGTTCAATCGTGAGTTCACTCATTCTTTCATTCAACATTTCAATTTCATTCATTCGTCCTGTAGCTGATTCGCTCATTCATTCATTCGTTCGGTTCTTTCTTTCGTTCACTCGCCCTTTCGTTCATTCCTAAAATCGAACGGTCATTGAGCATGCAGGATGATGTAGATGCTGGCTGCTGCTGCAGGTACAAGATGCTTACAAGGACTACATGCGACGCGTGGCTGCCTTGCTTCTGCGTGATGCCAATATCACCGTTACGCCAAGTGACGAGGATGTTAGAGTCGAACAATTCGTCGATGACGCCTTTGGAATGGAATTCCAACTGGCATCGGTGCGTCCCAACAGTACAATATATATATTGGCGTCTTTTAAACTTCTATAGCGCCTTTAGAACTTCTCAATGTGTACCTAACCGACTATAAATGCTATGTGTTCTATGCGCTATGTTAAGTGCTATATGCGCTATTTGCTATAATGCTATGTGTTATGCATAAGCTATGTGTTATAAGTATCATAAGCACCTTGTATTCTACTTTCATTCGTTGAAACCTTAAAATCAAGTGCTATATTAAAACACTTTGATAAACCAGGGATCTTTTATGCTGGTAATTAAGAGAACGTAAACCGTGTTAGTCTAGAAACCAATTCGCAAACACAAAATAAAATTTTACAACATAAGTTAAGGCAATTTCTTGTTCAGAGAGAGCCTTTATCAGTCCTAGTTTGTTTGAAGGAGCTTTCGGCTGAAGCGCAAATGTGACAATAACAATTCAGCAACCGGACAAGCGTAGGCCTATTACAACAAAACTCGATGTCCATTTCATGACCAACCAAGACTTGAATCCCGGACTCATGAGTAAATGAAAAACGGTTTGACAAACAGCCATCGTTCCAACCTATGAATTAAACACGCGTTGCATAATTAATTAGTCCCTAATTAAGTGCAATTCGTTCTGCGTCGAGAGCGTTCTTCATTTATGATACGAATTGTAAGGGGAGATATTCGTAACAGATACATCCACTGGGCTGTAGGTATGAACGTGTGTATGTATGTATGTATGTGTGTATGTATGTATGTATGTATGTTTGTATGTATGTGTGTATGTTTGTATGATTGTATGTGTGTATGTATGTTTGTATGTATGTGTGTATGTGTGTATGTTTGTATGATTGTATGTATGTGTGCATGCACGTAGTATGTATGCATGTTTGTATGTGTGTGTATGTATGCATGTTTCTATGTTTGTATGTATATATATATGTAGGCCGATGTATGCATGCATTCAGCACCTTTAAAGTTTTTCACAAAGAGTGCTTCGTTTATTGCGTTGCAAATATATATCGAGTGTTTGCAAAACATGTAGGATTACAGGTTTTGGTTCATGTAAACAAGAAGTGATACTAATTCATAGGCTCTCTAGAATGACAATAAACTTGTCTGAAGACCGTTGAGTATGACGACAGATTCACTTGAAGACCTTATAGAGTGACAAATGATAACAGCCTCACCTGATCTGAGTTGCATAGGCCTAATTTTTAGTTATACACTGTTGCTTACTTCCTGTGAACGAGTCCAATACATTCTCTGCTTACCGCCATGGCGTCTTATTGCCGGATCGAGCTGTGATCGTGATGGGAGGATTTAATGCCCCTGGACTTTTACACAGACCGGTCGAGTTTGGCTTTGCTAGGATCTAAATCTATGTGTATTGTATTCCATAACAAGGCTTCTGTTTTGCGAATTTTTATGTCCACCGCCCGTCATGCACTCAGTGAGGACAGGCAGTCTACCATGGCCCACAGATGGAGATCCAAATGCTTTAATGCTGCCACAAAAGCTACCTCTTCACACTTCGATGCATGTTTTTGAAATGCAACTCAGTGTTTAACTACATGATGAGTTGCAAGACGTGTAATCAATTCCACCATGTATATTCGTTCATTCATTCATTCATTCATTCGTTGTTCTCAATGTGTTTGGATAGGGCGATACATAATTTAGCATCTTCCTTTCTAAACTTCCGACTGAAGCAAAGTGCCTTGGCCACTGACCATAGGCCCCCTACTGTACATATCTCCGGCGCATTTCAAACGCCCAAAAAAGAACACTGCATATTTTACTATGACCTTCGCATGACTCTCTTGGCCATAGCCACTCGCGAGCCATTCGCCCGCGACTCTGATTCAGATTTTCTGCCTGCGCATGTAAATAAGGGCTTTAAATAAATAAATAAATATATATATATATATATATATATATATATATATATATATATATATATATATATATATATATATATATAATCACGTGCCAGGTATCGGAGTTCGTCTTTGTTTTCAGTTTTAAAGAAAAGAGTATTCAGCGTTTAAGTAAGTTTACGGCGAATCCGATGATTTCGGTTGAATTTGTATTATTTCTGTGAACAGATGATGCAATCTCTTCAGAGAAGTCGTCTTCTTTACGAAAGGGTGACGACCACTCTGGGGCAAATTAATCTCAACTTCACCCAGGTATGCATTCGGTATTGGCTTCTTGATTATCGTTAATTAACCGAGTGAGTGACTGACTGCAAAGCCAAATGCAAATCTCAACTGGTCCGATTGGCCTCTGGAGCGATTTAGCGATGTGCCATGTATAATTCTAATTCTGCTGATTTACAGTTGAACTGGTTGAACGTCGTAAGAAGAATGTTCGAAGACCTGACGGTAGACGAGTCAACACAAGTCCGGCTGATCGCAAAGTCTTACTTCGCAACGGTCAACGAACTGCTGCAGAATGAGACTGATGCACATATTAAAGACAGGTCGAAAATAGCCACATAATTATTATGAAGCCAGCATAGTTTCTGACGATGTCTGCTTATTAGAGTCTTCTTTTATAAGCGTTATATAAATCTATAAATAGCAAAGAGCAGGAAAAGTATATAGCGTTACATTAAAGAACTCTTAATTTTGGCTTGAAAAGAATATCGCGATGGTTTTTAATAAGTGACCTCACATTTGCTGAAGAAGAGTTTGTGGAACACTACAAAAATTGTCAATACTTTATGTTACCTCATCTTGCTTCGCCTTACATTTCCTTACATTACCTTATCTTACGTTGTTTTGTATTACTGTGCTTCGCCTTGCCTTACCTTATCATAACTTATCTTGCTTTATCTTTCTTATCGTTACTTACCTCGCATTGTCTTACATTACGTACCTTACTTATTAATCTCTAACCTTATTTCAAATTACCCTACCTAACCGTAACTTACCTTGTCTTTTCTTACCTAACCATGTCATTACCAAAAAGTAATTGGGCATTCACATCTGCATAAGACAATTATTTAGGCCGAATGACATACCATCTGTACTTGATGAAGTACCTAAGTACTTGTATAGACATACTTGCACTTTGAGTACTTCAACGAAGCCCGCTTTTCACTTACATAATTATAGACTTAATGACTAACCACCTGTAATTGATTTGCTACCTGAAAGCCTGCAGGCCTACTTGCATTCTGTGTATTTACATTATACTGCACATTACAGAGTATTGAATAATTACATGGCGTGGCGCATTGCCCATCGGTACTCAGCAGAACTGTCGTGGGAGTATCGTGAAGCTGGGATGAGGTTTTTGACGGCCCTTTATGGGGAGCGCGAGTGGGAACCTACGTGGAAGACATGCCTCAACACGGTCCACTATCGTCTCGGTACTCTGCTGGCCACGGAATTCATCCGGTCCCATATTGCACCAGATGTCAAAAATCAAGTAAGTATCAGGGAAACAGTATTTGGGGAGGGGAGATACTTTACCTGATTCGGAGTATCCTTACCACTGAGACCGATTTTTCCTTTGAATATTTAGGCTTTCCGCTTATTTGTTTATTCTTTTACTCGTCTTATAAATTCGATCGGTGATTTCTTTGCATCCGATATAAAGGTATCAGGGCTCCTGCGAAGAAAAACAGATTTTCAAAGGCATGAATAGGAGATAACTTTGACTCTGGCTGTAATTTTGTGTGTTGTACAGATTAGCGAAATGGTGTCCGGTATTCGCTCAGTAATCGGTCAGAGAATTCTGGAGCTACCTTGGATGGACAACACAACACAGCAAAGAGCTCTCGAAAAGGTTGACTACGCATTGGATGGAAACATTGTATCGTGATTGCACACTTAAGTAGCGCCTCTTTCTACTGTATGTCCAGAAGAATGCAAAATGTTAAAAAATTTTAATGGGTTTCTGGTTCAGGTTTGTCGTTCATTTTGAGTACAGAGAAATCGAGACACAGGTGAATTCTAAAGGACCTATGACAGTATCTTCAGTAATGTTATCTGTGCAAATTGAAATTGTAGCAGCCGAATGACTCCAAGCGGAAAGCGTGTTCCTTCAAGAAGGTTTAACCTCTAATCTACTCAAATGTAATACGAGATTGATTCTGAAAAAAAGATGATGCTATTGTAGATAACTGCTGCTCAGGCTATGTTTGGCTTTAGCGAAATATATTACAACGAATCTCTGATGGAAGAACTACATTCAATGGTAAGGCGTTCAATATACGAATATGTCGGCTACAGATGTATGTATGTATTATGTATGTATGTATGTATGCATGCATGCATGTGTGTCCTGGTGAGTTTCAGGTTACAATCTGTATGTGTGCGCATGTATGTATGTATATGCATAGGCTATATGACATATATATGTATGTTTATTTGTATGCATGCATGTTTGAATGTCTGTCTGTATATCTGTTTGTATGATGCATTCATGAATGTATGTATGCCTTTTTAATACCTCTCGAAAGCGCTGTGACAGTTTGATGCATATTGTTATATCGAAAATATGTTCAAATATGCTATTTAAATTTTCACTTGCATACTCCATAGAACAAAGAACGCTTTGAAGACCTGATGTCCGCATGAAAACCTTCTGTCTGCCATTTGCGTTCCTCTTTCTGTGCTACCATGTTTGTTTGGTTGTATTTATGTTACATTTGGTGCAACATAGTTCGTCTGCTGCAGCGACTTGTATGTATGACACTGTTCTACAGCTGGAGGTCGACAAATCAGTCGGTTACTTCAGAAATCTGTTAAACCTGAATAAGTTCCAGAGACGAATGAGAGTTAAGCTTCTGTTGGACAAGGAAGTGAGCTTCCTCGAGCACCTGCCTCTCCTCGGATCCCGTTTCCATTACTGGGTGGAGCCGTACTTTTTGATCTTCTATAACCACCTTCTGGTTCCTGCTGGCGCCATGATCGACCCAATGTACAACGCTCGCCGACCGCAGATCTTCAACTACGGCTCCCTTGGAACACTGATGGCCGGCGAACTCCTCGAAGCTATCGGCCCCTCGGGTTCAGTTTCTCTTCGGCTCTCTCGATTTATTTATTTATTTATTTAAAATCTATTTAATCTTATGGTTGTGGGTTTGTGTGTAACTGAATTTGCACAATGACGGCGATGATGATTACGGCGCAAGGGTCACGGTTGGTGATAGAGCTCAGTCAGCGAGTTGTTTAAAGACGTTCTTATTTCCCCGGGGTTCTCATGCTGGTAGCGCCTCTGAGTAGTTTGTTCTGTAAGAAGCGCTATATAAGTTATCAAATACAATACAATACTGTTATGACGTTGATTAAGAACAGAATGAATGTGGTCGTACTGCCAGACAACCATTGACAATATTACGAAAACAAAGGACTCCTTAGACGGCAGTAACGTTAGAATGATTAAGTATTTGCAATCAGCTGATTGAGGTGGCAGGCAGGGTTCACGAAGCTTACATCATACACCGGTTATAGTTCAGGATAAACAAAGCGAGCACCATTCTATTTTCAAATGTATTGTGGGGAGCAGATTAATTTGATTGTTTCGGACCACGCTTCACACGCTGCAGGGTTGCTCAGTTTGGTTTCGCAACATGAGGCACGACAACTTTGGCCTTTTGAACATAGTAAGCTAACATGCTAACAGCTGTAACAATAAGCTAATTTTAACTTTGAAAGAAATTAAATGCTCACGAAATTTTTGCGCTATAAAAAATAGTTGTGCGCGCTATCCTCAAAAGTTGTGCGCCCACGTAGGCGCGCAGCTTAGAGAAAACATTGCTACCCCCTACCATCACCACTACCACCACCACCGCCTCAACATCCACCACCACGGCCATCAGCGACATCACAATTACCACCATCAATAACAATATTCCATCACCATCACTACCACCACCTACAACAACAACAAAAACAACACCACGAATCCTCATCCTAAATCATTAGGGGGAACTTTACGGTTTGTCCCACCAAACTCAGGTGTAGGTCATGGCTCGATTGATACTTGGATGCATCAATGGGTGAGTTGTTGGGGCGGAGAATTGCTATTGTTATTGACGACGATGGGGCGGCTGATTTTCCTGCAGGTCGCTACGTATGGGTAAACGGAAGCTATGCGCCCTGGTGGACGAATGCGACAAGTGAAGAGTTCCGAAAGACCAGTCAGTGCTTCGTCCAGTATTTCAACGGTCTCACGGTTGGACCGTTTCTTATCGACAACCAGAATCTCACGGTGCAATATTCTATTTCGTAAAGGCGCTAAACAAATAGACTGTAACACTGAACTGATTTACATGAAGTAAATATATGCATGTTTTGTAAATTTCTAGCATCTGTAGTTACATAATGAGTGGATCTAATCATAATCGTAAACGTAATCGTAATAACAATCATGATCGTAGTCACAATCATGATAATTTTCCTAATAATAATTATAACCATAACACTGATCAGGGACTGGGTTATTAATTCAAATGGCCACTGGAGCTCTCTGACAAAATATTTGTTCTCGTAAGAACCTCTGTGTTTATATTCAAAGCTCACTTATTTCAAAACGTGCGTATCTTTCCATGGTATCCTTAAAGAAACAGAGTGCATGCAAAACCTGTTGGCAGTTGGCTTTGCTGGATGTTATTTACCCTAATTTTAATGACGTTACCAGGGTCTGACTTGTGGTTGGGGAAAGACCTAAAGGAGTGGGAGTAAAATATGTGGCGAAAACGTGTGACTTGAGGAGATCTGAATCAGTGGGGGGTTCCATCTTGCAGGTATATCGTACCCTGGATCTCACCAAAACAACATTTTCTACCTGAATGAATGTGAAACGTCTTTAATTCTTTATTCCGTTTAGGAGCTTCTAGTGGCTTTGCTTTTGTTTTTTAGGTGCCTGTCAGTGGAAATCTTCAGGCGCAGAAACTGATGGATGACCTTGGAGGAATTCGAGCAGCATTCCGAGTAAGGCAATTCTCATTAGTGAGACAGTGAACTGACTGTTGACTGCATCCTATAATTAATTAACACATTCTCGACGCATTAACGAAACGCGGAGAAATTTACCGACGAATTACAAGTAATTACAGCATTAGAATACAATACAACTGTATGTATAGTCCTCATAAAATAGTTCAAGGGTGTTTTTTGAAACTCGGTAACATACGTATGCGGTATTTTAGGCCTACAAAGAGTGGACTAATAGCATGGGAAAAGAAGCTCTTCCCATTGGCCAACGTCTAAGTCACGATCAGCTTTTCTTTGTAGCCTCAGCTCAGGTAATTGGACACCTGTCAGAATTCAGCAGTGAAGTACACTATAGTGAGTCTGTCGTTGATGTCCTAGAATTGGATGTAGGACAGTTGCTCATTTTCTTTGCTTAGACTCTTGAATCGGAAAGTGACTAATTCCAAGGTCTTCGACACAAGTTTGTTCTACAGATTCAAATGTTCGGTGTGCAGAGTCTGTGTTGGCATCCAGATCTCGACTAAAATTAATCTTTTCCTGGACTTATTTACTCATTAGGCTGCTTCCATTCTGGTCTTTAGAACGGGCTTACCCTGGTTTTTGGCATGCACAGGGATTTTGCTTAGCAGCGACTCTTGATTGGATTGATGCCTTCAGCATTGTTACAGAGGCGCGCGATAAAGTCTGACCTTAGATCAGATTAGATTACCATGCAAAGCAACAGTCTGTATAAAAACCACTGCGCACGACTCAGTTGGCGCTGTACTGATCTTGAGGTGAGCAGACGTGAAAGTGGTTGGAAGTGAACAATTGTTGCGTCATATGAAAATTCTTGCAAAACCCCAAAACAAGCATTTTTTAAATAGTAATTCTAATACAAAAACTAATACCAACACTAGCACCAATACTAATACTAACACAAATGCTACTAACACCTACACTAACACCAACACTAATACTAACACTAACAGTAGCATTACCACTAGCTCTAACACTAACACAAATGCTAATGCAGTATTTCTAAGACGCCTCTTGTGCTATAAAGTAGCCAGTGGCTTATTAAAATAATGCAAAATTAGGCCTACATAACGTTGTAAGTCTGGAAAAGAGAAAATGACCCCAGTGCACACAATCACTTCTAAAGGAGTTTGCTGCTGAAGTCCATGATTGTTGTTTCTTCAGACCAAATGTTACCTTCGCACGGACGAACAGATTTACAAGATGGCTCAAGTGGGGTATCTACCGGAAGACATGGAGTAAGAATTCACGACTCCTCTGCTTCATGACGCATGTGAAAGATTACCTCTTACAAATAAGGGCCAGTGTTTTGTAAGCGATTTTGCATGAATTCGGTGGAGATTTCGAATCAAAATCTGCTTGGCCAGAGAAAAGCAGTAGCCATACTATGCTGGCTGAACAAGTTAACATAGATCAGTCTTAAGTTTAGATACGAATTACATCAATTGACTGACAGAACGCACAGAACTAGGCATTGGATAACAGAGCTTCGGACCATCCACCGAAAATGCCCGAGAGCCCCACACTAGCATAGTAAAGTAAGTAAGTTAGTATAGCTCCCATGTTCCATGAGGAACGCAGGGGAGGGGCTCATTTGTTTTTTAGGCCTTGAGCCGGCAGTGGGCGAATCCCATGGTCCTGGACACGGGGTCAGCGCATCGCAGGACTTCCCAGCTTACGCCGGTACCAAATTATACTGCTTGTTGACAGAGGGAAGTGTGCCCAAGCAACATTCCCAGTGTCGTTACACGGAGTCGAACCCGCAACCGCATGATCATTGGCCAAACGCGTTCACGATAGACCACGCACTAACACCACATTGGTGCGTGGCATAACAAGATTCGTGTATCCACATATGAGTTAAAATATTTATGTTACATAAGCCCCTAGACCTGTATGATAGGCGGATTGTTCTCTGTTTCAGACTGAATAGTCTTCTGAGTCACATGCCAGAGTTCACAGATGCGTTTCAATGTCCTGTTGGATCGAAAATGAGAGCTTCATACCAGTGCGAGACTTTCTGAAATATTCCAAAAATCAGCTGAACGGATTAAATTTCATTTATGCAGACAATTTCACACAAAGTTTTCAAAGAAATAAATGTTCTCCGTCTAGACCAGGATGTGGCCTGTGTTTACTAGCGCTGACAGATTATATAAGACAGGAATAGCCTGAACCAGCGCAGCTAAGTTTCCTTTTTGCAACTGCATGTCAAACCTTGCAATTGACTCAAGTTAGTTTAGAATGAATAAATACTTTCGAGGTAGAACTTAGCCATCATTTGTCACACGTGGAAATTATTATCATTTAGGCTTAACTGACATTTAAAAGTATAACGATCATGAATATGAAATTTCTTGTGAACTCATGGTTTAGAGTTTTCGGTTAGAGAAGTGTCTGGTATACGTAATGGGTTAAACTATAACTTCTACTATAACTTGTGCGACACATTGAATGAATCGTCATTTCGGTCAACGAGCTTGGTTTGTGACCGAACGCTTTCGGGTTCGAGACTGCGTGACGACTGGGCAAGGTGTTTGCACAGTCGTGTCTGCCTTCTATTTACCGAGCAGTATAATAATTAGTACCGGCGCGAGCTTTGAAGTGAATGGCAAGTCCTGCGATATACTGTTCCCGCGTCCAGGACCTTGGGATTCGTCCACTGCCGGTTCACTGGCTGAAAAAAGAAATGAGCGCCTTCCCCAAGTCCTTCTGGGACATGGACCATTGCTATAACTCTCATCATATCAGCCGAGTTTCAACTAATATTCTTGCATCTCGAACTATTGTCTGCTTAACGTGAATGCTTTTTTGTAAGAACTCTTGCAAATTAAATTGACCTGATTATCATATGGTATATATTAAGGCATATATAACGTTAGGTAAATTAGGTAATATTACCGGAGGCGCTCATTTCCTGCTCATCGTAATCGTAAACTTGACATTTCAACAGCGCGCAAAGAAAGCTAAGTCGCAGGAACTAGATTATTCATAAGCGCTCAGTAAAAACAAAATCGATAGGCAGGAATGCTCAGGTGTGTTTCCAGGTCAAGATCCGAGCAGGAAATGAGCGCCACCCCTTCGTTCCATGTGGAACTTGGGAGCGTTACTTTATATTTCGACTGGAGGACCTGTTGGATTTGCGCCCCCTAGGACACATTTGGGGTAATGTGCTCAGCCAAACTTGCAGGATGACTTAAGAAAGAGAAAAGGCGCACCATAATTTTACCAAGCCCCACATGAGATACACTAGGCCAGTGCTTCCCAACATTTTTTCAACCACGGCACCTTTCCTAAAAATCATTCACCAGACGGCACACTGCATTTATGGTACTTATATATATATATTATATATATTATATATGTGGTGTATATGTAAATGGCGTTGCATTTTGCTTGGTACCATAGCTTCATGTAAGAGAACGTGCCCACATATTACAAATAGTGGCTGTGGAATGCCTTGCTTATCAACAGATGTAAATCTATAATCCAAATAATTTTCTTGGTACCGTCGAGTTGCTTTCGTTTTAGCAACATTGCTTCTATCTGCATTACTGTCGACGTCTCTCTGATTGTTAGCATCCGTGTTCCTTCGTTTACGACTTTCACCGCAGTCGGCCATTTGCCGGCAGGAAAAAAGCAAAATGTTAATTTCCGTAGAATTAAAATTAACTATAAGTAGGCCTACTGCAATAAAGTTGCAGTTTTATCGTATAAATGAAATTTAGCAAATCTGCAAACGTCAACTATGTAGGCCGAATTACTTACCATCTGTACTTGATGAAGTATCTGAATACTTACATATGCATACTTGCACTTTGAGTACATTAGGCCACACATTGCAGAGTACTGAATAATTACATGGCGTGGCGCTGCCAGTCGGTTCTCGGCGGAACTGTCGTGGGAGTATCGTGAAGCTGGGATGAGGTACCTGACGGCCCTTTATGGGGAGCGCGAGTTGGAACCTACGTGGAAGACATGCCTCAACACGGTCCACTCCCGTCTCGGTACTCTGTTGGCCACGGTCCACGGAATTCATCCGGTCTCATGAAGCACAGGATGTCAAAGATCAAGTTAGTATCAGGGTGACAGTTATTGGTAAAAGGAGTTCTCTTCACTGGTTCGCGTATCCCTCGGCGTATACTCGAACCGGTTTTTTTCTTTGGTTTCCTTCACTGGTTCAAGTACCCCTAAACATATACTCCGATCGATTTTTTCCTTAGGTTTCGCTAATTCGTTAATTCTCTAATTCGCTTCCGCGAATTCGTTTGGTAATTTCTTTTCCACTTGATGCAAGGTTATCCGGCGTCCTGCCGGCGTCCAACTGGTGATCTGTAATTGCAAAAGACAGTGAAATATATCAGGTCATTTACAGAAAGCCACTTAAGAGTCTCTAAAGAGTGGCGTGGAGTCTATAATGTGTCACGAAGCACTAGAAGTAGCACCGGCTTCGATTGGGGTTCAAATGTCCTTGTGCGGCTCCAGAAGTGTTGGAAAAAAGTGGTTGCAGCAGCTAATGTCGGGTTAATCGCCAGATGGCCGCAGCAGCGCTTTCTCCAGCATTGACTGGTCGGATGTGAATGTAAGTGTATGCATGTATGTATGCATGCATCACTATTGAAAGGAGATAACTTTGACTATGATTATAATCTTGCGTGTTGTACAGATTAGCGAAATGGTGTCCGGTATTCGATCAGCGATTACTCAAAGAATTCTGGAGCTACCTTGGATGGACAACACAACACAGCAAAGAGCCATAGAAAAGGTCGACTATACATTGAATGGTAACGCTGTATCGTAATTGCATATTTATATAGCACTTCTTTCTATGTCCAGAGAAAGACTTAATGACACCAACATTCGAGTTTCGGGTTCGGGTTTATCGATCACTTTGAGTACAGATAAATCGAGACATAGGTGAATTCTAAAATTCTATAATAATTTCTACAGTAATGCTAACTGTGCAAATAGAATCGTATGAACATAATGAATGCAAGTGGAAAGCGTGCTCCATAACGAATTTCTGATCTCTAACCTACACAAATCTATTAGAAAATTGATTCTAAGTAACATAATGACATTATTTTAGATGACTCTTGTCAAGGCTTTGATGGGCTTTGCCGACCTAGGCCTATATCACAACGAATCTCTGATGGAAGAACTACATTCCATGGCAAGATTTTCAATATACAATTATTCAGGCTACAGCTGTATGTATGTGTATATGTATGCATTTATGTATGTATCCATGCATATATATTTAGGTGTGCGTGTATGTCAGTATGTATGTATGTATGCATGTATGTATGTTTGTATCTAGACACTGTGGAGCCTTTTACACTTCACAAAATAGCTGCCTGCGCCAAACGAAATGATGTTAAAGTCATTTAAGAACTAAAAGCTAATAAGCGAAAAGTGCTCAGATAACTAGAATAGTCATCACTGATTGAGATTCCTCAGGCTCACACAACCCCACTGAACCAAAGCTGGCAGTAGAGACTATGTTCGGGGTTTCTTGACTATGAAGTATCGAAGAAAAGGAGGAACGCCAATCGCCGAGGCTCTCAAGACACTAACCCCAAAGTCAAGTAGTCCCTCACAAATTGCGGAAGACATCCTTCCGCCACCATCTCTGCGGTCGACGACATTCTTCAACAGCCGGCAAATCGATGGCAAATCGATGGCAAATCGATGGCAAATCGGTGCAAAATGTTTCCGCAGCAGAACGGTCAGCACCAATCCTAAGACTCTTTTGACCTTCCCGTCTGGAGCTTGACACTGTCCAGCTTGTAACCTGAAACTCATCAGGATGGACGAGTATATATAGTGCACGAGGCTTTTGAAAACAAACGCCAGAACACCGTCCAAAGCACTCAAAGACTACGGGTAACGGGAGAAACAACTTTAAGAACGCATTCTAGATCACATTAGAAGTCTTGCTTAACAAAACTGATCAAGCAAAATCAGCATGTAACCAACCAACTGATCAAATACGACATGCAAAGATACAGAGGACCATCTTGGTCACGAGCGCGATTTGTATGTTTTTATGTATGTATGGATGAATGTATGTATGTCTGTATGTATGTGGGCATGGTGCATGTATGTATTAGAGCATCAAACATTTAATACAGCGCCTTCTGAAACCTCTCATAAACTTTGTAATACTTTTCAATACATATATTTATATAAAAATATGTTCCATTTTATTTTATTGACATGCTATTTAAATTTTCACTTAACATATTTCATGGAGCAAAGAATGCTCTTTCGTGTTAAGGGATGGCCTGCGGTTTCCACGAAAACCTTCTATTTGCACATTTATTTTCCATTTTCTATGCTACCATGCTTATTTGTGATATTTTTATGTTACATTTGGTGCAATATAGTTAGTTTGGTGCAACGACTGATGTATGACACTGTTCTACAGTTGGAGGTCGACAGGTCAGACGGTTACTTCAGAAATCTGCTAAAAGTTATCAAGTTCCAAAGACGGGTGAAAGCAAGGCTTTTTGTGGACAAGGAAGCGACCATCCACGAGCACTTCCCTGTCCTCGGACTCTTTTCCCAATACTGGGTGGAGCCGTACTTCTTGAGCTACTATAACACCCTGCTGGCTCCTGCTGGAGCCATGATCGACCCAATGTACAACGCTCGCCGACCGCATATCTTCAACTACGGCTCCCTTGGAACACTGATGGCCGGCGAACTCCTCGTAGCTATCGGCCCCTCGGGTTCAGTTTCTCTTCGGCTCTCTCGATTTATTTATTTATTTATTTAAAATCTATTTAATCTTATGGTTGTGGGTTTGTGTGTAACTGAATTTGCACAATGACGGCGATGATGATGATGATGACGATGATGATGATTACGGTTTTGATATTGATTAAGAAGCATCATCGCAACAACACCTTACAACAGCACCAACACAACTACAACCACTATCATCACCAACACTCCATCACTATCACCAACACCATCACCAATACCACCACTACCAACACCAACACCACTATCATCATCACCACCACAAACAACAAGACCAATCCTCACCCTAACCAGTTTGGGGGAACTTTGTGGTTTGCCCACCAAACTCAAAAGTAGGTCATGCTTGATTGGCTCTTAGATCAGCCCTTGGGTAGGTTGTTGCTGAGGAGAATTGCTATTGTTATTGACGACGATGGAGCGACTGATTTTCCTGCAGGTCGCTACATGTGGGCAAACGAAAGCTCTGCGTCCTGGTGGTCGAATGCGACTAGTAACGAATACCAGAAGACCAGTCAGTGCTTCGTCCAGTATTTCAACGGTCTCACGGTTGGACCGTTTCTTATCGACAATCAGAATCTCACGGTGCAATATTCTATTTCGTAAAGGCGCTAAACAAATCGCCTTTAACATTGAATTGATCAACATGAAGTAAATTTCTAGCAAATGCAGTTACATTATGACTAGATCTAATCGTACTCGTAACATTAATCCTATTCATAATCACACTCGTAATCGTAGTCATAAGCATGATCATAATCGTAATAGTATTCATTATCATAATGTGGCATCATGGCGTCAGTTATTAAATAAAATGGCCACTGAAGGTCCCCGTCGAAATATTCTTTTTCGTAAAAACCTCCCTGTGCTTATATTCGAAGCCTACGTATTCCGATCCGTTCGTATTCTTAAAGGAATATCGTGCATGGAAAATCCGTTGGTATTTTAAGTCACTGCAATCTAGTTCCTAATTTTAATGGTGTTACCATGGTCCGGCTTGTGGTTGTTAGCAGTTGAGGAAAGACTTATAAGAGTAATGACGAATTGTTTGGGGAAAATGTGCGATTTCAAAGTGATCTGAATCTGTTGGGGAGTTCCACCTTGCCAGCAAATCGTATCCTGGACTTCATAACAACAAAACTTTCTACCTGAATGAACGTGGAACGTCATTATCTTCTTTAGGAGCTTCACGTGGCATTGCTTTTGTTCTTTTAAGGTGCCTGTTAGTGGAAATCTTCAGGCGGAGAAACTGATGAATGACCTTGGAGGAATTTGAGCAGCATTCCGAGTAAGGCAATTCTCATTGGTGAGACAGCGAACTGACTGTTGACTGCATCCTAAAATAAATACGCTCGCATTAACGAAACGCGAAGAGATTTACTGACGAATTACAGCATTAGAATGCGATACAATTGTATATATTGTCCTCTTAAAATAGATCAAGGGTGTTTTTTGAAATTCAGTAACATGCGTATGTGGTATTTTAGGCCTATAAAGAGTGGACTAAAAGCAACGGAAAAGAAGCACTTCCCGTCGGCCAACGTCTAAGTCATGATCAGCTTTTCTTTGTTGCCTCAGCTCAGGTAATTGGACACCTGTACAGAATTCAGAGGTGAAGTACGCTATACTGAGTCTGTCATTGATATCCCAGAGTTGGGCGTATGACCGTTGATCACTTTCTTTGCTTAGCCGGAAAGTGACTAGTTCCAAAATCTTGGGGACAAGTTTGTTCTGCAGATTCAAATGCTCGCTCTGCAGAGTCTGAGTTGGTATCCAGATCTCGACTAAAACTCATTATTTCCTGGACTTATTTCCTCCTAGGCTTCTTCATTATCTTCTCTGATTTCCCTCTTGGTTTTGATCTGGCTTATCCTGGATTTTGGCATGCACAGCGATTTTGCTTAGCTGCAATCCTCGACTGATGCTTTCAGCAGTGTTACAGTGGCGCTACAGAAGTAACCATATTAGATTTTATTAGATTACCCTTCCTACGAAATATCTGTCTAGTGGGCTTAAACCTGAAGAATGATTTCTCCGAATAAGAAAATTTGCTATTTAAAAATCATGACGCATGACTCGCAGTTGACGCCGTACTGGCGTTAAGGTGGGTAGACGGGAAAGTGGTTGTAAGCGAACAACCGTTGCGCTATATGAAAATTCTTTGAAAACCCTAAAAACAAGCATTTTTATTCCTCTCTTCAGTCTGGCACGTTTAGGACTTTCAGTTGCCTCATTTCAGGCGAAGTGGTAAGCACTTCCTCTTACCTATCTACAACATGTTGTTGATGTAAACTATGTAATTGTAGCTGTAACAGAAACTTTATATAGCGACTATTAGAATTATTCTCACTTAAGCGCTCTAGGCCATTCAATATGATCTGAAGGCGAATTCAATGTTGAATATTACTGTAGCTTACATAGTGTACTAATTTTGTTTAGCTGTAATAGAATAGAATCAGCGTTAAGATCACCAAGACTAGCGCTAACGCTAACACATTTCTAATACTTATGCTAATGCTAATATTAAAACTAATTATAATACTAATGCCAACGCTAACATTAAAACAAATGATAATACAGTATTTAAAATATGCCTCTTGCTCCATCAGTAGCCAATGGCATATTTAAATAATCCGCGTGCATACAATCACTTATAAACGGTTTCGCTGCTGAGGTTCATGACTGTTGTTTCTGCAGACCAAATGTTACCTTCGCACAGACGAAGAAGCTTACAAGATGGCTCAAGAGGGATATCTACCGGAGGTCATAGAGTAAGCATTCACGAGCTCTCAGCGTTCTGAAGCAGCGTTAAGGTTACTTCTTGTAAATCAGGGCCAGTGTTTTGCAATTCGAATCATAATCTCCTAAGTCAGACAATTAGTAGTCAGACTATGCTGGCTAAGAAAGTTAACATGGATGAGTCTTAAGTTTGCATCAGAATACCATCAATCAATAATTGACAAGACGCGCAGAACTGGCAGAGCTTCGGAACATCCACCGTGGACGCCCGATAGCCCACCATTATCTTGGTGCGTAGCATAACAAGATTCGTGCATACAGATATAAGAAAATATATATACATATATATACACATATGGCATATAAGCTTCTCGATCTGTATAATAGATGGTTGCTGTCTTCTGTTTCAGACTGAATAGTCTTCTGAGTCACATGCCAGAGTTCACAGATGCTTTTCAATGTCCTGTTGGATCGAAAATGAGAGCTTCATACCAATGCGAGACCTTCTGAAATATTTCAAAAATCACCTAAACGGCTTATAGTTCATTCATGCAGACAATTTCACACAAAGTTATCAACGAAGTTAATGTTCTCCGTTAGTATTCTAGGCCAGGGTGCGGTCTATGCTTCTTAGGCATTACCTATAGGCAGGCGATAGCCTGAACAAGTGCGTCGAAGTTTTCCTATTACCTCTACATGTCGCACATTGCAATTGACGCGCAATAATAATTAGTGTTGAATGAAGAAATACCTTCAAGGTAGAACTTAATCATTCGCTACACGTGGGAATTATTATCATTTAGGCCTAACTGACATTTAAAAATATAACGATGATGAATATGAAATTTCTTGTGATCTCGTGGTTTAGAGTTTTCGGTTAGAGAAGTGTCTAGTATACCTAGTGGGTTAAAATATAACTTCCAGTATAATTTGTGCGACACAGTGAATGAATAATCTATTCAGTCAGCGCGTTTGGTTTGTGACCGAACGATTTCGTGTTCGAGACTGCTGAAGATACATTTGGGGTAATGTGCTCAGCCAAACTTGCTAGATGACTTAAAGAAGAGAAAAGGCGCGCCATAATTTTACCAAGCTTCACACGAGATACACTTGGCATTAGGCCAAGCCTTCCCTAGTCACCTCATATAGGCAGAATCTTCTGTTCTTCATTTTTGCGAGTCTTATGTGTATCAGCAGGTGTGCGATTGTCTATAGTTTAGCGCGCTGGACTGGACTGTGAAACCCTCACCAGGTCAGAAATTTGTTTATAGACATTTCAGCTCCACTGGCGCACCAAGCAGTTAGCTGTAATGAGTACATTGACCGTACGCTGTTAACGGGAAGATCAGGCAGCGAGGGAGAGGACTGAGCACCCGCCCTTATATGCTGAGGCTAAGAAAATGAAGCAGCTAACTCTCACAGAGATGGCTGCCTCTCAGAGCTAGCTTAAAGGACTGTTCAACTTCTTCTAATCGTATCAGCACTGTATATATGTATATATGCATCTATGTATATATATATCAGAAATATATATAGGCCTATGTATGCATGTATATATGTATGTATATGTGTAAGTACGTACGGACGGATGTATCTGAACATTAAATTGAACCACATATGCATACGTGTCTTGAATAACTACTTGCATAGGTTCCAAAGCTGCCCTTATATATAGGTATTTGCACAGTACTCCTAAGCGCAGTCTGTGTTCTTTGAGAATGGGAATCTTGTATTCGCTACAGGTCTTGATTAAAAACAACAGAAATAATTCTTAATCTATCAAGTTCTAAGGGTGGTAGCTTAAAAGCGGTCGACGCAACCGCCTCGTGTCACCGACTACATGTGATATGGCATCAACAATCTACTGCCTCCAGCGGTTTGCACAGATCTAATTTGTAGGCCTTAGTGCGTTGAGGCCATGGCAGGTCAGTGTCCTCAGTCTCTTGAACAACGACCTGCAATGGTTACACTGGTGGCTGATTCTTTCAGAGATTTCGCCTTCGAATCGATTTCGTGTGATCAATACTTTTAATCAGAAAATTCAGATTTGCTGCTGCCTGCCCCGAAGTGACCTTGAGAAAATAGATTGGGACGAGAGTATACCGGTGGTGAAGGATCTCACCTGGTAAATTCATTTAAAATGAGCAGGGTCGAGGCCATACTGTCGCTGTATATAAAACCTTGTATATATGTATACATTGACAGGAATGCATCGAACACGGTGCAATCTGTGACTGATGTATGATTGCAGGTATGTATATTGCATGTATGCATGTATATATATATGCGTGTAATGTATTATGCACGTATGTATTGTATACATGTATCCAGACACTTAATATAGCGCCTTTTTAAAACATGCGCTACTTACATACGTTACTAAGAGAAGTTTATTATTGTAGACCTATCTATAAATGCAGTCGACCTGCAAAACTCGATCGAAAACACTTATTTCGTATAGACGCTCCTTTTCCCCAACCCAAAGAAGGGAAGAAATATCGATTTGGAAGGTTTAAAAGGCGCTATAAATACCCACATACATACATATACATCGGCCTAGTGTGATGTTATTTTTGGAGGTCACGCCGGAAATCAGACGCACAGCTATAAAAAGCATAAAACAGTGTTTTAAAAATTCATGCAGCTAAGTAAACGTAGGAAGAGACCAATAACTTCGGTTGTAGGTAACATAGAAAGACTGCATCTGCGAGACGGTCACTTTCAATTGTCGTTGAAGTAGCCATTGTTCTCTCCCGAGGCTCTCTGGGGCAAAAAATCGCCTTTCAGAATTCTCCGTCTGCTCATTGTATAGGAAATAAACGAACGACAGCCTGCAAGAATCTGTGGATAATTGTCGTTGGACAGCGGGAGAGAAACACTGAGGGATGAAGGAAAGACATGCAAAAGGTTGGAGAGATGGAGGGACAGATGTCGGTAGAGATGGAGGGTAAGAAGGACACAGAGAGAGGAATAGAGAGGGGATAGAGATAGAGGGAAGGAGGGAGAGAGATTGGGTGGGTATGAGAGAGAAATAGAGAGAAAGAGAGAAGAAGAGAATGAGAGAGAGACAAAGACAGAGAGAAAGAAAGACAGAATGAGAGAGAGAGACAGAGACACACAGAGAGAAATTCTCTCTGTGTCTTTCTGTGTGTCTCTGTCTCTCTCTCTCTCAACAGAGAGAGAGAGAGGAATGAAGAGGCAGAGATTTGTTTGCAAGAAGGGAGACATAAAGTTATGGAAGGTGGGAGGGAAGGATGCAGAGTGAGGGGAGGCGAGGTAGAAACAGAGGTAGGTCAGCGGGATGCAGAGGGAGCCGCAGAGGGAGAGATAGAGGAGGATGCCAGCCGTCTGTCGACGCCGAGATCCTTCATAATCCGACGTCCTCGGTCATTCGAAATCCCTCGACGCGCCCTCAGCAACGCAGATGCATCCAATCGGATGCTAGATTGCGACGCCCATCTCGCCTCAGATTCTGCTGCTACTTGCGGCGATGTAAATGATGCTGCGGCCGAGGTTGCTGCTGCAATGGCAACATCGTTTTTCATTTGATTGCCAAAAACGAGTTCAAGCGCATGTGCTGCTCATCAGTCGTTGTCCCAGCGATGTTTGCCTGTTTGCACTTCAGAAGCAAAGTCTTTCAAGCGAAGATCACTCTGTACGTCTCTGAGAAATACCTTTCAAAGGGCGTGCGTAGGGTTGCCAACTCTTGAGAACCCAAAGGTCACTCACTGATCGCTAACCTAATCGTAATCGTAATCTCGAGATTTCTACCGTTTCCAACGAAAGCTAAGTCGCGGGAACCAGCTTATTCATTAACCAAACCAGCTTATTCATTAACCAAACCAGCTTATCCAATAACCAAACCAGCTTATTCATTAACCAAACCAGCTTATTCATTAACCAAACCAGCTTATTTATTAACCAAACCAGCTTATTTATTAACCAAACCAGCTTATTCATTAACCAAACCAGCTTATTCATTAACCAAACCAGCTTATTTATTAACCAAACCAGATTATTTATTAACCAAACCAGCTTATTTATTAACCAAACCAGATTATTTATTAACCAAACCAGCTTATTCATTAACCAAACCAGCTTATTCACTAACCAAGCCAGCTTATTTATTAACCAAACCAGCTTATTCATTAACCAAACCAGCTTATTTATTAACCAAACCAGCTTATTTATTAACCAAACCAGCTTATTTATTAACCAAACCAGCTTATTCATTAACCAAACCATTGAAACGCAACAAGGCAGCAAGGGGTGAGGGAGCGCAGTGCTCCCAATACTACTAGCCACGATTTCATTTTGACATGATAGGAAATTTAACGAACTGGACATTTTATAGAGATTTTCTATTCATTAACCAGACCAGCTTATTCAATAACCAAACCAGCTTATTTATTAACCAAACCAGCTTATTCATTAACCAAACCAGCTTATTCATTAACCAAACCAGCTTATTCATTAACCAAACCAGCTTATTTATTAACCAAACAAGCTTATTCATTAACCAAACAAGCTTATTCATTAACCAAACCAGCTTATTTATTAACCAAACCAGCTTATTCATTAACCAAACCAGCTTATTCATTAACCAAACCAGCTTATTTATTAACCAAACCAGATTATTTATTAACCAAACCAGATTATTCATTAACCAAACCAGCTTATTTATTAACCAAACCAGCTTATTCATTAACCAAACCAGCTTATTTATTAACCAAACCATTGAAACGCAGCAAGGCTGCAAGGGGTGAGGGAGCGCAGTGCTCCCAATACTACTAGCCACGATTTCATTTTGACATGATAGGAAATTTAACGAACTGGACATTTTATAGAGATTTTCTATATTGAAATTCAAGCTAAATTTCTACGGTGCTGGTGATGTGCTTATTGAATCGAATTCTTTCCTTTGTTCATCAGAAGAAAATATTACAAAATAACGTTAAAACTTCCTGATACATTTTAAAAGATTTCATTGTTTCAGTTCCAAAATTTAATAGAAAGTTGCAAAACCAATACAGGAAAGCTGAAAACGGGAGATATCGATTACGAGTGAGTATAGTCATATATTATTGCTAACAAAAGACTTTCTTCGCAGCACATACACACATACTGTCCATATCTTTGTTTTTCTATCCCTCTGCATGTTTGTCGGCTTCTCTCTCTCTCTCTCTCTCTCTCTCTCTCTCACTCTCTCTCTCTTTCTTTCCGTCGTCCTTCCTTCCCTCTCTCCTAGTCTGTGTGTCTGTCTGTCTGTCTTGCCTCGCATTCTCTCTCTTTTTCTCATATACACACATACGGAAACATATTAGATGTCCCTAACTTCCAATATATGTTTCCATCCTTCTGTATGTCGGTCTCTGTCTGTCACTGTTTTCTGTCTGTCTGCCTCTGTCTGTGTATCTCTGTCTGTCTATTTCCGCGGCAGTACACAGGTACAGACTGGCTATTTTTACAGACTTATTATTCAATATAGAATGTTTTATATATATATATATATAACATTATCATAGAAGTTATTGTGCTCATTCGTGTCATTCAGGTCTCATATCCTGCCCGAAGCCGTGCTAATCGAATCTCCAGGGATCCATGTACAGCCAGGCCCCTGGAACGACGTCGCCCTTCGGTAAACAACCGGGCAGCGCCGAAATCGGAAGACTTAGTCGGGCTTACACGGACGCCGACCGGCCAATCAGGCGTCTTGACATGTACGCAATCCATAAAGCACGTCTTGCCCACTACTCCCGGTCAACAGCAGTGTCTGGTAAAAACAGACACCGACAGGGCGCGTTTTGCTGTAGCCTGGGGGCCCAAGGAGTCCTTCTTTTAATTGGCTCAGACTAGTAGTAGTAGTTCCAATATTTAACGGCATCTTATGGGATCAAAGGCCGTTGACGTCGCCCTCCTCCTTTATCCGGGCTTGGGACTGGCACCACCCGACTAAAGAAAGGGGCGGAGTTTTGGTTCAGACTACCTGCCGTTAAAGATATATATTTTGTCCATACATTTCGCTTCTGTCCTTCGGTGTTTCCTAAAAAAAGCATCGATTGATGGCTGGTCATTAGATAGTGGCGCTTATTAAATGCATAAATAAAAATAATAATCTTAACGAAACAAAGACATCGAGTTAAAGATATATATTTTGTCCATACTTTTCGCTGCTGTCTTTCGGTCTGTCCTCGGCTTGGTTGAGTCGATAAGACGCCGTAAAGTTAGGACAAGTCGAGTCTGGTTAGTAGCCTACTTGGTACTTGGATGGGTGACCGCCCGTGGATGATTTGGTGCTAACTCAGCCCTTCATCCTTTACATGTCAGTGAATGAGTAGGCTTACTGACACAAGTTGAAATGTTTAATGTGTTCTGTCGTTGGATTGATGTGGTCGTGATTGTTCTCGGGACTACTAGACTTCTAAGGAGTTTTTATAGAGTTGTGTAAGGTCTGCGCAGGTCTTTCACTCAAAACTGAAAACAATCCTCTTCCACAAATCCTATCCTAATTTTTCGTCTTCCAATTATCTGATTTTCAGGTTCAATTCCAAACACCATCCACCATCGCCGTCTGACTGCTTGCTTTGCCTGATTCTTGGATCTTGATCTGGAACCGAACCCTTCCTGCCTATCGAATTTGTTTTGACTGAGAGCCTGTGAATAAGCTGGTTCACTCGACTTAGCTTACGTTGGGCGCTGTAGGAACCTGGAACTTACGATTATGATTACGAAAAGCAGAGATGTTACCTTTACCCTTACGTTTCTGGGTCGTTTCGACATATACACGTGTAAACAAGTGTCTTACGTTACCTTTTCTTTTGCCATCGGCTTTAAAGTGCCAACCCCAGTTAGCACCATTGTGACAAAACTCTTTCTTTTAGGTAGGATGCAAGATACCACGAGGTATAGGCCTGCAGCACCGTATTTACAACGCACGGCTGACACCATTACTCGGAAACTGAGCATTACATAAATCATCAGTAATTGTAATCTCTATTCGTAATCGTCATCTGTTAGCCGATCGTATCCATTGTTGCATTAAAGGACAACAATTTGTTCAAATAATAGAAATAGCTGAAAAGAATGGCTGAATAATAGAAATGGCTGCACTAATTGTTTGGTCATAGTCCACATTATTTTAGACATTTGTACCTCATTGATTTCTGACCACGTTGTATGTTTATAGCAGGCATTGAACTATGTATGGGCCCGAACTATAACTAATCTACGGCTATTTTAAGAGAATAATTGACAAAGGTTTGGTCTAAAAGCCATGGGATGCATAATGAAAGAACGAATTGGCATTAAATTGTGTCTGTTCACAATAATATGCTGATTCCACGGTACCGCACGTCGTTGCGTGCTCATCGTGCCTTCTCCTGCGTTGGTCCATCGTTCTGGAACAGTCTCCCTTTAAACATTCGTACTTTTCCACTTAGTTTAACTCAGTGTTCATTCTCTGTTAACTTGAAAACGCACTTGTTTAGATCGGTAGGATAGCCGTGTCATCAGCGCTTTTGAGAGGTACTTGAAGAGCGCTATATAAGTGCTTGTTACATTACATTACATTACGTTACATTACATTACAACATGCAAGCCATGCGAGATAAACAAAACGATCCTGCCACTCCTTCGACGTCTGTTGGTTTGAGCGCTCGGCTTGTAACGCGCAGAGTACGGGTTCGAGCCTCCCCTAAGACAGTTACTGTGTAGGGACCTTGAACAAGTCCTTCACTCAAAATTCTTCAGCGCCATCGATTGATGCTTAGTCATTTTATAGTGGCGCTTAATAAATGCAGAAATAAAGATAATAATCTTAGCGAAACAAAGACATCAAGTTACCTATAGCCACAAAACAAGTTTCAACTTTCTCATAATCTATATTCAAGTCAGTTTTATTGCCTGTGCTGTAAGCTGTCGCTTTTTAAGTTCTAAAACGAACAATTAATTCATTCATTCGTTCTTTTGTTATTTCACGATCGTTCCATCATTCTAACAGTAGAGGCTTTAACTAAGGCCCGAATGTCTGAAATTAAACAAGCCAACTCTATAATGCAGGAAGTCCCTTAATTGTCTTGTCAGTCCAGCTGAAAATAAAATCGACAAGAATAGGGCTACATGTGAAATAAGAGTGAAAATTCTGTGCTTGAAGAATGCATCGTTTAAAACATTGAAACCCAAAATTATTCGATTTATCAACATGATCGATACTCTGACGCCGGCCGAAGCCCATCTGTGTAACAAATCGATAGCCATCACATCTTTTTATCGATCTGCAAGACTGTCTGCCTGTTTTCTTGCCTGTTTGTCTGCTTGTCTGTCTGCCTGTTTGCCTGCCTGTCTGTCTTCGTGTCTGTCTGGCCTTGCGTCTCTTTTTGCTATACAGTGGACGGGTGGCAGAGTAAGGATCGTGAGACGAATTTAGTATACCTCCCTAATGTAGGCCATTCTATCGAGACAATTTATATAGAGCCTTTTTTATATATATCGCTCACCATTCAGCAGACATATAGACTCATTTCTTGTTTCCAAAATTATCGGAACAACACAGTACAAGTTATTGTACTCATTCGTGCCATTCAGGTCTCGTATCCTCCCCGAAACCGTGCTAATCGAATCGCAATGCAATGCAAATCAATGCAGTGAAATGTGATACAATACAATGCAATGCAAATCAATGCAATACAAACCAATGCAATGCAATGCTATACACCACACTGTAATCAAATTTAATAACGTCCCCTTGCTATGGATCAGAGACGGAGGTGAACCTTAATAAACCGCCAGGTTATGCCCTACGTTTATGAGCGTGCCATATCCCCTAACTGAGTTGTGATGTTCTCGGTCGGTCTCGGATAACCAATTACCGAGAGATCGTGCCTTGCAAATGACAGAGTGGGTGGCTCAAGATGTCGCAAGAAAAATTCATTTCCTTCTTAATGCATGCGTAATAAATGTATTCCCGTGGACGCACAAAACTCCAGCTGGCGTTTCGAATTACAAACGACTCTTGCATGACGTTGTGTCAAACGGATGTCACGGGCAATTCTGATCTGCGTTTGACTGTCCTTTTCAAACTAGTAGCTGCTTCATTACGCACATCAGTTCAGCAAAAACTGTATGTACATCGTGTTCAGAAAAAGAAGGGTATCTTTCGCTCAATTACACTTGTTCATTCTCTATTTTCCGATAAGTTTAGTTCAGTCGGATTTTCGGTCAGGCTTTGCACAAATGTCGAAGAATTGCGTAGAAGATATCAGTGCTGTCGAAGTCCTTTAGATTATATATCATATCAGAATAGATTAACAAGAAAGACCAAAACTGAGACGGTTAGATAACATGTAACAAGACTGATGATGATGATGATGATGATGTTGATGAGTTCTCTATATATACGTTGGCTTTATGACAACTAGCGATGAGATGAGTGAGGTGGTTTCCCGTTGCCTTCCTCACAGACAATTGTGGGTGAGCAACTTGTCCAAGGTCGCTACGCACTGGCTTGAGGCAGATTCGAACCCGCGACCCTCCGGTTATGAGGCACAGACCATACCACTACATCACCATGTCCTACTAAACTAAACTAAACAAAACACGAGAAAGACTACACAGGAGAAAAGCAATGGACTTGTCTGTCAAATGACCGAAAAGAATGAAGGTCATTCACACCCATCGCCGCCAAACTATCATAATTTTATAGATTATATGAA
The DNA here is from genome assembly GCA_964023275.1 of Norana najaformis. NCBI lineage: Eukaryota > Metazoa > Annelida > Clitellata > Crassiclitellata > Hormogastridae > Norana > Norana najaformis. Next base: position 8,741,969 of record OZ029923.1, on the reverse strand, counting down.
ATCCTGGTGAAAGACTTTGTTCTTGAAAATCACTGACTCTTACAGAGTGGAAGTTTGTAGAACACCTCACAATATATACACAATTACACACTTACATAATGTAAATAAATATGTGTCTCGACCAGTATTTTTTCGGTACACGGTGTATTCAGTTCACCAACGAAGAAAATCGACTCCCCATAATTCATCATAAGTATGATGCGACGCTGATAAATGCCCGTTTAGTTCGAACCAATAAGGCTTTGAAAATAAATAATTGATTTACATAAAAGTATATTTCAAAAGATTCAGACGTCTTGTTCTTTATTACACGTTTGAAGACGGACTGCAATAGAATGACAGCGATGTTGTATTCGAGTATATTTTTGTGCGGGTGTGGGTGTGTGTATATATGTATGTATGTTTATGAATGCATGCATGCATGTATGTATGTATGTATGTATGTATTTGTGTATGTATGTATGTATGTATGTATGTATGTATTTATATATGTTTTTATTTTTGTATGTAGTACGTATGTATGCATGACAGCGATGAACGTGACTTACAATGTATTCGAGTAGGCCTATATGTTTGCGAGAGTATGGATGTGTGTATAAATATATGTATGTATGAATGTTTATGAATGCATGTATGTAAATATGTATTTGTGTATGTATGTATTTATGTATGTATTTGTGTATGTATGTATTTATGAATGTATGTATTTATGTATGTATGTATTTATTTATGTATGTAGTCTGCATATATGTAGTATGTATGTATGCATGTATTTATAAGTAAGTAAGTATATATGTATATATGTATGTATGCATGTATGTATATATGTATGTATATATGTATGTGTGTATGTATGTATGTAGGACAATGTATCTGGATATTTGTATCCTGGTTTTTAAAATGTCTCAAAGCCGAAATGTTGTCGTCTAGTTGCATGCTGGAAATATCTTCACCTGCGCAATTTCACCTCAAGATTCGAATGCTGTCTCTCTACCCCTATGAACTGTACTGATAAAAATATTCTCCACTACATGAAGAAAGTCTACTGCTAAAATGTTCTCTTCCCTAGGAAGAAGGCAAGTTTGCCTTCTTTCTCTTTTTCTGACTCTATCCTTCTGAAAAACCTACTAATAAGAATGCCATCTCTTTCTTTCTGGAATTAGACCTACTAAAACTGTTCTCTATTGATTCTACACTGTGTACTTGGCGTGCTTCTGAATGCCGAAAGAGACTGTTCTTATTGATTGCGAAAGAAATGACGGCCGTTTTTTCCTGATTTCTTATAAATAGACGAGGTTTTCCAAACGCCTAAAGAGCCCTAAGGCCTTTTATAGGGTTTATTGGTTCTATGAGCCAAATGTGTACAGTAAAGGTCAGGACAAAGTATTAGTAGTGTATACTGGCACTTGACTTACCTTGCGCAGCTGGGTGTGTAACCTAACGATTGCCGGTTCGAGCTCGCCGAGCATTTCAGAGGTTGACAGCCCTGCGTAGCCTTGGTTTCTATGGAAATAGGGTGCATCTGGATGGTAAAGTGGCGCTCCAAGCGGCGATAAGCGTTGAATTCGGAGTTGACAAAATTCCTCTTCGTGCCTCTGTTTGAGTTCGACTAATAAAAATTTTGCTCTACATTTCCAAATGCATGCAGGATGTTTGAAAGTTGAAGAAAAGTATCCCATATCCCACAAGTGAGAAGTAGGGAAGGCGCTCAGTTTCTTTTCTTTTGTAATTGTAATTGTAATTTGAGATTTAGAAAGCGCCTCTTAGAGGATAAACTCAATAGAGGTGCTTCCGACCCGTAAAAGTGAAATCACTGTTGAACATTACAGTCTTCATGCAGGCGCCTGCGGAATACTGAGAGGGGGGAGAAAGGAGGCCCTTGTGCCGGCAATGGACGAATCCCAAGGTCATGGACATGGGTCCAGTGCATCGCAGCGCTTCCCGTTTACTTCCCAGCCTGAACCAGTGCCAAATTATACTGCTTGGTGACAGAGTCACGTATGCGTAAACAACCTGCCCAGGGTTGTTACACGGAATCGAATCTGTGCCTAAATGGACGTAGAATATATTCAAAACGAAACATATTGCAACATGTTTAACAATGCGATCAAATGTCGTGCATGTGCTCTATATATAGACTCTTTCTGTATATATATACATAAATTACATAGTTTTGCAGCATAGCTCTACATGTACACATGCATGTATATATATATATATGTCTTTGGAGCTTTAATAATGTCTAAACAATATACATGTTTAATAGGCATCAACATCACCTGCAGCTCCACTTACAATACATTTACACACATATATATGAATATATGTATATATATGTATAAATATATATACATATGCATACATAGCATGCATACATGTCAAATACATACATATTTTGAATATATATAGGCCTAATATACATACATTTATAAATATAAACATATACTAGCATGCATATGATATATATGTATATACTATATGTTGTATGTACAACATATATGCATATATATATATACGTTGGCAAGTGACGGCTCTATGTAATTGCTGACGCATCTTTGGGTCTAACGATAAATGCGACTTCATTACGATGGTCTCTCTCTCTGAAGTAGCAGCAGCAGCAGCAGCAACGGCTGCTGATGCAGGGCTCACGATGCGATCGATATCATTGTTAGCAGATGGACAGAGGCATCCATGCATGGGATGGAGGCAGAATTTGTCCGATATGTATTTGCATATGCAAGCGTAGCATAAGTATACAGATGCATATGTGTGCGTGTGATTTGTGCATGAGAATGTGAAATATATTTTTACATATGTAAATGTATGCGTGAGTAAGGTAAAGTTAAGCGACAGCGGATCCAGAGATGCCGTTTTGGCCATGCTCCCAATTGAATTTTTGGCCGCCTCGTCTAGTTGCTTCCGAACGCAGTTATGTCAAAGGTTCTTCAATAAACTTTGAAGTAAACAGTTCGTGACAGAACTGGGAAACTAAAGTAATAGGTCACCGCCTGAAAATGATCATAAATTAACCTAGATAAAGAAATTCATAAAAATATGGGATATTCAGGAGAAATTTTAAAATTGCGAGAAAGTAATAAATAATCTCAGAAACTAGGAAAGTTCATAAAATCCTGTTGAGCAAAACATTTCGTTAAAATCCTGTTGACCAATTTAGGTTAGTAAACGTTTTCCACACTGAGTTTAATACAGCCCTTCTTAAGCTTAGTTACCCTCCCACCAACAACCTATCGCTTCCGAGTATTTAATTCTTGTATTCCGTCTCAACTGTTGTTGTTGCTGCTGCTGCTGCTGTTGTATATCTTGGACGGTTGATTGCAGATTGAAAATGCCTTGCCTTGCACCCCTCTGTATAGGCTTTGAGTTCAAACTGCGCTGTGTCGAGTGAAGCTGGCAGACCGCTGTCAAGCCATAAACCCCACGTGAAGAGGTACATATCCATGCAGTTGCTGAATTGCAGCGGCAAATTGCAAATGCGTTTGTCCTGCAACTCAACGTTTGAGGTTCGAATCTTGATGTCTCTATGTCATAGTTTCTGGGGTGGGAATCCCGTTATCATGTGTCACCGCGCATACGCCGAAAGACAACTATTCTAACCTAGAACAACACATTTGTAATTGTAATTAGTAGTAACTTCTATCGCGTCGGTGTCAGATGCACACCAATGGCACATCAAAGCCAAAACCGCAATCAGTTTAATGTCCAGAAGGTCAGTCCACTATGACAGAGAGGCAGCCTATGGTGGATTATATATCAATTTTGAAAAGTTAAGGGACCTTGAGAACTAAAGTTGGAACAGGCGTGTAGTTAATTATCGATTACTTTAGCCTACATTACCTTAACTAACTACACTACATCTTTTATTACCTTACCTAACCTTACCATAATGTATCGTACATACTAGATGAAATACATGACTGCAGTGTCGTCTCGCGTACCAAACTCTAATATACCATATCATACCATATCATACCATATCATACCATATCATACCATATCATACCATATCATACCATATCATACCATATCATACCATATCATACCATATCATACCATATCATACCATATCATACCATATCATACCATATCATACCATATCATACCATATCATACCATATCATACCATATCATACCATATCATACCATATCATACCATATCATACCAAACCATGTAATGCAATACCACGTTCACATTTTATGAACACTAATAATTTAAATACATACATAAATAGTACTTGCAGTCTGTGCGCTATTTATAGCTCTATTTCCACTTCATGTCTGCAATTTTCATACATAATTCATATATATACGTACATATTATATGTATGTATATAAATTAAGTATGTATACATATATATGTGTGTGTGTGTGTGCCATTGGGAGAAAGGGTGGTCTGCATGAGATCAGCGTGTCTTTTCCTAACAGATGGCGCTGGTATACATCTCTGACGACACACTCTTGAATCCGTCTGATGCTGCTGCCACCGCCGCTGCTGTCGTCTTTTTGCGCAGCAGCAGCAGCAGCAGCAGCAGCAGCAGCTCAAGCAGCTTCGCTCCTTCAAGGCGCCGCATCTTCTGCTATTTTACGATCGGGCGTCGACAAATAAACACATTAGCAATGTCCAATGCAGCAGAAGCAACGGCGGCAGGGGTTAGGCCTCTCTCTGCTGCAGAGCCTGCGCATGCATGCATACTGTAGAGCACTCTCGCTTTTCAACTGACAGTATTAGGGCTTCCTCTTGGCCTGGCGCGCATGGCCACCCCGACGCTTACAGCTGCTGCTGCTGATGGCTGCGACGATGATGAGGGTAGTGATGGCGATGGTGGCGAGTGGAAGCCGCAGTGAGAACGGGCGCGCACCTGCATGCGCTTGGTTGATGGCGCACAGAGCTGGGGAGATGAAGAGGACGCTGCATTCGATGTCCGAACGGCGACCGAGAGCCGAGTTTATGGCGATTCACTCTTCAGCAACATCTGACAAAAGCGGCAAGTCGTAATTGCCTTCGGGCGAGAAATGATACGTCAGGTACACAATGAAAATCTGTTTATTTTATTTAAATCGTGTCACTGAAATGGTTAAGTCGTTGCTATTTGTTATGGCGTTTACGAAAAATAGCGAGTTCTGCGTTGATTTAATCTTATCTTCGCCATGGGGCAATGCTCTAAGCATCCATCAGTTATATTAATTAATCTCTGATAGATTTGGTCTCGATATCTGACAAAACTCGGGAACAGAGAAATCAAACAACGGAGAAAATGCGATCTGGAATGAAGATTCGGTCTTAGAACATGCTTCGTGGAACGAACGACAAGAAGAGATTTCAAAGTCTAAAAATTCTTGTTCAAGAAAACCCTTCTTACCAGCTTACCATTCAGAGAAATGGTAGCCTAGATAGAGGTAAGCCTTTGTCCCTCGATACACGTACATAACTAGTATACAATTTCAACCTGATAGTCACGAATACCTACCTGCACTGTGTATGTATGTATGTATGTATGTATGTCTGTATGTATGTATGTACGTATGCCTGTATGTATGTATGTATGTATGTCTGTATGTATGTATGTATGTATGCCTGTATGTATGTCTGTATGTATGTATGTACGTATGTATGTCTGTATGTATGTATGTATGTTAGTCACGAATACCTACCTGCACTGTGTATGTATGTATGTATGTATGTATGTCTGTATGTATGTATGTACGTATGCCTGTATGTATGTATGTATGTATGTCTGTATGTATGTATGTATGTATGCCTGTATGTATGTATGTATGTATGTATGTATGTATGCCTGTATGTATGTATGTCTGTATGTATGTATGTCTGTATGTTTGTATGTATGTATACATGCATGAAAGCTTGCATGTACGTACGTATTCATGTATTTATATATATATATATATATATATATGTATGTAGGCATGAATGTATGCACATACATAAATATGCGTGTAAGCATGTAATAAATATATATGTTTATATGTGATGCGTATATTATATACGTATGACTATGTATATATATATATAATATATACATATATATACATATATATAGAGGTTTATTCGTGTGTGTCTGTATATGGAGAGGCGGCGACGCAGTAGGAAAACTTCGCCAGATTGAATACCGGGTGCTGTGTATGACGATGTCTTTCTCCCTCAGCCACCTTCGCCGTTGCACAGGGTCCAGCGATGATTGCAGATACTCGGCTGTATATCACCGTATATATGTGTATATGTATGTATATATATGTATATATATTATGTATGTATTTATATATATGCGTGTATATCACACCGTCCGCCGAATGTCTTACAGAGCATTGGATTAACAGCCGCAATATAAATTTATATTATTCGGCGAATATTGCAGCAGAGACCGAGACCGGGTCTACATTAACAGGGACGCATAGACTGGCACAGTCATATTGCTACAATGTTTGGTCCAAGTTGCGGGAATGAATGGACAAATGGAACGCCGATGTGGGAAGGTATGCTTAGGAATGAAATAAGCGGGATAGAAAATGAGGATTGAAAGGCAGAAAATATAGAATGACGGAGAGAAAAAAGAAGAAAGGAAAAATGAAAGAAGCAAGGAAGCAAAGGGAAGGGAGGGAGGAATAGAGAAAGGAAGAAAACTGAAGGATGGAAGAAAGGAAGGAATGAAAGAAGGAAGGAAGGAAGGAAGGAAGGAAGGAAGGAAGGAAGGAAGGAAGGAAGGAAGGAAGGAAGGAAGGAAGGAAGGAAGGAAGGAAGGAAGGAAGGAAGGAAGGAAGGAAGGAAGGAAGGAAGGAAGGAAGGAAGGAAGGAAGGAAGGAAAGGAGGGAGGGAGACAGAAAGGAAGAAAATGCTCCTAAATAAATAAAATTAATAAATAAAAATATATGAATTCGTGTTTGATCACTTTTAAATGTGTTTTTAGATCTGATGCTCAGACTGGCACAAAAAGTGGCTTGAAAATGCGCGTAGTGTAACTGGAAAGAGAGTATTCTGTTTGAAGCTGCCCTAGGTTGAAGGATGGAGTTTCCTGGAAAGCGTGTCCGAATCTTTTAAGCGAAAGTGGGTTGTGTTATGCCATTCAGGCGCCATGGATTGCTGAGTCGATTAATATCCTTTCCATCTGACTCACGTAGGCTCCTGAGTCGCTCGCTTTCCTGTCGTGACTCATGAGCTGTCGTCGGCTGACTTCTCCTCATGACTCATGCCGATACGCTTCACGCTCCACCGCCTTCGATCTTCAGCTGTCTTAAGACCGCTTCCAGGCTCCTCATCCGTTGTCTTCAGCATCGATTCATAGAACCGCGTCGCCATCATCATCCGCCGACCATCCTGTCCCTCTGCCTCAGCAGCAACAGCAGTCAGGCTCCGCTACCTTCGATGCCGATACACGATCCGGCCGCCTTGGAACAGCTCCGACAAGCAGTCACCTCCCGGCGCCACCAGACCGGCAGGGCCAGCCTAGGAAGCATCGCCAACGAGTCCTTCCTAGCGGCCTCACCCAAGGGGGCAGGGCACCCGGCCGAGGTCTTTGGTTTCCGGTCGGACCTGCTTCTTCAGGCTGGGAACTACGTGGCGGCCGGGAACAGAGGAAGATCGAACTCTGCCTGTTCCTCCTCCTCTGCCTATCGTTGGTCGACTATCTTTCCGTCGTCCGGGAAAATGTACGAGAGACTTTGTCGCGACCACTTGGCGTCAAACTGTACCGGCCTTGACCCGAACATGATCAACTGCGACGAACTCTTATCGTTGACCTACGGCCTCGACGAAGAATCAGCGGCCAATCCGAGCACTGCCACTCCTTTGCTTGGGAAAATTGCGTTGGGGGCAGACAGTGAAGAAGACGAAGAGGGAAGAGCGCGAAAAGGAGTGGGAGACGGAAGAGTAGGAGGTAAGGAAGCTAAGGGAGATGGAAAAGTGTTGCGAAGGAAAGGAGAAGGAAAAGGAGGAGTCGGAGGACAAGCAAGAATTGGAGGAGGGAAAAGAACGAGAGACGGAAGAGATGAACGAATGGAAGGCAGAAAAGAAGGAAAAGGAGAAGCGAGAATGGGTAAAGTGGAAGCGGGTAAAGGAGGGAAAGGAAGAGAAGATGGAAGAACAAGGACATCGGTTTGTGCCAACTATCCAAAATCCGCCGTCCTGCTGCAAGTGCCGGCTTCAAGGAGTGCTTCGATGCCGGAAATGGAATTCCCGCTGACGCAGCCAGCCGTGACGGGTAAGCGGTCGTTCTGTGGGCCACCGTGGAAGATGCCGGGTCTAACGGTGGCAACGGTGCCAGAGAACGATGAACTCATCGAGCCACGGATGAAGACTTATCTTGAACAATTCCAGCGAAAAGACAAATCGACCACAATGGAACCAGACGCCATCACAGTCAGGTAATCGTAATAAATGTAATTTTGTTAATATAATCACAAATTAATATAGCGCCTCTACGAAAGAAACTCACCAAAAGGGCTCCAGACCTGAATGCGCAAAACCACGATCGAACAAATTGGCTTTCAAGCGCTTAAAGGAATAAAGAGAGGCAAGGAAAGTTGAAGACAAAGTAATAACACATGGCAAATGCTACTCGTATTCGCATATAACATTTCTATACAGATTGCATAGTTTATACATAACAATGTACTCATTTATATAATAGTAGGCCTATAAACGTATTGTAATCACAAATTAATTGTAATCACGTATTGTAATGTTTTATACGCAAGCAGATGTATCCAAGGGGCAACTCGGTCAAGCTACTACTAATCTGAAGGACCTCATGTAATGTAATATTTGATAACCCGACCAAACCCTTCCTCCTATCTGAGTGACTCGTGTAATGTAATGTTTGGTAACCCGGCTAATGCTGGATCGGATCGCTGGGTTCAGTTTGTGATGGGTTGGGTCGGGTCCTTAAAAACTGACCCACATAAAATTCTGATATCTGTATGTATACACGTATCAAGACACTTAATATAGCGCCTTTAAAATACCTCTCAAAAGCTAGCTTCAGATATATATATATATATGCATAAACTTCGAATGTGAACAGCTATAATACCTTTGTGTAATTTTATGGGTCATAGTGCACTTCCTATTATTATCAACCCCGGCGTTGTAAAACTACCCAGTTTCTTCCAAGCCACTGCAGAAGCAGTCTAACAGTTGGCGCTGAGCCGTAATTACCAAACCCTTTGTCTGCTAGTCGGATGAAGTTGTTGCCATTGTGAACTCAATCGTCGTGAGTTCCTGCAAGAGCCTTGTATACATGGGTCTGCGATGTCGTGTTGTCGCGTTCCGAGTGCAAACGAGCAAACGGGTCATTGTTATCGGCGTCCGGTTGTAATGAAGGCGCAGGTGCAGGTGCTTGGTGTTCTGCCCGTCAAATCAGCACTCGGTCGACATTCAGAGGGCGTCTCGAAGTACAGTGAATTGTGTGCCTGGCCAAAATGATGAAAACCCGGGTGCCATTTGTTGTCGACAGTAGAGGGAGTGGTTGGGAAGATTCGTGGGCAGTAGCGAAATTGTATGGGCAGAAAGTGCCCCCAGTGGGAGGTAGTCAGAAGCAGTGCGTGAGGAGGTTAATTACAGATTCGTTATACTTTTGCACATGTGTATTTATGTAAAATGGGTGCTGAAGCATAACCAAATTTATTATTATTATTATTAGTAGTAGTAGTATTATTATGCCCGAGGTACTTATTTTTTATTTATTTTTATTTTTAAATTTTTTTTACATTTTAAAATTTATTTACTTATTTATTATTATTATTATTACTACTACTACTACTACTACCACTACTACTACTACTACTACCACCACTACCACTACTACTACTACTATTAACATGCATAATAAATACAGCTGCAAATCCATAAAAGGGGGAATAGCGAAATGCATGGGCACAAGGTATTTATAGATAATAACGAAAGGTATGGGCACAAAGTATCTTCTATGGAAGATAGTCTAAAGCAGTGAGTGAGAGGAAAACCTGTGGTCGAGTGAAAATGTATAAATGTAAACTGTCTTCAGTGGAAGATAGGATGAACCACTGAGAGAAGATCTAGCGACGGGCGCAAAATGGCGAAGATTCATCAACATTTAAGGGAGGGGGTTTGCACGGGTGGGGGAAGATTTCTCCTTCCTCTAAATATCATATACTCGATAGGGAACAGTTGGAACAGCCGACCGCTGGATATTTGAAATGTTCCGGCTAATGCACAAGAATCATCTTAAAGACACCTTTTCAAAATATGCTACATGGCCCTTCTAGCCCATTTGAGAGATACAACAAAGGCTCTATATAAATATCCAGTCATATATATAAATATATAAATGCACACACATTGCTCAAGGTTCCCACAAGGTCACGGTGTCATAGAAAGCACGAATCAGCAGTACAAACACCTCAGTGAAGCAGTCTGTGCTAGTTCGCAGCTCACTTCAGCCTGTATTACTGCAATTCTCTCCTACTCTGAGGTATTTACACTCCTCAATGTAATAAATAATGTAATATCCTACTGATATAGCGCCACTATTGAGATGATTACGTAACGCGATCACATGCAGTTGAGATATTCTGTATGGATGTTACATTACTCGATGCGAAAGCAGTTCATGATGAAGTAAAGCTAGAGTAATGTAAATGCAAATCACCGTAATGTAGCTAGCACTTTGTGAATAATTGTGACGGAGCATTCGACGTCTGGCTTCGCAAATGCACCTTCATATATTTGCGCATTGCTTTTGTACGGCAGCAGCAGCAGCAGCCGATGCCATTAATCTCCATCATAAAACGTCATAGAGCGCCTGATAATCGTAATCATGGCTTTGATCTGATTTGATATGATTAGTAAATCTGGCTTTGCTCTACCTCGACCGAAGCAACCACGACGAGAGTTCCATCTGTTGCCATTAGCGCAGAATATTTTCAGGTGCGTTTTTATGGCACATGCTGCACAAGGTGCGCTTTTTATGGAACAGGCTGCGCAAGCACGCGTCGAACCGGAGATCTTGGCCCGATTTGTAACGGTTAAAAGTGTCTGACACCGTTGCATAATCACATCTGCTGTCTGATGTCTTGGATCAGCACGCTGCACAGCAAGTTCCCTTCATCATCATTAGCATAGCATTTAGCATTCTCTTGCACAGCAAGTTCCCTTCATCATCATTAGATAGCATTTAGCATTCTTTTGCGTCATCGATCACACGTCGGAGTCGAACCCAAAAGCATGCGTCTGCAGCAGTGTTACGATCTTGTTCAGCCAATAAGCTCAGTAATAACGCGACCGTCTTTTCCAATTCATTCTATGAAGTCAAGTAGACCTGTTATTTCAGCCGCGTGAGGGTAGAATTGATTGGCTTTTCGTTTATTGGACACTATTACTGATCATGCAACAAACTTCCGATGCATTCTTGTACAGATACTACTGTCTTTTATTCATTGTTTGTTATCAAGTGTTGGTATTTTCAAGGGACAAAAAACTCATCCACAAGAGCTTCTGAAATCCGGGGTCACGGGTCTTTTTTCTGTCTCATTTTTGAGCCTAGATTTTAATCGAAGTGTGCAAACATTATCATCTAGCAAGTTTAGCATGTTCATTAGAGTGGAGACTGATTAGAGTTATTAGAATGGAGTGGAGACATTAGAGGGATGGAGACTGCTTAGAGAAAGAGATCATCCAAGGCACAATTTCTGGATCCGGGGCTCGGGAAAGACCCAAGACGACATGGATCGATAACATCAAGTCGTGGACTGAATTATCGTTCGACCAGTTATTACAGGAAACAAGGGAGAGAAGCAGATGGCACAAAATTGTCCGTAGTGCGGCCAATCCTCAGCTTGAGGACGGATGAAGACAATACAAGGGTACATATAACGTTGTAGCCTCGGGTACACAAGCACACTTACGAACCCCTTTTGATTTTACCTGCCACTTTATCAACTGGTCTAGCACGAGCCAATTCCTCCCCATACTTGTGCCATCCATCCTTTTTAAAATGGTGGCCCCATACTTTTCTCTTTTTTCTCTTTTCTTGCAGTTTTTCATTTTTCCCCAATAGTTATCATTCTCTTCATTTTTTATACATTTGAGAGTCGAAGTATTAACTAAAGAACTACTTGTTCACATGATTTAAATAAGCTCAGATAAAAAAAACGGACAATAGGCCTCTATAATGTTCTGCAGGACCAACAACAAAATGTTAATACTGCCACAAACTTTAGACGATATGTGTTTAACTGGAGGTCTTCATTCGTTTATTTTGGTAGAACATTGGCATCTTCATTTCCTTTCTTCTCTGCAAAGTCTGCGTTTAGCAAAGCTTCTTTTTCATTTTCCAAAACATTTTTCTCAATTTTTCTTGGTAGAATATTGGCATCTTCATTTCCTTTCTTCTCTGCAAAGTCTTTGCGTTTAGCAAAGCTTCTTTTTCATTTTCCAAAACATTTTTCTCAATTTTTCTTGGTAGAATATTGGCATCTTCATTTCCTTTCTTCTCTGCAAAGTCTTTGCGTTTAGCAAAGCTTCTTTTTCATTTTCCAAAACATTTTTCTCAATTTTTCTTGGTAGAATATTGGCATCTACTCCTTGGTTAGCTATATTACGTCAAGGGACCTGTGAGCGTGAGGATGTAGGTTCACGCCCAGGCCGTTGCTTATACCAGAGATATGAATCTCGGGCTTGCACGGTCCGTATAGTACACCAGCACCTTAAGTGGCGTTACGCCAATTCAAAAGGGTAGCGCTGGTGAAGGATCTCACCCGATAAATTCATTAAAATGAGCAGGGTCGAGGCCATACGGTCACTATAGAAAAACGAGTACATTTACATATATCTTCATTTCCTATTCTCTTCGTTTACCGCTTACAGAGTACTTCTGAGTTTAACTGCCACTTAATAGGCGGCCATTGCAAATCTATATACTGTACATGTACAAGTTGCATCCGATACGAATAATTTTCATGACGAATATTGACGTTGATTGCAGTCAGATAAAGCGGCGATTGAACCACCAATCTTCATCCGTTGCTAACAGTCCATGACAACTTCGGTGCAGGCCAACCTTATGCCATCAGTTGCTAAAATGGATTCGTCGATCACAATAATTGATGAAAACGCCAACAACCCCTAAATACGTCAGTTGAGGGAAACTGGCTGAAGAGATGCAACCATCGCATTTGCTATGGAGATTGTGAAATAGGCAACTGAATTAAGAGCTATTAATGGAATGATGGAATGAGTAGAGCGACAGAGAAGACAGAGGAAAACAGATATACAAAGACCGATAAAGAGATACAGAGAGGCAGAGAGAGATAGTTATAGAGAGAGATAGTTAGTTAGTTAGATAGATAGATAGATAGATAGATAGATAGATAGATAGATAGATAGATAGATAGATAGATAGATAGATAGATAGATAGATAGATAGATAGATAGATAGATAGATAGATAGATAGATAGATAGATAGATAGATAGATAGATAGATAGATAGATAGATAGATAGATAGATAGATAGATAGATAGATAGTGAGAGAGACAAAGAGAGAGACAGAGAAAGAGACAAAGAGAGAGAGACAGCGAGAGAGAGGGAGGGAGAGAAAGAGAGAGAGAGAGGATAATATATCTAAGCTTCTTATATGGTGATATACACCGGTATGTGCATAAGTATCTGAATGTAGTTCTCGGCTGAGTATTGATGACAGGATCATTCGCAGAAGAGCAGAATTTGATCAAAATGCATTATGCATTCAGACTAATCTAGCTCTACTCGTCTGCGCGTGGTTGTCCGGGCATTGCGCTGATAATATAGCGCCATTACAGCTCAGTCTCACAAATAACTCTCGTGGTCACCATTTTAACGCAAGTACGCTTTTTGAAAAACAAGTTTTAAGACTCAAAAATTGAACAGACAAGTCTGGAAGAAATCGGTTTAGCACGGAACTAACTAGTTTAGCCCGAAACTAACCGGTTCAGTCTGGAAGAAACCGGTATAGCCAGGAATTTATTAGTTTAGCCCGAAACTAACCGGTGCAGTCTGGTATTAACCGGTATAGTTTGTAACGTAACGCCCATTCGCGGCATCCACTGTGAAAAGCACAGATGTGTTGACTACCGATTGTGCTCTGCTCTGGATCTGAGTATTTGTATAGCGCTTATAAGGAAGCTCTCGAAAGAGCTGCACATATGGCTGTCTAACTGATCGCGTACAATTTCCACAGGAAGCTGTATTTCTTGAGGCCAGAAGCATCATCTTATTCGCAGAAGCGTGACGCGTGTCTAGAATCACGCCCACGCTCCATCTGCCTGACAGTTCCTGTCTACAAAGCGATGAATCCGATGCCGTTGTCTTGCAACCGACATGCTGCTTTTATCCTCCCCCCCTATTACTCTGCTTACACCGAGCTACACCACCCACCGTCCAACATCGTAGCCTAGATAATAATATCGGTCCCAAGTAATTACTGTTATCAAATTGATCTTCGTAAGTCGTAGGTCTACATCAATGAAACGGCGAATGATTGCGCCGACACGCAATCGGAAACCACGCCGCCGTCTTAATTAGGCAACGCCATAAGTCTTTCTCGTACGAAGCATCTTCGCATACGCACACATACTGCTGTGTACAATATGCTTCGGGCTGACAACAACGATCGCAAAACTAATTCACAGCGATGACTGTCATTTTCCTCTTCGCTTCGAGGGTGCTATTGTGTCCGTCCAACCCTGAGAGATCGGGGTCGCCCATAGATATAATAAAAAATGGGCGATGGCTCCAGCAGCTGCCAGTAATGTCCGACACATGTTCATAATGCATCCTTCGTCCGAGAATGGCGCGAGACATTAATAACCCCGGCTTCAGCAGCAGAACATGAGATGAATCCGTTTCTCACATGTTATGCGTAGGCCTATATTATACGTGTATGCGTGCGGTCATGTACAATAACATGCCATAAATTAGACGAGTTTCGATTATAAGAGCAAGTGAAAGCGATCGCAATCCAGGGCTTAAAGCGTCGTCTATCATTCGGTACACTAGGATACGCTAACGGAATGTAAATTACCGTCGGTCATAACATTACATCGCATTATATCATTACAATACATTACATGATGTCATCATTACAATACATTACATGATGTCATCATTACAATACATTACATGATGTCATCATTACAATACATTACATGATGTCATCATTACAATACATTACATGATGTCATTAGGCCTAAGTTACCTAGACCCACAATGAAGATAGAAAGAAAAAACAAGTCGAGATCAGGTTCAGTAAATGTTAAGCGATAAATTAATTTTGTCACATCAGTAATCACTTTTTTTGATAGAGCTCTGCAGTTACGTTCGATTTATTTAAACGTAATAAGTAGACCAGCTAGAAACTTATCAGATATGTTGCGTTTTAGCATTTCAAAATAACACTGTTTTGGACATTAAAGCTTTAACAGTCACGCTCACTCGTTGAATACGCTAACAAAGGATACCGAATGTATCATGGAGCATAATATTATAGGGGCTATAGACCTAGCATATTTATATGGTAAGGAAGGTTTGTCATGCCTACCGTTTCTGTCTGTCTATGTTTTGTCTGTCTATGTTTTGTCTGTCTGTCTATTTGTCTGTCTATCTATTTGTCTGTCTGTCTGTCTACGTTTTGCCTGTCTGCCTGTCTGTCTATCTGTCTGTCTGTCTATTTGTCTATCTACGTGTTCTGTCTGTCTGTTTGTCTGTCTGTTTGTCTGTCTGTCTATTTGTCTGTCTATTTTTCTGTCTGTCTAAGACTGCCTGTCTGCCTGTCTGTCTATCTGCCTGTCTGTCTATCTGCCTGTCTGTCTATTTATCTATATGTTTATGTTTTATCTGTCTGTTTGTTTGTGTGTCTGTCTGTTTGTCTGTCTATTTGTCTGTCTATCTATTTGTCTGTCTGTCTGTCTACGTTTTGCCTGTCTGCCTTTCTGGCTATCTGTCTGTCTGTCTATTTGTCTATCTGTACATGTTCTGTCTGTCTGTTTGTCTGTCTATTTGTCTGTCTGTCTACGTTTTGCCTGTCTGCCTGTCTGTCTATCTGTCTGTCTGTCTATTTATCTGTATGTTTATGTTTTGTCTGTCTGCTTGTTTGTGTGTCTGTCTGTTTGTCCGTCTATTTGTCTGTCTATTTGTCTGTCTATTAGTCTGTCTATCTATTTGTCTGTCTGTCTATCTACGTTTTGCCTGTCTGCCTGTCTGTCTATCTGTCTGTCTCTCTATTTATCTGTATGTTTATGTTTTGTCTGTCTGCTTGTTTGTTTGTCTGTCTGTTTTTCTGTCTATTTGTCTGTCTATTTGTCTGTCTATCTATTTGTCTGTCTGTCTACGTTTTGCATTTCAATATAACATTGCAATGGACACTAAAGCTTTAACTTTAAGCTGTCTGTCTGTCTGTTTGTCTGTCTACTTATGTGTCTGTCTGTCTGTTTTTTAAATGTACATTGTGTGTGTACTGGTCGTCTTACAAGCAATGCGTGATGACCAATACACACTTATGTTGCATGGACAATATTTTGCAAAGCGAAAATTGGTCGCCGATTCGATACAGATAAACATGATTGATAGGGAGATAACTTACCTGCATCATTTCGGCCTATTTGATATATGAATCACTTTGAATATGCTATGAAAAGCATATATGTAAATACATATCTATATATGTATACATATTGGTAAATACAAGTATATCAAAGGTATATTTGCATAAAGTAAAACATGTATAAAAATAAAAGTACGTAAAGTACAGACAAGAAAAATTTCGATTTGGTTTGTCGTTTGAGGGATCCTATTCGTCAATAGAAAAACTGAGCAGAGGGCCACATGACGGAAGTTTCCAAGGTTTCCAAGATAAGACCTACCTAAGATAAGACCTCATTTGCTTAAAATATCTGGGCAGCCATGTTCACAGCGCTTTTGAGAGGTTCTTAAAATGTGATATATAAAAGACTAGATACATACATAAATACACGCATACATAGGCTACATACATACCCCAGATGATAACGTTTACCTGACTGCATGACGAAGTGGGTTCCCATATTTGTCGAACGACTGACTTTCCTTTCGACTTAAAGGTTGATTTCCTGTTGACTTAGTAGGAAGTTTTCGGTTAACTGATTTTGCATAAGTCACAACGGAGTGTATTTTTTCAGGTATATTGCGTTTTACCGTGGATTTAAAATACTATTAGGCTTACATAAAGTATTTAGCACGCCTCCTTTGGAAACTCCAGGACTGCTTATAAACCTGTGCATCTCCAAACAGAAAGGTGTGTATATATATACTGCAAAGTGTTTTCATATGTATATGCATGTGTGCATATATGTATATATGGATGCATGTATGTCTGTGTATGCGTGAACTCTAAGAAGTCAGTCGGATGGAAGTCATTCGTATCGCAGGCTAACAGTTGGTGGATCGTCCGATCTCTAATTTCCTGAAGAAACTGGAAATCAGATTTCCCTCGCCACTGATCACTAGAAAAGCTGCTTTTCTCCGCTCAGTCATTATAAGACAGTTCAATATTGCTACAGACTAAGATGAATGCGTAGTGCCAGACTTGTAATAGATATATATGTGCTATCAATCAGGATATATCATTTAAAGAAGCCAGGCGTGGATCCGGATAAAAGCAGTAATTACCGGCCCATCTCAAACCCGACGTCCATCTCTAAGGTCTTAGATGAAGTTGTGACTGGGCAGATGGTACACTACGAGGAATCGTGTGACCTCATGGCAAAGGTACAAGCTGGCTTCATGAAGGACCATTCTGTTTCTTGGCTATTTCTCGTCCTTCTAGTCTTCTTCCTTTCCTCCATCTCCTATTGCCTCTCCTCACATTTTCTCCACCTCCTATTCCACCTATTTCCATTCCTCTATTATTCTAATGCTTCGTCTCCCATTCATCCTCTTTCATTCCTCTATCTTCTACTCCTCTTCTTCCTCCTATTCTTTCTCCTCTTCTTCTTCCTCTTGACGCCTTCTCCTTTTATTCCATGGTTCTGTCCAAAGGATTATGATTTTAGAATGCGGTTTCCTTAGAAGCGATCACTTATTGACGCTTCATGCATTACGATAACGGCGCTATAGAAGTTTTCAGATTGGATTAGATTAGATTGTTACACGAATTTTCTCGACTTTAACTGACAAGTCGCGAGACATGCGCACACATGTCTCGCGACTGCAAACTATTCCGTCAACTTTCGGGAGTACCTGAATTCGAACCGCGAAAGGATATGTAACTTTCAGCTTGTAGCCTGCATGGAGGCACGAATGGATACATGTATAAACCTGAAATATAACAATATATATACCAAATGCACTCATCAACTCATTTCACCCGAACAGGTGATCTAAATATATTTAATAACCAACACAATGCAGGACTTGTATTCGGTAGCACATCTGTATTTTATATATATATATATATATATATATATATATATATATATATATATATATATATATATATACACATATATATATATATACACATAAGCTTGACCTATATTACCTCTAATATGATGTATAATTTTAAACATGTAGACCAACCCTAATATATGTATATATCATTTGATTTATTATGCTTATCATTTCCCCAGAACAATAAAACGGATATCCGGCAACGCATTTTGAAATGGAGTATTGAAAGCGTATAGAGCGTGGCGGCTTTTCCGATGGTAATGTTTAATTAGGTTCAACTTCGCTATTTGTACTTATGATAATCCACTTCAGTAAACGCCAGTTAAACAAGGACCTTGCTTTATGCGTCACTTGAAGTCGAGTCTGTTCTTGCAAGCTCTCATAGTGGTGTGTATAGATATAGCTTCACTTATGATATATGACTAGTGTGGACGGTTTTGGTTTTATTAGGTGAGGGAGTTTTTCACAGGACAAGTTTCACCTTGCAGAAGAATTTTTTTTTATTTTGAGTTAACTATTTGGTCATTACCTAGGAGAGTTAATCACGGGACAAGCTTTACCTTGCAGACAAATGTATTTCTTTGATCTGGTGTAACTTCGTGGTTCATTAGGAAGAGAAAATCAGAGGTTTGCTCCCGTGAATCTATGTTCTTTCTCAGCGAACTTTAGAATAAAATAAGTACGAAGTCTGTTGATTTCGCCTGACTGATCGCCAGGTTTGTCGTCTTGTTTGCGCCGTTTCGTTGAATAGAAACTGCGAGATACATTGTGTAGGCATGCTATTAAAAGGTGCAATGGGGGACTGGTGGTGAATGAAGGGTAGACCTAAGGCCTAGAAACATTACGTGCTCATTAAGATAAATCTTTGGCACAACAATTGTTCAGTGCAGGGACAGATGTCTCATTTGTTGACTATTCCGCGAACCGTGACGCGTCGGAGATTTCAACATACGACAGCAATGGTTCATTTGACAAAGATATGCATGACTGATCAGAAGTGCATTGCCGCTAAACGATACGCTAAGAAGCATATACCTTCATACGCATGAGACCGCAGACATACTGTAAACACCTATATATTGTTTACATACACGTTTATCCATTTTGCATACTCATTTACTTTAGTATATATATATACTAGTATATATATATACGTAACAGCATACTATGCCACGTATAGTTCCAAACACGCAGTCACATAAAAAGAATCAGAACCGCATGGATGTCGTGTCATCCATTTGCTAGCAGGTGTGTTCACTTACATGCAATTACAATATACTTACGCCTTAAATAATTGTAATTCGCCCCGCATAAATCTTACGTTGGCCAACATAACAAGCCTATATATAGACACTATAGACCTTCGCTATAGTAAACCTATGTAGGTCTGTGTAACTGTAGATGTATCGCCATGCCACTGATTCTCTTGGACGAATATAATATAGGGCGAACTCATAACGCAGTGGGAGACGTGAATTAGCGCTGAATAAATGTGGTTGCATTCAATACTTCGACATCATAATCACTGCCTTCATCGTATACGCATTTCCGATAAGCTTCGGGCATGATCGTGATCTTATCTAAATATGTAAGTGCGCTAAATCAATTTGTTTGCAGTTGATGCAGTCGTGAGCATCTCGGATAACCGACTGCTGTTCGTTTTATTCGTTCATTCGTCCAGTCGTTCATTCGTTCATTCCTAAATTCATCTGGTGTTGTGGTTATAGATCTTGTCTTCAGAGGATGTCAAACAACGATTGGGACATTGCCACTTCCGATGGAGGTCCGCCTGGCTTCCAGGATGGCGAAAAGCATCGAATAACGGCAACCGACTGTTCCGAGCGGATCATCATCAACGTAAGTGGTCTCCGGTTCGAAACCCAGCGCTCGACGATCGAGCGCTTCGGTGACACGCTGCTCGGTGACCCGTGCAAGAGAGATCGATACTATGACGCCATGCGGAACGAGTACTTCTTCGACAGGAACAGACCGAGCTTCGATGCCATTCTCTACTACTACCAGAGTGGAGGAAGACTTCGAAGGCCCGTCAACGTTCCTCTGGATGTCTTCACAGAAGAAGTCAAGTTCTACGAGATAAACGAGAAGGCCGTTGAACAATACCTACAGGTAGACTATACGCGATCTCTGGTCTAATATAAAGTACTACGTAATTTAAGGCTAAAGCAAGACATATATAGATAGATACATACATAGATACGAACATACATACATATATGCATACATACAACATAATACAAGCATACAGACCTACATACATACTTACATACATGTATACATACATACAAACATACACATGCATGCACACATACCTATCTACCTACCTAAATACATACATACATACATACATGCATGCATGTATACATGCATGCCTACATACATACTTACCCACTACATACAAGCATACGTACATACATACATAAATACATAAATACATATATACATACATGCATATATATACATATATACATATATACATACATGCATATATATACATATATACATACAGTCATACTAGCATGCATACACACATACGTATGTACAGACAGACAGACAGACAGACGCACAGACAGACAGACAGACTGACTGACTGACAGACTGACTGACTGACTGACCGACTGACGGACCGACTGACGGACCGACTGACTGACTGACTGACAGACAGACTGACTGACTGACTGACTGACTGACTGACTGACTGACTGACTGACTGATAGACTGACTGACTGACTGGGCGGAGAGAAGATATAGGGAGGAAACCAGATCAAAATATAATTTACCATGCTTTTGATTTCATTTTTGAATTTTAACTAAGGGAAACGTCATTGGAGTAAGTAGAGTTGCTAAGGGTCAGGTAGGCATAAGTGGAGAGATTAGACACATCTGCTGTGTGTACAGCTGCACCTGGGATACATAAAGCCAGTAACCACTCCGACTACATATATTATAAAATGCAAATATAATACATGATATCTTTCATAATAGGCCTATACATATATGATGATAGTTAAACTACTGATTATATATATATATATTAAGATGTTAATATGAGCCGATAAGATGACCTTTAAGATAAAATAGATCTACGACAAATGAGATAAATATTTTAAAAATAAATCGTGATGACAGAAGTCAATTGTGAGCCGCTAAGAGATATCGGTCATAAAGAAGCACATTTAGGAGCTTGCCTAACCACGTTCCAATCAAAGGTCTAACAATAATCCTAAGCTGTAAACTAAGATCAAAAACGTCCATTAGGAGTAATCCAAACTTCCCGTTTAAATCGGTGGTGGTTTCCGGGAAATAACCGGGTCTTTCTTCGTAGAAATAAAGAAAATTTCTCTTTGAAATGATGCTCATATTTATAACGCCATTACCACTCCGACTCTTACTAAACTTTCCTTTTGTATTCACATATAGGCCTATCACGTGTAACATTCGCCTAAGGATGAATTTGTAATTTATAACAAACTGCTCATGCATAACACACACCTAAGAGTGAATTGGTCATTTATAACAAACTGCTATGTGGTAAACCTAAATCATTTATAACAAACTGCTTTATGGAAGGCCTAAATGTTCGGTGTATAGCGAATCAGGTTTTGGAGCAGACTTACCTGAAAGCTATGTGACCCACAAGGTAACGGGTGACACACTTGTTTACAGGCATCCGGTTGTGCCATGCTGCTCAGTGCGTAGGCCTGTACTATAAATAACAGGCCTGGATTTAATTAAACCGTGGACTTAATTACACTTTAGTACCCATAATCATACTAACAATTCGTCATCGGGTATACTTTTATTTGTTTTCGTACTCACAATTGCAAAATCACACAAACAACGTGTAGACCTACTGTGGTTATTTGTGCTTTGTTTTGCTTGCTGTTCTTAGTGACATTTAGGCCTAACATCAGCTAAGCTAGAGTAGAAAGCGCCTCTCATTAGTTTTCTTGAAGTTGCGCTACATAATTTTATAATTTCAGACTGTATTTTACATTATCGCATGACCTTGTATTATATTTCTGTGTATGCATTGTTGTTGTAAAGTGTGGGCGTTTGCCTCCCGCTAATAAAACGATTACTTACTTACTTATTTAATTAATTACAATTACAAAATTACAATTATTATCACTTCGCCTGTTAAGGTGGCGCTACAACGAAAAGTGTCACGCAAACTTTTACGCTTCAAATGTTGAAGCTCAATAAATCCCGGTAAAAAATCAATTAAAGGCAAAGCAGCAATAAATTTCTGCATTTTTAGAAACAAACTAAGTGTCTATTAAGAACGGACGCCTCCTATATCCATAAAAAGCTAAAAAATGTATGTTTTGCGACAATTGATTTAACAAAGTAGCCCAGTGTCAAGCCAAGTTCTGATACTCTTAGCAGACTTAATGACTGAATACAATATTTTGAATAAATCTAAGAAATATTCTTATCCTAAACGATGCAATGTAATATAATGTAACAAGCATTTATTAAGCGCCTTTCAAGCATCTCTCAACAGCGCTGGTCACATGGCTATGATGTAACTGTAAATGGCATTAAGAAGAGAAAGTTTCTCAATTAGCATGCGCTGCTCTTAGGTATATCGCGACCAATATGGCCGCAGACATGCGCAGACTAGCTCAACTGTAGTAAGCCCTGTGCTTGTGTTACAGGATGAAGGATATCCGAAAGAAGAGGTCCGTCCGATGCCGAAAAATACCTGCCAGCGCAAGGTCTGGCTGCTCGTCGAGTACCCAGAAAGTTCGATGGCCGCCCGGATCATAGCTCTGATGTCCGTGTCCGTTATCCTTTTATCCATCGTCATCTTCTGCCTTGAGACCCTGCCTCAGTTCAAACACTACCGCGTCGTCAACGTAACCGCCCACAACGGCACCGAAACGATCCTGGAGGACGACATGGTCAAGTTCACCGAACCCTTCTTCGTCATCGAAACGGCATGCATCGTTTGGTTCACGATCGAGTTGTTCGTACGGTTCGCTGCGTCACCGAACCACCTGACGTTCTTCAAGAACATCATGAACCTGATCGATCTCGTTGCGATCATGCCCTACTTCATAACCCTGGGCACGGCGTTGGCCGACAGGAACAAGCACGTGTCCAACCAGTCGGCGTCGCTGGCCATCCTTCGCGTCATCCGACTGGTCCGCGTCTTCCGAATATTCAAGCTGTCGCGACACTCCAAGGGGCTGCAGATCCTCGGAAAGACGATCAAGGCCAGTCTTCGGGAGCTCGGCCTGCTCATCTTCTTCCTCCTCATCTGCGTCATACTCTTCTCGAGTGCCGTCTACTTTGCCGAGGCCGACACCCCGAGCACCCACTTCCGCAGCATCCCCGACGCCTTCTGGTGGGCCGTCGTTACCATGACGACCGTGGGATACGGCGACATGATGCCGATCAGCGGATGGGGAAAGCTGGTCGGGTCGTTTTGCGCCATCGCCGGCGTCCTGACCATCGCCCTTCCGGTTCCGGTGATCGTGTCCAACTTCAACTACTTCTACAACCGCGAGGTGGTCACCGACGATAAAGAACAGTACGTTCACGTCCAGTGCATCCCTAACAAGTCGCCTTCATCCGTCCATCTGGAAGATGAGTCCCTCCTTAAGCATCCGGATGGTGCTCTGCCGGCGTACGCCGAGGACAACGAAGACTTGCTGATGAGGCAACAGTGGGACGAGGAGAAGGCGAGTTACCCTAACAGCGATAACCACCAGAGCGACGGGAAGTACATCGTGGGCGGAGGTTTGTCGTCTCCGGAAACCTCGAAAAGACTTCGAAACAAGAACCTCAAGA